>CM035809.1:16280929-16528429 GCA_020466095.1 Chlorops oryzae | reverse complement strand
GATGCCCTTGAGCATGCTTGTTACAATAGTTCTTATCTTGTTTTATTGTTTTTATTTGTTTATTTTATTTTATTTTTTTTGTTAAAATTTGTTGTAAGCAATTTGTTCATATTCTGTGTTATCGTGATTATTTGTATTTCTCTTTGCACTAATAAATTGCTGAAAGTTGCAATTTTGTTTAGTTGTTTTCCATTTTGTTTGTTTCCTTTTCTTGGTCATGTGTGTGTGTGTGTGTGTAATTTCTGATTAAAAATAAATATGAAATTGGATTAGATGTTTCTGATGCAAGAGGAAGTTGTTTGCATAGATTGTATGTGGTCTGTGGATAAAGGATTTTTGATGTGTTAGTTCTCCATTTTAGATAATTGCTTAAAAGCAATTTCCAAAAATATTCCTTACAATGCAGGGAACACTTTTGATGAGCACTTAAGGCTATTAATAAAATGTTTTACAATTGTTCGAAATGGCTTTCTTAGGAAATTCGATAAATTGAAAGTCTCCTTTAGTTAGTAAAAGAGATGCTGAAGTTTTTTTTTTCGCAAATTGCTGGGAGCGAGAACAAGGCGATGGAGCAGGTAAAGGATATTCTTATCAAATATTTTGAGATAAATTTAATTGAATCGTTTGAGAAAAGAAAAAACTTTTATAGAAAATTTTTGTATTGTGTTTCCTTTGATCGGGTTAAAAGAGATGAAAGAATTTTCCAATTAATAGCGAAGTAAATAGAATAAATATTAATTAAATCGCCGACAGGCAAAGAATAATGATATAGCAGGGAGTTTCAAACGTGGAAAAAAGTATTGAAAGCTGGAGTAATCAATAGGGGTATTCACAAAGGCGTCGGAAAATAGGAAAGTCGGAAAATCGGAAAATTTTATCTGCTTAAAAAGTTGTGCCAGATACAAAAAATTTTTGTAAGAAGTCGCAATTTTCCCTTTTTCCGACTTTTCAACGTTTTTACCACGCCTTTGTGAAAACCCTAAGTGTATTTTGATTTTTCCCTTAACTCTCCTTTCAGACACAGTGTGCGACAAATTAAAATCGACATTTTTCGACAAAATTCCACCTTCCATGTGAATACCCCTTATGTTTAGGCACAACGGTAGCGCCTAGCGATGCCATATGGCATCACTGAAAGGGTTCGTTTTCTGCCATCCCCATACACGAACCAGCTCATATATTATTTTATTTTGTACATAAATTTTATTTTTTTTAAATTTTTGCGCTACTGGGTTAAAAAGAAGCCGAAAAATCCCACTCGAGGATGCGTTTTTAAGGTTATGGCTACTCAAGTGGCCGTTGGAGCTACATAAATATACACATTGAACTGCCTCTTAAGCAGACACTCAACGGCCCGAAAAATATGTCCGCTTAAGAGGAAACTATTCGAGAATCAGGAACACTAAAGTATTCCAAAAAAGTGCCCCATTAAGCGGGGTGTCCGCAAGGAGAGATTATCTACACTTTATTGCTAATGGAGCTGTGTGATCTTTTCACTCCTGAATATTTTTTTTTATTTCTGTGGATCTTCTTAAGTTTCGATTGAGCTCCATTTATAGAAGCTTGAAATTGGGAGATTTGTTTTTAAATCATTCAAATTCATACCTTTAGGTGTTGATTTTAAATAAAGTCTCTTGTCCTATTCATTGTTCTATCAATTTTCAAAGATTTATTTTGAACAAAGGAACCGCGAAAACGAAGCCATCCACTTAAAAGAATCAACCCAAAAGCCCGCCTTAATATTCTCTTCCTAGAATTTTCTTTTTTTTAAGCCAGTCTTCTACCATCGCACGACATTCGAAACTTTTAAATTTAATTACAAACGCAACAGACAAGTGCTTAGTGTACAAATTATGAACGAACAAATAAAAAAAACAGGCTTCTGTAGAAAGTAACAAGCAAAGTTCTGCTGTTGTGTATAATTATTAGAATAATAATGGAAGGGCAACGCCTCAGGAGGCAAGCGCAATGGGGCTACTTTAGAGCCGACGAGCTTTAGGAGAACATTTTTATTTTGAGTCGTAAAGAAAGCCTTAATGTAGCAGAAAGGAAATCATACAAAAAGGAAACAAGAAATGGAGAGAACACAGATGGATAGTAGTAGTAAGGACGAAAAAAGAAAAGGTAAAAGAAACGAAAATGCTCCAAGCAATTCTTGAAGATTTAAGATCAAAAGCGACCACAAGGTGTTAGTATAATGAACTCATTAGCAACGCAACAATGCCTGCTGGTCACGCTGTGTGAATTCTGTTTTCCCTGTTTTCAATGTTGCGTGTTATGAAAATGTTAACAAGAAGAAAATCGGGAAAATTGTTTTTCATGTAAAGGAAAATACAACAAAAAACGAAGCATAAGAAAAATCTGCTGAATATTTTTTTCGCATTGTTTCAGTGGCTGCCTTAAAGATGGCAAAGCTACTCGGAACTTTCCAATTATCCTTCAGCTAAAAAAAAACAACAACAAACTTATGAAAGTTATTTTGATACAAGAAACAAAAATAAGAACACGAAAAAAGTAGGTGACGTCCTGCCTTCTGACGAAAACTTAATTTCTATTAAGCTTTAATGTTGAAACATATCACATGGAATGCTACGGGAGCAAAATTTCCCCCCATCCTTTTTTGTACATGTATTTACAGGGAACTTTTTAATATAACACGAAAAGGAAGTTACTTTTCTCGTCCTCTTTATCGTATGAGAGCAGAAAGCTGAGAGGATATTGCCAGGATATTATTGATTGATTTAGAATGAAAACTTCTTAAGCCGGCCTTATGTTTATTGCCAATCGAAAGTATTAAGGATAAAGTATT
The DNA here is from genome assembly GCA_020466095.1 of Chlorops oryzae. Taxonomy (NCBI): domain Eukaryota; kingdom Metazoa; phylum Arthropoda; class Insecta; order Diptera; family Chloropidae; genus Chlorops; species Chlorops oryzae. Next base: position 16,525,620 of record CM035809.1, on the reverse strand, counting down.
TTTGGTAAGCCTTGGCAATTTGGAGAAATTCTTAAGATGGCAACGAAAGATTGAAAATCATTTTTTTTATTCTTCAATTTTCTGTTGGTCTGTTTTTTTTTTTGTTATTTTTTTTTTTTTTTTTTTTGTTGGTATTGAAGGTATTGGCAACGAAATTTCTGGTTGGCGTTAGATAAAGGAGATGAAAATTTTTCAGATCGCTCTTCGGATGGCGTTTCAGGTCGTTCAATACAGATTTTATGAGAGTTCAATTATGATATCTTAGAAATGAGAAAATCAATTTAAGATTCCCCTCCTGCAAAAAGCACTCAGCAATGATTGTTATCTAAGCATTTAATCCGATTAGTTGAAAGTTTAAGAGCATTTGATTTAAAGTGAATAAATCTCTTAAGCCATTTGCGGTCGTTTTGGTTTTTCCAGCGGGCATTTTGAGAAGACTTCAAGAGACATTTAAGCGCCTATTTATGCGGGAAAAGCTAAACAGAAGCTAAAAAGTGGAGGAAATTGTGAAAGAAGACAATCAAAGCGACCTAAAATTATGCTACAAAATTTTTAAAAATACTTTCATTTTATTTTTTTTATTTTAAAAGCAAAAAAAAAAAGAATTGTTTGGAACAAGTAAAGAAAATCATGACATATTTTATCACAAAGGAATTAAGAAGAAAAAGAAACAAAAAATGAAGAAAAAAAAAACATTTTTTTTTTAGGAAAAAGAGAACAACACCGCGACAATCCCACAGTGATTTGGACTGTATGGTGTGTGTGTGTGATTTGAATTCGTAGCTCCCACGTTTGGATAGGCATTTTGGTTTAGTTTTTCTTTATTTCAGTTTTCCTTCCATTTTTTTTTGTTCGTTGTTTTTTTTTTTTTTTAGTTAAAAACCATTTTTGCTGCGGCATGAAACTGAAGAAGCGCGGAGAAAAGTAAACAATCAAACGAGCAAAATGATGTTGCGCATGGGGACGCACCACTCGGTGACGGCATAACAACGTCCAACGTCTTTGCTGAGCATGTTATTTCCTGCGGCTATGAGCTGGAAAAACATTTCAACTATTTGCGTTTGCGTTTTGGTGTGTAGAGCGCGGTTGTATTGTGCAAATAGACAAACACCAGGCACCGTGAACTACATATAAAAAAAAAGAATATACATATATAAATAAAAGAAACAGAAAAACCTACGCTATTGGCCTTGATTCGTATAACATTTTAAGTTCATTTGCTTTTGGTGTAAGGACTCGTTTCTTTCGTTTCATTTCTTCGGGTTTCGCTCTAATTTTGCTTGCGTGAATTTTTTTTCTTCACAGTTTTTATACCTTTTTTCAATTTGTTTTTTTTTTCGTTATTTTTCTAATGCATTTTTGTGCTTTGCGCCACTGTGCCTTCAGTTTGATTTTTCCGCTTTTATTCTCACATGCAAAGTCGTCGCTTCAGACTCGTTAAAAATAGTGCTGAGCACAAGTTACTGAGGGGAGTGGGAAACGACACAAAACGTGTCTTGTCTTTTTGAAGGTGATGGGTTGCACCCAAGAAAGGTGCACGCCTAAAAGACGACATCAGCAGAAAATGCAAGTGAAGAAAGTGTTTTTTTGAATTCTTGCAAATATTTCAAAAAAAAAAAAAAAAAAAAAACCTTTCAGCGTTATTACAAAAAATAGGAAGGTAAATGAAAGTGAGAGTTTCTTTGAAGGAGAACAATCAATTTGTAGGATATTTTCATTTAAGTACCTTTTTAATTGAAATTTTCATACTTATCTTTTTTTTTTCAAAATTTTTTAATATTTTTCTGTTATTATTTTTATTATTTAAAAAAATTTTTTATTAAACTTATTTATTTAACTTATATTTATTTTTATATAATTTTTTATTTTATCCATTTTTTATATTATTTATTTTATTTATATTTATATATTAATTTTTATTTTTAAGATTTTTATATCAACTTCAACTATCTTATTTTTTCTTTTATTTAAAATTTTCTTAAATTTCTATTTTTTATTTTATTTATTTTTATTAAAAACTTTTTTTAAGTTAATTTAAATTTTTTGATTTTTTTTCGATTTTTAATTGAAATTTTTTATTTATTCTCATGAACAAAAAGTAAACCAAAACCTCCCATTAAAAGCTTTTATATTCAACCTTTTCGATCGATTCTAATTTTCATTGAAATGAATTCTCTCTGTGAACCCATTCGATTATCGCACCAAAAAAGACCAAAACAAAAAAACCCCGCATCAGTTGACACATCATCGGCCAGAAAACCGCATTCATATGCGCTGCACTGTGGTTAGCATAATTTGACAATCAAATATGCGAACAGAACGAATTGTGCAAATGTTTTTGACTTGTAAACTTTTAGCGAAATTTGAATTTTATAGAGCTGCATTGTCGAAAAATGCTTTCTATTATTATTATGTCGAAAGCAATTGTGGTTTGATTGATATGTCAAAATGGATTTAACGTTACAAAAAGTGAAAATACAAATGGGATTTGGGTACAGCAAAAAGCTGATATTAAAGTGTTCACATGGGAGTCAATAAAAAAATTGAATGAATTTTCAATTATTATTCATGCTGGACAAACCCTATCCATTATTAGTGAAGCTTGCTTTCCAACAAACTCTGTTATACCAGTGAGACAGACTGATGTATGTATGTCCAAGTGATTGATTAGGTTAGGTCATTACCAACTGAGCCATTAGCGTAATCTTTTGAAGCAATTCAGTGAATATCAGATCGATTTTGTTATTGAATGCTGCTGGTTAATCCAAAAGACAAGAAAAAGTTCAAAAGTCGATTCCTTAGAACAATGCCATTGCAAAGGAAGACTTAATCTCCTTAAAAATGCACCTCTAAAATGAATTAGAAATATAAAATACTTGGACATTTGGAGCAACCTTAATCTCAGTATTAAAGAAAATAAATTCCTGAATGAATGTGATTTGAAGAGGCTTCATTATTTAGAAAAATCATGAGCTTTCTCAAATGCTGCAAGATTTGACCTTTTAAGCTGCTTAAAGAAATCTTTCATTGCATCAAGAGCAATCCTAATCAGATTTTCAAGATTTCGAACAAGTTTCGACAATTTTATGAATGCAAACAAATATTTATTGAGGTCACTGTTGCCTTTTATTATGTTTGTTCGTCAAAAAAATAAACAATCAAAATTTTAATGCCCAATCACTGCCTCAAAGTGCATTCTAATGTGTTAAGAAGGAATCAAAACAATTTAAGTACTTGCCATAGATGATGTTGTTGGTGTAATTGTAAATTTTTTTTGCCTTTCATTGCTTTTGTAGGTACTAAAGTATATACCGCTAGAAATGACAAATTTAACCCTTAAAGTATGCAATGATATTTGTGATAATGTTTTTGAGAACATAATTGGACATAGTTTGAGAGCCGAAAAACTAATGTGCTTATTTCTTATAGAAAATTACAGGGAACTGACCTTCATTTACACCTGCATCATTACTTTCCCCCATTCATATAAAAATTTAGAAGATATGAAGCCTTTTTTTCTAGATTTCTGAATTTTTTCCAAAAATCGTGTTATTAATGACGCCCAAATGAAGAATAAATGAGATATTTTTTTAGTTCATGAACACGAAAACAGATTTTAAAGATTTTTCTTTAGGCTAAGGACTAGAAATCTCGAAATATGTTGGATCTGGACAAACTTCCACTTAATAAATCAAAAAATCCCAGAAAAGTTGATGTTTGGGGGAAATATACTTGGCGGAACTACATATAAATATTTTCCGAAAAATTTGAAAAAATTCACAAAAATTCTTTAACCCATAAACTTTAGAAAAAAACTCACTTCTAAGAAATTTTTTGCTTTTCAAACCCTTATGGAAGGGAAAAATAATTTCCCCCTTCAAGAAAAGCTAACAATAAAAAATAATGTGTGAAAATTGCCACTTCCGATCATGAAAGAGAGGAGAAAAGGATTAAATGAAAACTTAGAAAAGCAGAATTGAAGTAAATCAATTTTTATCGAAAATTTCCTCCCCGATCCCCCAAAACCTTCACCCACTTCGACCTTGCCAATGCAAACTATTGTAGGTAGAAATTTCACGTACTAAGTATCCCAATTGAAATCAAATTGAAAGAAGAGAAAGCAATTCCTTTTCATCGTCACTTGACATTGCTCTTTTGTGCTTAAGGATTTTTCAAATTTCTTTTTCACACTTCCCAAAAAAAAAAAATAAAAATTATAAAAACCATTGAAAGATTAAGAGAAAAAAGAACAAAAGGTAAAAAATAAAATGTGTATATTGCAACGGCTGAAGACCGAGAGAATGTAGATCGTATTTCAAATAAAAGCCAAGGTAAAAGTTACTCGCTTCAAGTGCCAAATAGCTTTCATGCAATCAACTAATGCCATCGAAATGAAATCTCTCTTTTTCTTTAGACACATAAAAAGACCAAAAAAAAAAAAAAAAAGGAAGACAACGAAAACAGCAACAACAACAACAACAATTTGAGCAACAACAGAGTTCAATTGAAGCAATAAAGCTTCTCGACGTAAGTAAATATTAAGAAATTGGATAAACTTGACCAATAAATCTCAATGAAAAGTCTTTCAGTTTTAGTCTTAATCCTTTGGTATTTCCTTTCGAAGGACCATTGGAAAATATGTTGCGAAGTGTATCAAATTTCGGAGCAAAAGAGTGTAGCATATTTTCCATTCCCACAGAGCTGATATTAAGTAAAAACTTTAAAGTAAAATGCTGTTTTAAAAAGCTTTCAAAACTTTTTTTCGTAACAAATGACAAAAAAAGGACATTCAACCACCCACCTGAATTTCGAACAGATTCGAATTTCAATGCCCATGGCGGCGGCACACGCCTCCCAGTCCTCTTTTCTTAACACACACCTTTTCTCTCTCCCCTCCCTCTCCACAAAAAACACATAGAAGAGATAACCGCTAAGTGTTGCAATTTCAATGGTAAATTCTCCATTGGGAATGGACACATTGCGAGCAAAAGACAAAAGAATGGAAAGAAAAACGAAGGGCAACAGGGAAGAGTAACTTTTACGTCATTTCACACAATTTCCAGAGATCGTATTTTATCTCTAAGCAAAGTCCCTGCCCTCCATTTTCTTTACTCTTGCCCTGCATCGTGCCATCAACTTTTCAGTTCGGTTCAGTTTCAGACATGATGGCAAGACGGAGCATCTCTATAGAATTTTACATTTTCGTGCAGCCATGGAATATTACAAAAGTTTCTTATTTTTTGGTAGACCATCGCAAGAAAAAAATGAATAGAAAAAACACGAAGAAGAATAAGAGTGAGAAAGGCAGTACGACAAAAATAATGCATTATGCATTTCGGTACGAGTGTTTTGCATAATTTATGGTGCGACGGCGTCTTTTGTTGTGCCTCCAAAATCTTTTATGGTATTTCTTTGCACAGTTTTCTTATCCCCTTCCTTTTTTTTATTTTTATTTTTTACAACTATTATTATTTAGGAAAGTGTGTGTGCGTCCAGGATGTGGACACTTTGCTGTTTTTGAATTTCCTGTTTCTTGTACCAGCAAAAGAAATATGTAATTGGTTTAGTTGAGTCGAGTTGGTCGAGCAGAGAGTAGAGAGTCTTGTTGAGTTCTGTTGTTGGGCTCTGTTGTGTTGAGTCCTGTCGAGTTGTGTTATGTGTTCGCGCTGTATTGGGGCACAAAAAGTTAATAATACGTTTAGTTGATGTGATTCTCTTGTTTTGCCTTGTCGTGATTTTCGTTCTTCTCGCTGTCTTTTCTTTGTTTGATTTATATTGTGAAACATAAACGGCACATTTGGGCAGGAAATTGAAGTGGTTCAAGTTTGGAAAACTATTAAAACTTAGAGAATTACTTTTTTTTAAAGGATATCTTTTTAAATAAGAAAGCGTTGAGTTCATCATATAAATAATGTCAGAAAGGTCAAGATCGAAGGTAGAATTAATAACTTGGGTTTAAGTAAAAAAAATCTCCAGAACGGAGCTATTTGTGACTATGATTCTACACCAGATATTTTTATCGCATGAACGTTGATTGAGTTAGAAATCAAATCCAGACGATTAAAGAGCCTTATATTGAGCCCTATATAAGACTTCCTGTGGATATATCTCTTAAAAAGCCAGCAACAATTGCATTGAGGCATTCAGTTAGCGAAAGTAGAATCATATGATCATATGAATAAAGCTTTGGGAGCGAGCAGAACACGCCTCAGATTTGGATATAATGGCTCTGCTTGGGAGCTCTTTCTGGGGCTTTAATGTTTAATGACAGAACGATAATCCTTGCTCTCGACCAAAGGAATCATACAATGTCATATTCTTCTTCATGCATGTGAATTTTTATTAGATACGACATGTAATGGGAGTAATTCTTGTAAGCCCAACTAAGGGACAAAGACCTTTAGTCGTAGGTGAATGATCCACAATATTACTAGGACTATGGAAACATGGACTTGGCCGGAGCACATAAAAGAGAAGGAAGTAAAATCTCTTTGAATCTGTAAAAACATTTGGTGCCAGATTTTTAAGGGAATATTCCCTATCAATGCCTCAAAACAATGCTAAAATTCCCTCAAATTCATTTTTGATTCCTTCTAAATCCAAAAACTTAGTCCCATAAGGTCCCATAAAATTTTCCCTCGACAACTTTCTTCCCTAAGACTTCCCTAAAGATCATAAGTGTCTTTTAATTTAGGGGATATTACCCTAAACAGGCAAAAGTACTTGACAATGCTGAATGAATAGCAATGAACAATGCTTCGAAGGACTCTCAACTAGAAGATATCCCAGGGAAGCATGTGAGAATTAAGTAACTATCACTATGAAAGATGGGCGTAATCTAAAAGGATTAAACAGTTTTCTATTCTATGAATATTTTACAATAATGGATGCTATTATGGCAGCCTCGGAAGTTTCTAGGAATATCATTTTCTATAAGGCGACTTTTCGTGGAAGTAAATCATGATTTAAATGAAGAATTTATTAAGTTAAAACAGAAGAATATGAACAGAACACCCCCTAAAAGACCATTCATCAATTAGTTGTTAAAAGTCAATGCCTCAATAAATTCATAAGTTAAGTAGCAACTTAAAGCCCCTAAGCAGTTTTTAAGCTGGTGTATTTGTGTGGACTCCCCTTCTAAATGAAATCGAATCCTTTTAGCCTAATAAATCAATCTGTCCCCTTATCAAGCACTCCCTTTTTCGAGCACCTTTCAACTTAGCAATCGATTGGTGTAGCTGAACCCCCACTGCAAAAAAAAAAAAGAAGAAAAAACAACATGCAGCAGAAATGTTCTCCCGTTCCTGAAAATAATTACCCTCATAAATCAACCCAAACAGAGGTCAATAAATTTCGTGTTTCCCCACTTCGGCTTCGGCATGTGAAAAACTCACGTGAGAAATTCACTTAAAAAATGCATGACAGAGCGGAGAGAAAATTGCATAGAATTTTCTATATTCCTGTGCTTATATCGGGCACTGTGTGTGTGTGTGTGTGTCGTGGGTATTCAAGTTTATTTAGTCCGCTCAACAGTGCACGTCGCCGTCTGTCAACAATTTATATACATTTTAGCGTGCAAATAAATACTTAAGGCGGATCCCCTGCATCCGACGCAGCCGGAAAGCGTCTGCACTTATTTATTTTTTTTTCCAGAGCTCCCCTTTTTCATAGAAATCGCACACGCTATAGAATTCCGCGTGCACTTTTATGCGATTTATTCTTTCAGTGTTTTTTTTTTTTTTTACTTTTTGTTGAATTTTGTTTTTGCACCCAAAAAAGTTGGTGCACCATCAGAATGCGCGCACGGAGCGTCGTTGTAATGGCGGCTGCGGCTTCATTATGATTATTGCTCCCTGCAGACTGCTTTTTAACATGGCAGTTTCGTGTTAAATTAACCGCAATATGCATGCCGGTGTCGGTGCTCATTGCTGGTTGCTGCAGCACCATTCGCAACACTACCACCAATACCAATGGCAAGTACCACCAACACCGAAACACCAGCATTATCATCAGCAGTAGCTGGAGCAAGAGTAAGAGCATCAGCATCAGCATCACCGTCAGCGCCAGCAACAAGCACAATAATGCCGTCGTAACTGACGTATAATGGTGTTGTTGTGCAGCGGTGGCAACCCTTGAAGGCATTCGGCGTTACAATGAATGCGCTCGATTTGAAGTAGTGCGCACAATTCCGACCATCAACCGTCGAAATGGTAAAATACAAAATGATGCATTCCCTGGAATTTTTGTGCTACTTAAATTCGAGTGAAATTACATTCAAAAGGGAAATGAAATAAGGTTTTACCTCAGGGAGAGGAGGAACAAAAAATAGAAAAACGAAAAATAAATTACAGAAAACGAACGGGATATATTGTGCAATGGAAAAGAGGGGATGCTTATTTAAAAGCAATTGCGTAAGGTAGTTTGAAATTCAGCAAGTTAATCCATTTTGTTGACGGGTTTTTTGAATTTTTTTCCCCGACCTTTTCTTGGGGTTGGCCAATGAGATGGCTGCAGATGGATGAGCATGGAATTTTACAGAATGAAAGGAGAACATTTTTATGGAATTTTCCATGGACTAAAGAACATTTTTGGAGCGACAAATTAATACCTTCTGCTATGAAATTTAAATGGGGATTAAATGGAGCGTTGAGGAAGTTCTCAGGGTTTTTGTGTTTTTCAATACATTTTATTACATTATAACTTGAATAGAATCCTTTCCCCCTTATTTATTATCAAATTTTAAATTTCAAACATTGTTTAAAAGTCAAATTTCCATACAAAAATTGACAAATATAAACAATAGTCGTAAAATTTTTTAAACTTTTTTGCATCTTGCACAAATTTTTAAGCAGATAAAATTATTCGATTTTCCGACTTTCCAACGTTTTTAACACGCCTTTGTAAATACCCCTATTGTTTAAAAGTAAAATTTCCATGCAAAATTTGAATTTAAAAGATAGGGGTATTCATAAAGGCGTGTTAAAAACGGTGTAAAGTCGGAAAATCGAAAAATTTTTAAACTTTTTTGCACAACTTTCTAAGCAGATGAAATTTTCCGATTTTCCGTCGCCTTTGTGAATATCCTTAACGTTTTAAATTTAAAATTTAATTATGAACAAGGGGATTTATTTTTACAACTTAATAAATGAACAATAATTAGATAGCTTTTTTTAAAGTTTTTTGTGACTATAGCCTCACCATATTTTTCTGTATCTCTCTGACCAGGCAAGCTTGCTGGCCATCTAGTCTTTTAAAATCCATTCTTACATCATACATCCATACAAGCTACACCCATAGACTGCTGTCAAGTAAATTCAAAACTAGAATCAAAAAATATATGCTCCATAGGCTGGAGAAAGTAACGTTAAAAATGTCACTCGACATTTGTGAATAAATTCTGGAAGCCAAAGACAAATTACAGCAGCGATTCCGGGAACTATTAACAACTGCCATCATTATATAGACCATTTACTGTGAAAGTGGTGTAACTTCATTTTTTTATTTCGAGATATTAAGTGGTGCATGTCCTTTACCCAGCATCCGTCACAATCCAGCAAAATTGCGAAGTCTATAGAATGGGTAGTTTAACACGAATCCAAAAACTAAATTAACCCACGGCCTTCAATTTTACTTCAAAGCCGCTCAGAACCGGGAAATAGAAAAATGGAGTTACACCACTTTCAAAGTAAACGATCGATTTACTGTGCCATAAAATACTTAAACAATAGGCTTCTATATATCAGTTAAAGCCATGATCTGCAAATGCCTTATCCTACTATGGGACCCGAATATTCCCAGGGAACATTTTCCCTAAAATTTTACTACTTGCACAGTAAAATAAAACGTGTTTTAAGTGTCAATAAAATGGGTGATAGAATGAGTCATCATTGATTGACCTTTGCTCCCTTGATATTCACGGCCCAGTGTGCTCAGAATACAGTCGATACTCCCTTAAACGAAGTTCAAGGGACCGGAAAAAAATTCGTTATAGAGAGAATACAATATAAGGAGAAAAAAGTCACTAAGAGCCCCATTCTGAATATTCCCGGGGAATTTACTTTTCTCGAGACTAAAATTCTTTTTTTTTAAATAGATAGGATAAGGAAAATTATGGATATGGGTAAAATACCCATTCCCTATCAAATTTTTTCCCCCAAATACTTAAAAAAGAAGAAGTTTAATCTCCAGAAAAGTAAATTCCCCCGGGAATATTCAGAATCCGGCTGTTAAATGTAGCGAAAAAGCCTTCAAAAGATTCGTTATAGAGAGAAATTTGATATATCGTCGGCTTAAAGTGTAAACCTGCTAAGTCCACTTTTGACCGATTCCGACTTTTCGATGTCATTCGAAAGAAAAAAGCACACTGCATCGTCAGGCAAAAAAAAAATCTTTTTTAATTTCAAATTCTAAATACGGAGAAATTGGTGATGAGTAAAACTGCTAAGTCCAACTGTGGTTAAAGTTCACAGCTTACACCAACAAGTGACTCCAAGTAGACTTTGTATGGTGCACAGAATCGAATTTAGAAGAGACTTCATATAGGAACAAAATAAACCATCCATATTTTGGGTCTCCTTCCCTACTTTGAAATCTTGAAAAAAAAAGTGTTTTTTGTTTACCCTGTAAAGTTTTGAAATTGTTAGTTAGCAGGTTTACACTTTAAGCCGACGATATATAATTAGTTCGCTATAGGAGCATTCTACAGCAAATGATACATTTGTCCCATATAAACAGACAAATACTAATGTAATTACTCAAATATTTTCGAAAGGGCACCTTGTATCCTGTTAAGTATCTAAATATGAGTACATTATAATAATCTTTTCATCCAATTAAACAGTTAAACATAAAAAATATCATGAATTTTATTTGTACCGTACGTGGAATGCTCCTATAAAGAGTTTCGACTGTAGCATAAGTTTGTTCAAGTCTTTTGGAACAAAGTTCGCAGTAATATGTAAAATCAATCTGTTTATGACCTGTCCCTATCTATTATGCCTCAAGGACCTTTTTTGAACACTTTGTGTAGGTACTGTTCGGAGGTGACAATGAATATTCAGGTCAATTCTTTTTTAAAAGCTTTTCTATTTGCTTAAATCCGTAAAGTAAATTGTCAATAAAGAATCGTTTTTTTTATCAAATTATCGGAAAAAGTTTCTCAAAAATCACATTTCATTCTACTTTCGCAATACAAAAAACCCAATCGTACTTTGTTGCTTTGTCATTTTCAATTAAAATTTACTGGCATAAATATAACTTTTTAAAAGCCTTTTCAATGGATGTCAGTACCCAGTGCATCGATTCATTATTATTTTTTTTTTTTTCAGTTAACATAAAAACAATATAAAATGTTGCTCAAATGTTTATCCCGAAAAGTGAATTCCCTCCTTTTGACTTGTAAAAACTTGAAATTTTTAAACGAAAAATTTAAATGTTGCACAATTTTCGTCGAGTCCATGCTGCACATGAGCAAACTAGTCTCATAGATCACTCATCTGTCCTTATATAAACGACGACACTCAAACATTTCGAGTACGCATACAAAATGTTTGAATGCCATTTTGCGAACACAAAATAAGTATATATTTTTCTCCCAAAAAACGTTTTTCTTTTTTTTTGGCTCTGCTCCCTAGTGTCCAGGGAAAAATGAGGTCGGTCTTCTGTATTGCTGGGCCGTCCATGGAATTCTGGTTTTCTTGTTAAATTTTTGCAATATTTGCACGCAATTTTACACTCGAATCGTTTTCAAAATACCACAAAAGGCAGCAGCAAAAAAAAAAATACTATGAAAAACAAGTACAAATACAACAAAAAAAAAAACTTCAATTACAACAATAAATAGTATTCCATGGATTGTTGGCTTCTTCCTTTTATTTTTTATTCGTTTTTCTGTTCAGGCAAACATTGCCATTTTTGTTGGTAGTTGTGTGGCCATTAGTTTTACGTTCCGAACTGTCCAAGTTTAATTGAGTTTCATTTTGAATGGTTTTAAAGTGCAAAAATAAAATTAAATAACTTCGGAAATATAAATAATTTTACAAAATGCATGCATGTGATAATCTTCTTTCTTTTTTTTTGGCGAAAATGTTCACATTCTTTTTGAGCATTGTGGAAGTTATTTAAAGTATTTTGTTTTTAGGTTGCGTAAAGGTCATTGTGGGTTTTTTATTATATTTTGTCGTATAGCTTCGGAATTTTAGCATTGAAAAGTTTATGTTTTAATTCAATAGGAGAAATAAACTATTTATGTAAATGGCTCTGAATGAGAAGAGCTTAGTAAAATATTTTCCTTTTGACTTTTAAAGTCATGTACTTGTATGTATTTGTGCTAAAAAATATGTTAAATATTGTTCCCCTATCACACTCCCAGTTCTGTCTGTGGTTAAAATACGTTCAAAGGTTTGAAGTACTAGCTTCAAATATTAATAAAATATTATTTAATTTTTGATGCTTCTGAAAGATTCCTTTTTTTGGGGCTCGCTCCAGTTCTGTAAGAAATGAAAAACTTCATATAAAAAAAACGAACATTTCAGAGAATATCTGATACATTTCTGAAGTGTTTTTTTATACAAATATTTCATTTCGGACATAGCTGTATGCAGAGAGTTCCTTTTAAATCAAATAACCCAGCCAACCATTGGAGTCCGCACGGAGCACCTTTAGGACTCCCAATGCGGTGCGTTTTCGCTTCTAAGGAGCCTCCTAAAAGGATCCCAAATGAGCGTGTTGACGGGAGAAAAGGGCATTTTCAAAAAATATGAAAAAAAAGTACCCTGCGGACTCCTAAAAGGAGCGTTTTCGGCGTCCTAAAATGCTCCCTCAGATAAACCGCAAGGATTCCGTGCGAAATCCTCTATTAGCCTACAATTTTTATAAAAGGACTTCTAAATTAATCGAAAGATAACTAGGGAGCAGTGTTTTTGGATTGATTGATTGAGAAATAATAAAAAAACAATCATTTTCCTTTTTAAAAATTTCTAAGGCATTCCAAAAAAATGTTTCTTATTATTTTTATCAACTACTTTTACTTAGGACATTGTAAAGTGTTAGTTTCTAAAAGTTACCCAAAAAGGTTTTCTCCCCTAAATCTCTATTCCTTTTAATGAAGGGAAATTCCCGTAAAGTTACATCACCATAAGTTGCAAAAAGTTGCAAACCATAAAGAATGAAAAAAACCATGCCATGATAATGCTATTTTAAAGCATGACTTCCTGAACGCTCCTTGACGGTGCTCTTGAGGAGCCCATTGCCGGAGCGCTCCGAAAACGATCCTTCAAGGAGTTCAAGTGGGAGTCCTTTTACACTTCTACTTCGGAGCGCTCCGAAAACGATCCTTCAAGGTGTCTAGGTGGGAGTCCTTTAAAACTACTGTTTCGGAGCGCTCCGCATACGGTTGGCTGGGAAGCGGCAAACCTGCCGTTTTTGGTTAGCCTACTTTATCAAGGGGGATATATGCATGCCCCTAATTTTCGGACAGCTTTATAGATTTTGAAACCTATTGAAATTTCAATAAAAAGAGATTAAAAACTATTGTGTCCAAGCGAGCCGTGAAAAGGTCATGTGTAAAAATAGTTTCTGCCAACATAAGCCTTAAAAAGTCCATGGGCTAAAAACTCTTCTGGAAAGGAAACAATCCTAGAAACTTAAGAGCCAATTGCCGATGATGGCATCACGTGCTTTCAGTAACTTTTCCAAAAAATTTCACTGACAAAGTGAAGTCTTTACTTGTCATTCATCAGAGCCTTTAGGTCTTTTGAATATTCAGTCTTTAAAGCCCACATAGATTTAAAGCACATAAGATTTGTGAATAGGATATGTGAAGATAATCGAATATTCAGGTAACACAAAAGTCTCCTTATTTAAGATTCTTTTCTCATATAGGTACGAAAACTTTTTCTTTTCCTTCACTTCATGAAAACCTCCTTCTTTTGGGCTTAAGAGCTTATTAGATACAAAATTGAAGAATTCTTCATGTTCATAAGAATTTTAATGAATTCACTGCATTCCAGGACATGATATAATTTAAAAATCAACTCGATCAACACTTTCTCTTCCTTTTTCCTTAATTTTATAAAAATTTTCTGACACTTTCTCTATTTATAACGACCGTCAGTAGCCTAAATCGCATTTAATGAAGAGTCAGACTGAAGAAACGCCTTTTAGCCAAAAAAAAACTTCCATCGCATGCATGCAACCTCGCACACGTGCACATAATTTCAAAAATTATCTTCGCATTAGTTGTGTGACTTTAATTTATTCATAACTCACAAGGATGTTTTTGAAAATCTAATCTAGCGCGTGCAACGAACGACCGATGGAATCGAAAAAAAACTTCTGGCTCCCAAGTTTTAAATATGATCTTGATATGCACAAGACATACAAAAATTTCGCTACTCAAAAGAATTCGGTTTTTTGAAAAGAATCTTAAGTGGCAGATGCTAAAAAGAAAAGTTTTCCCTCAATTCAAAAATGCCAGACATCAAAGACCGAAATGGTATCATCTCAACTTTGTTTTTCCGTCGCTCTTTCTTGAGTGTATGTAAAAAGAGTACACCTTTGAGTGACTTCTTCCTCTTCTACTTTTTCTACTTAATGATTACATTTGCTTCCGACGTAGTTACTTTGTCGTTTGGTTTTTTTTTTTTGTTTTTGGTCAAAAGTTACGAATTTGCATATGATAAGCAAATAATCAAATACTCAAAAAGTGTACGGTTACATGAATCAACAAGGCGAAACGGCTCTAAAAGTGTAATGTACAAGAGGTAGAAAAAGTTTCCGAAGAAAGTAACAAGAAAGTTTTATTGAAATTCAAGGCGGCTGAATTTTTCCAAATTTCGTGGATGTACTTTTTACCCACCACTGCTACTTGTAAGCGTAGACATAAAAAGTTTTTTGTTTTCGGAAGGACAGAGAGAGGAAAAAGAGTTTTCTTTTTTTTCTATTTTGTAAAAAAATTTTGTCAAATTTATTTAAAATTATTTTTTCATGTATCAAAATCTAACAAAAATGTACCGCATTGCGTAGATTTTTGTTTTTTTTTTTTTTTGAAAGGACATAACTTCTCGTGAGCATTCTTGGCAAAATGGTAAGAACATTATTATATATATGAACATATATTTTTACAAGAGGAAGGAAGAATGGGCGAAAAGTTTAAAGAACGTGTACTGAATGGAAGACAAAACAAAAGCAGCAAACTTTTTGCTCAATTTTTGCCAATTTTTTTTTTCAGGTTATGCCCTTCTTGGGTTTTGTTTTTTGCCCTTTGCCAGTTTCATTTTTGGGAAAGTATATTAAATAAAAATTTCATAAGCCTTGCGACGCAATTGCTTTTATTCAGCTGCTTTCGAAAAAAAAAAAATTCTAAAGAAACTTTAAAACAATATAGACAGCACGAATTGATTAGCGTTGTATACGCAACGTCATTCCCATAGACACATTCACGTTCCACATACGCTGGTAACGACTGCAATTGAGTGCGTATATTTTTTTTATTGAATCGCAAACTGATTTCATTCCCTTTTCAATAAAATATAAATTAAAAAAAAATAAAAATATTTTGTTTTAACAAAGTCTCATTCAATAACCGCTATAATGTTCTTATGCTGCTCGTTGATGGCTGCTACTGAAACCACTTACTTAAGACTATTTGGATTTATATCTCCTCTCTCAGCATTCAGTTTGCTATGAAAATGCAGTTAAATAATTTAACTATTAAAATCATTTTTACTTCAACTTGAACGATTTCAATTTTACGATTTTCTAAAAGCGATGCATAAGATCGGTGGATGATATATTTGCTTTTAATGCAAGCAAAGATAGTACTCCATTTGAATGGGGACTGAAATGTTTGAGTTTTGATGAGCTTTGCGTCAACAATAAGAGAAATTTTAAGACTAACAGCGCATTCAGCACAGAGAGAAATGGACGACTAAGAAGTATTTTAGATTATTGAGTAAGTGCTTCTCTATGAAACAGAAACTCAAGTATCTCTAGTTGATAAGAGGTGCAAATTCTCCGCCTTCTTTTAAAAGAAAAGAAGTGGAATATTACAACATATTTCAGGACTTGTTCATAATCTTTTGAAATGAAGAGTAGAAAAATTTAGAAATATAAGAAATATCTCTTCCTAACTCAGCAATTCAAAACAGGAACAAAATTTGGCTGCCAAAAATCACAATTTCATCGATTCAAAGCACCAAAAAAGTAAAAATAATTCGAGCTCAAAATAATAGCCATAAAAAGAATCATTTTCATTTCAACGAATCCCACACAATAACAACTATCCACATTCTCTCTCTCAAAGTATGAAAAGACTTGAACGGATAAAAGCAGATAAACAATAGTTGCCGACGAAAACGAATGAGAAGAGAAAAGCGATGAACTTTCATAATTCCATTAAAATGTTTGTGGGTTATCGACATAAAAAGCATAGGAAAATAAGTTATCGTCACATTCAGGATATACATAAAAGTGTTGGAAAAGTGCCTCGTTGGCTGCAGTTATAAAAGTGCAGTATGCCTTTATATAAAATCGATGTCGTCGTGAGCTTGATTGTCACTTGAATATATTGATGGCTTAAAAGTTTTATTGCCCCCAAAAGAGGAAGTCAGTTTTGATGGATAATCGATAAATTTTGTCTTCGTGCGCTTATTGAATTAAATTTGTGATAAAAAACTCTCCAAAAATGTGAAAAATCCTTAAACACTCAGAAACTTAAAGCTTAAAAATATATAAAATTCTCAACTTAAACACAAATTAAAGATAAAAAATATTGCATGCGAGAAAAAAGTACTTCCGGCAGTTATAAATGGAAAATTTGAAATGTACTACAGTGGATAAAAGTTACAACAGTTTCCACGGGGTACGCAAAAAAAAAAAAAAAAATTGAAAAGTAAAAATATACATATAAGAACATAAAAACTGTCGTACAAAAGGGAAAGGTAGAAAAAATATGGAACGCTTGCATTGCATCAATATCGCCAATCGATTTTGAATGTCGCCAGCGCCAGACGATAGTAACAGTGCACTGAAGTTTGTGTATGCATAACTATAAAATGTCTGCTTTTATATTCGTATGCACATATTACCATAGATTGTAGTTGGTAAAGAACTTATGCGATTGCTTGCTTAAGTGGCATGAAATACTAATGGTGCCATTGCTGCTTGCTTGCTTCCTTTTGTAAAGGATCATACGGCGACCGAGGTTTCAGTTACCTCAGCTTTGATTTCACCATCAATTGGCTCAACGACAACGATTTTACGATTATGTCGGCTTTGGATTTTCCTTTTTTCTGTTCTACTTCTCTTTTTGTGTTCTTTTTCATTTTTTTCTCTTTGTTCATGCCACATCAATATGACCTCATTTAAAGTAGAACAATGGTGTGGAGAAAATTTAAATCAGATATGAATTGAATTCGTCTTAAGCAATAAAGCTATTGTCGATGGGGCATTAAGCTTTCGATTTAATTGCGAAATTTTCGATTAAAGAAGAACAATTAAGAGTGAATCTATTCAAAATTAATTGAACATGAAATTTCAGAATATTTATCGCTTCATTGATAAGCAATAAAATGGGATTCGTTTTTGCGGTAGGTACTCATTAAATGAAAGAGAGAAAGATTTCGGAAGCTATTTAGCACATAAAAAGGCTTAGTCATGCAATAGAATTGAGAAAAACTTGAAGTCATCGAAGAACTAAATTAAGCAATACATAATGTTTCATTTAAGAATGGTAATTTTTTCCCTCTCACGACCATCATTGTAGAGATTACTTACATATGTTCATAGGGACTACATGGCCGTATGAGTGATGAGCATAAAATCATATGAGAAGACATCACTCATACGCAATTTTGTGACGGCAGAAAGGCACAGAATTTCTTAAGATTTTCTGAAAGGTTTTCGTTAACCCTTAAAAAAATTATTTTCTGTAAAATTTCCTTAATCCTTGATAGTATTTTTTTCTTATGAGAACTTTGAGGAAAGCTTAGTCATGCAACTGAAATCGCATAACGTGGTTTATATTACGATTTTTGTCATAATTGTTTCTTTCGATTGATTGCCGTGAATAAAATTGGAATTTCAAGGGTTAAGATTCGTTCCCGAAATGTTAAAACTTTTAATTTGAGGCTACATTGTTTTAAAAAGACAAATTTCTATCAAAAACATTCACACAATCAGTTCCAAAAAATATACAAATTTATTTTAAGTTCCTCCAATATAAACTAAATAAACAACAAAACATAACCGCTAATTCCTCCCTTTAGTGAAGATAAATCTATTTCATCCATTTAAATGTGTACTCATTTTCCAAATAGTATCTAAATCTAAATGATACATTTACTAACGCCCGTACAAATTGTAAAAAGAATAACGAAAAGTAACTGCCAAATGACGAAACTTAATCAAATGGTGATGAAGTATATCATTAATCATAATCAAAAATAACGGCAGGCGTAAAAGGATACTCGAGAGATGAAAGCAGAAACCCCCAAAAAAAAAAAAATACAAAATAGAAAAACATTAACTTTTCTGTTATTTATAGTCCTCTGATATAAAATTATGTTGATGACGCAACACGAACATAGAGAGTGTCGACTTTGACATGATAGAGCGTTTTTCAAGGGTCAATATTCTTTTGAAATGCGTCCTTCTGTAGGCCTGTGTTGATATGCTCATACAATCTCTCTCGGACTGTATTATTTTGGACAGCCCTCGTTAAAATAGTAGAATGAACTTCATTAATTAGCTCATAAATCGCTGTGTCTACCATCATATCGTTTGACAAAACAAAAATGGTAATAAATTATTTTGCATGCTAACAAAATGTGATACCAAGACAAGACGGACAGACATTTGGCTTCCATCAAAAGGAAATAAGAAGGATGTTCAAATTCTCTTTGACAGTTGAATATGTTTCCTAAAAATCGGAGGAATTCTTTTCTATAGCATGTGAGATAAAATTTACAGAGGAAAAGCTTTTTAGTTTTGAAGTATATGACAAGAAAATAAATAATGAGGGTTCTTATATGATTTTGATTGGGACAGAATTCGGACAAGAGGGTTCAGTTTAAAGATAAAATACTTAAGCTTCGAAATTACAGCATAAGTTTTGTTTTTGAAGAAGTTTGAATGTTATGGTTTGATTTTCACGTCAAAGATAAAAAGCCCTGTACATGATATAAAATAATTTTATTTTGCTAACATACTTTGAAGAGTGGACCTCAGACAATTTCATTAATTAAGTTTTTTTTTTAATCCTAATAACGATCTTTATCAAGGCCACACAACTCCCCAGTTTCAAATAAGGCGAAGTCCTCTACTAAGTGATGCATCACTTAAAGTATCCCAAGCACTGTCAATTGGCATTACTTCGCTTGGCAGCCATTGAGCAGGGAAAAGGTGATGTGTTCAAAGAATAGCGTTTGGTTTTTTATCAAAGAGAAGCATATTTTCAGGATTGGACTAAAATGTAAAAGCAAAACACAAAACGAAAACTTTGTTAAATACCTAACTTTCTGCCTGCTCATGAGAGGCATACTCAAAGCGGCCATGCTCGAACAAAGTAGATGTGTTAAAGTGATTGGAAATGTCTATGATATCCCCTCGCATAAGAGTGTTCAAATGATCAATCCGGAGAGCATAAAAGTTGCAACTGGGTCATTCTATAGAAAGGCTACTCAAAAATAAGGAGAGAGAAACAGATATGCATGACTAGGGCAGCATCGAATGCTTAAATACATACCCTAAAAGTATGCCATTGAGAATTTTAAAATTGGTTTATATAAGTAATTTTAAACCTTCACCAACGGAGCCAAATTGAGGCCTTAGGAACATTTGCATAACTCTGAAAAGCCTTTCACAAAAACTCCTTAAACAGGCATACCCTCATTGCATTCATTCATTCTTTTGGGTGCTGAATTTCAACATTTCCTTTTCACAGATTATATCGTCCATAAACATTCTTAAATCAACGTAAATTCCTCTGAAGCTACGATTTTATTGATTGATTAAAAGTATGCACTAGTTGTCAATGTAAGAGATCAAAAAACATTGATTATTCATTGGCATTATTAATCACAAATCCTGTAATTAGCATCGTTATCTCATTGACAAGTAACGCAATTACGGATAATGAGCAGAGCACCGTGCAACATGTGCGTATGAACGATATCAATAGTTCAAGCGGCCTCGTTTCGATGAAAAATCATTATTAAAAGTACTTACAGTGACTGTACAGAACTCGAGCTTACATTCAAATTCGTTGAAGGAAAATGGAAAAAAAAAATAAATAAAAATAAAAAGTGTATATTAATCAATTGAAAATTTTTACTGTCGAACATTTAATCCATGTGCGTTAAGGCATGCTGGTTATAAAAAATTAAATATTTATAATTGCAGCCACTGTTGAATGGTGATAATTGAATTAAAAGTATTACAAAAAAATATTGAGGAAATTTCCAGGCGCTTGACGCAGTGTCACGATAAAATGATTAACTTGCCATGGACATGTGTCACTTACCTATCTATCGGTTTCTAGCTTCACTGAGAATCGAGTTCGGAATCATTTGGAAGTGAAACATTTTTAATCAATATCAGAACATTTATTTTCAAGCTGAATTAATGTCATTAGTCAATGAAAACAGCAAAGAAAAATTTCATAAAAAATTTTGAAGCATACTTACTGGCGAAAGATCGTTAAGATACCGATAGTATAGTAATTTTTTGTAGTTCTTGATTGAAATAGAGCTTAATTCAAAGAGAAAAAGTTCCCAGAAATTCATAGGAATAATACTTTGGCATAGTCAGTCAGCCTATAAGTATGCTGTATAATTTTATTTAATAATTTTTCCTTGCAATAATCAGGACATAATCAATTGATTATCTGTTGGGTAAAAAACTTAAAGCACAAGGGTTGTTTCTAGAAGTTGAAAATCCACACTTTAAGGCATAATTTGCGAGAATCACCCCATAAGTATGTTACAATATTTTAAATGCTTACTTTTCCTTGATTAAATCGATACTTGTTAAGTCGATTGTTTAAAGGGATTTTTCTTGAAGTTCAGAATCCACATTTTAAGGCTTAATTTACTAGAATAACCCTGTAAGTATGCTACAAAATTTTAAATGCTTGCTTTTCCTTGCTTAAATCGATACTTGTTAGGTCGATTGTTTAGAGGCATTTTTCTGCATCAGCTCATATTTTTAATTTTACTTTTTCTTTTGTGATTATGAAGCCCTTATCCTTTTGAGCAGGACCTTCTGTTTATAACAAAAAATCCATCAAATATAAATTCCATTCCTCTTTTCATAACAGTTCCATAACAATATTATTCTAAATATTTTTTACTTTGATGGCCTTAACTCTTTTATTTATTTAGTAACCAAAAAAAAAACAGCCCAGCACGGACATTTGTTTGCCCATTCAATTATTTCGCTCTTCTATGCTCTTTTATTGCTTTCTTTCATCCATGCAATTTTAATACGATTTCAAATAAATGGAAATCCCTTTTTATTTAATAAAAACCAACTAAAATTCTTTGCAACTATTTTCCTCGCATCTATTGTCCGGACATAAATAAACTATTAGCTTAAAATAGCTTTAAGCTGTAGGACAAATCTGAAACAAATATAAAAATACTTTCCCACCATTACAAATAATCAAGCGAAAGAATGCTAAAAAGAATCAAAATAAAAAATAAATGCAATTTCATTTCATTTCATACCATTTCGATTCATCAGCATTGTCATCGTTGACAGGCAACAAAACCTACATCTAACCGAGAGGCAATCCGCAATGAAGTAGCAAATAAACAAGTTCTCGCTCTCGTCCTTTTTCTGCTCTCTTTCTCCCTTTCTCTCTCTCTCTCTCTCTCTCTCCATGCCTGTCATAGTCTCGAACTGTCACAAAAATCAAATACCGTTACAACGAAACCCAGGACTGCAATGTTGGTGAACCCGTAGCTTATACGGCTGTCAGTTGATTTGAAATGCACATGAATATCAACGGGAAAAGGCGCAGACAATGACAATAAAACAAAAAAGAAAAAGCAAAACCAAGAAAACAAAAAGATGAAAAATAGAAGCAATAAATGGTTAAGTAATTCAAGAATATATACGTACGTATGTATGTATGTGTATGAAGAAGGATAGTGTCCCCAAAAAAAGTGCATTTTCATTGCGAATTTTAGATGAAGAATAAGGACGAGTGACACACGAAAGGAGAATGTAAGGTGATGATTGCTTCTACAGTATTTCCTATTCGCATCCAATAAATGTGAACGAGAATAACATATATTTTCAGCTCATATAAAATGAAATAATGCAGACAGACAGACAGAATGGAATGAACAAACAGTTGCGCGAGAGCAATGAGGATGCCTGACATCGGAATAGACAGCGGAAAGGTAGACAAGGAATCAGTTAGATGATAAAACAAAAATTTTTTTTTTTTAACAATGGTGATAGATAAGAGCGCTCAGAGTTGTGCTTGAATGGGTAAAAGGCGCCCCCAGGAACAATAGTTCATGTACCCGCAGTAGGTGCATCTACCTCTGGGGACGTAGGGAAAGAATTATTCAACAGCAGTTGTTAACAACAACAGCTGCTGATGGTGGTGCTGCTGCTTCTGCTGTTGCTCCTGGTGCTGACAGTTAACGAAAAAGAAAAAAAAAAACCAATGGAATTGCCATTTGGTGACATTAGCGTTCGGAAAATGATGAAAAGCTTTTGAAGGAATGATTTGGATGAGGAGGAATGAGGATGAGGCATTAAGGGAATGTAGAGCGTTGAAGTTTGTTCACCGCAAAGCATCGTCGTTGAAGCCACATTCAATCGTGATGAGTTTTAGGAGATGCCAACATGATGCAATATGTTTGTGTGTCGTTGTGATAGTGTCTCCGAGCTGCGAATACAAGCGAAATGTATGCTGAAAGTTTTGCTGCAACCGAATGGTATTTACTGTTGCATATCCTAATGCAATGCCGTACAATTTGAAATCATCAGACATGGGCTATGAATATTTATGTAATGTTGCGCTTGCATAAGTAATGCATTCGAAGGGGTTTGTGTTTGTTTTATGCATGAGTTTATGTGGTCGTGTGTGTGCCTGTATGTGTTTGAAATTCAAACTTTTGAATGAAACGAAGTTTCAACTTTGATTTAAAGCTATTTTCGCTTTTCGCATTTGGGGCTCGTTATTTCTGCTTCTCTATTTTTGGCTGTTGAATGTGATTTTTTGCTGATAGAAATGCAATTTCGTTGGGCAAAATGAGAATTCCGATGTCTGCTTTTAAGGGCTACTAAATATTTCAGTACACAAAAGCAATACGTAATGAAATTGGAAGTAATTGAAGAGATTCTTTTGAAATTTTGTTTTTTTTTTTTCTATCAGAAAGGGGCACGCAAAAAGCAGAGCACAGCTTTGAATGCAATTTTTTCTGCCGTTCGAGACTAATAGGTTTTCATTTACTTTATTTATTTATTTTTGATCAGAGAATGAAGTGGAAGTAAATCCGATTCCAAATCAAATTAAAATTTAAATGACGAAAATTGGATGTAAAAACTTCAAAAAAAAATTATTTTTCCCACTGCTTCTGTTTTCTTACTCCACCAAAGCTCTGGAGAGTGGGAGGACTTAAGAAGATTGATTTTCCCCAGGGGATGGGAGTTCCCCAGGGGACGCAACACAGTTGTTAAATAAAAGGGGCTGCGAAAAAAAGGATCCCCAGTCTCGATATTCTTCTCTAGGGGCTTGAGTGCAAGCATTTCGAAAAAAGGACATTATGCTTTTCTATTTTGGACCTTTTGCTTGATACATTGTACGTGAAAAGGTTCGTAGTAGCGCATATTTTTAGCAGCGAACTTATATGAGTCCGGAAAAACTCAGAAATTTTTACAATGTTTAAGGCTCAGAAATATGAGTCCGAAATGAAGCCGAAATTACTCCAAAATACTCCGAAATAACTCCAATTTAACTCCGAAATAACTCCAATTTAACTCCGAAATAAATCCGAAATGCTCCGAATTTACTACAAATTTACTCCGAAACAATTCCGAAATCACTGTTAATGAAATCTAAAATTACTCTGAAATTACATGGAAATGACTCCGAAATAATTCCGAAAAAGCTCAAAATTAACCTCAAATTGACTCCGAATTAAATCCGAAATCACTCCTTTGCTACAAAATTACTCCCAAATTACTCCTAAATTACCCCAAAATTACTCCGCAATAACTCCGAAATAATACCGAAAAAGCTCCGAATAAACTACAAATTTACTCCCAAATAAATCCGAAATCACAAAAAATTTCTTCCGAAATTACTCACAAATTTCTGGGAAGTATGTGACAAAGAAAAAGTTCAAACATATAACCTCGAAATGGGTCCAAAATATGTAAAAAGAAATATGAGGCTCAGAAAAATGGGTCTAAAATGAGCCCAAATACGTGCGACACAAGAGGCTAAGAAAAATTACAAGTAATATTAGGTGTAGTAAAAAGAAATCCATTATTTTTCCAATAGATGGCGTTATTTATCTGCATCTCGCGTTGTATAAGTCCGATCGTGTTCCGCTAGGGAACATTAGAAAGATGACAGTTCCTACTAAAAAAGCTTTTTTGACACTTTTTTGATTGATTGATTTTTTTGTTTGAGAGCTTGTCAAAGATGGACATCAGCAAAGAGAAAATTCGCTACATTTTACAGTTTTTCTTCGATAAGGGAGAAAACGCAAGCCAGGCGGCTGAAAATGTGAATAGCGTTTATGGACCTGATACTGTAACAGCCAATCATGCGCAATTTTGGTTTCGTCGATTCCGTTCCGGTAACTTCGATGTCAAGGATGCACCACGCACTGGAAGGCCAATTGTCGAAAATGTCGATAAAATCATGGAAATTATCGAGTCCGACCGTCATGTTAGCACTGTTTCGATTGCAAAAGAGCTAAAGATTGCACAAAAAACCGTTTGGAACCATTTGAATAAGGCTGGATACACAAAGAAGCTCGATGTATGGGTGCCACACGAGTTAACGCAAAAAAACCTCATAGACCGAATTTCCATCTGCGAATCGCTGCTGAACCGCAACAAAATCGACCCATTTCTGAAGCGGTTGGTGACTGGTGATGAAAAGTGGGTCACTTACGACAACGTCAAGCGAAAACGGTCGTGGTCGAAACACGGTGAACCGGCGGAAACGGTGGCCAAGCCAGGATTGACGGCCAGGAAGGTTTTGCTGTGTGTTTGGTGAGATTGGCAGGGAATTATCTACTATGAGCTGCTCCCATACGGCAAAACTCTTAACTCGGAACTCTACTGTCAACAATTGGACCGTCTGAAGGAAGCAATCGCCCATAAGCGGCCAGCTTTGGCCAATAGGAGAGGAATTGTGTTCCATCAGGACAACGCCAGGCCACACACATCGATAGTGACTCGCCAGAAGCTCCGGGAGTTTGATTGGGAGGTTCTTCTGCATTCACCTTATAGTCCGGACCTGGCACCAAGTGATTACCATCTGTTCCTGTCCATGGCGAACAATTTTGCTGGTGAAACATTCGCTTCAAGAGAGGCTTCTGAAATTCGACTGTCTCAATTTTTTGCTAATAGGAACGAGGGCTTCTATGAGAGAGGCATAATGAAATTACCTTAAAAATGGCAACAAGTTATCGAACAAAACGGCGCATATTTGACCTAAATCGGGTCATTCTAACTATCTTAAATAAAGCCCTCAATTTAATGCAACAATAATGGATTTCTTTTTACTACACCTAATATATGATTCAGTTGAAATTTTGCTTGTATGTAGAGCCCGTAAAGAAAGCGTTTATGAAACGATCTAGAAATATATTTAAAAAAAAATTAATTTCAATTTATTTTCAGCCGAAAGGTATGCTGTGACTTTAAAGGAAATCCTTCATAGTCCGTTGAGATTTCTCAAGGAGGTAACATTTTTTTCTCTTCTCTCTCCTTGCATAATTACAGACGGAACAGATTTTTTCTACGTGCGAATGTAATTTTTAGGACTAATTGTGGAAGCCTTGTCTCTATGGCTGTCGGTCTATAAAGGGTTTTCAAATCGAAGGATGTTGGCCTATTTCTCCATGAAGTTCAATGAAGAAAAGGGAAATGTTCAGCCAGAGAATGGTATTGTTAGTCACCTTAGGGGTTTCTTTCATATTTGTACCGATCTAACAAAAAGAATTTCTGTTCTGAGCAAATATTATCAATTTTCATATTCTTCGGTAAACTTGTATCCTGCTCTTGATTCTCGTGCTTCTAGCTTTAAACAAACCAAAATCGAAAATAGCTGTATCTTGGCTGGCAACAGCACCATTATTTACTTTTGAAACGAATTCGAAATTTGCTCTTTAAGGACATTGCATACAAATTTGCGAACGCTCATATGTACCAACTCAACCGCCAAAAATCAGACAGAAAAGTTTGAAGGACTCAAGGCGCCAACTTATGACGCAGAAAATAAATAATATCTGAACAAGAAAAACAAATTGTTGGAAAAACAAAAAAACCATAATAAAATATATATACACACATACATGTGTATACATGAGCCGGAGCAGATACCCAAAATATATGTATGAGAAGGAAAGAGATCCAATTTATTCTCATGACTTTTATTATTTTGATAACAAGCGTCGTCAACAGAGCCTTGATTGGATATGGGGAAAGAAGAATATTTTGTTTTTTTTTTTGGCTTTCGGTGTGAGTAGATATTTCCATATATTCAAAAAATAACTACATTTTCACACATTTACATGTAAATCATTCATTTATTTTTAAGCCGTTTTCGAAGCATTTGAAACGTGGTAGTTCTGGTGCTTTTATACAGCAATTTGCTTGACGTGCCGCTATCGAGACGCGGATAAACTTATCTCAATGGCCTTAAAAATTGCTTTGAATGAGCAGACACTCCGATAAATACAAGCCTGAGAGTGAGAGTCAAGGAAAAGGAGTGGTTTCGCTGGGTTGGGGCTACTTCGAGGAGCTTTGAATTGCAGGATAGTCTCAGAAGTGAGACCTTTTGTTGCTTTTGATCTCATTTTGTGCAAAACTCAAAGCGGGCCTTCAATCAAAAATCCCCCGGGCCGGAAATTGATCTGTACGGGCTTGGATAAAAAGAAATTTTTGCCTTCTATTTTGGTGATATTTTTGAAAAATACATATACATTTATTTCTCTTATAGTTTTTTTCATATTCAAAAATGCCGCTTTGTACAGATAGTTTTTTAGGTCCATTTCGAGTTGGGAGAAAAAATAAAAAATACCATAAGAAATCAGTTTGTATTTTCGTCCTTCAAAATTCAGAAGGAGAAGAGAAGAAAATAATCGGAGCAATTTGTGAACTTGCAAATGTGTCATGAAGCAGAAGAGAAATTTTCCTTTCGAATATTAGAAGAAATTAGAATGAAATTCATAAAACCAAACGAATTATGTGGCCATTCTCTGGTCGAAAAGCAGGATGTGGATACGGCTTGTGAGGAAAAATGGAAGAAGCCAAAATGGAGAAGTCATTTGCATTTTGTGCTTTTCTATTTTTTCTTCTTTCTTTTTATTTTTAGATTTCTATTTGATATTTTTTTTTTCTTGAGATGATGGCAATTTTATGCATTGTCATTTTGATTGTGATTTGGGGCTTTGCCATTTCTGTCGAGTAAATTTTTCATATTTTTTCAACACATTAGCCATTAACTTGAATGTGCGGAAAATATGGGAAAATATATTTTTAGAAGAAAACGTTTCGTAAAATTCTTATCGAGTTAAGGTTTCATAGCAATGATATCGGTCTTTGGGTTGCCTTGGGGATAATGAAGTTAATCAGTTTAAGGAGATTAGTAATTTATTATCCATATTGGGCTATGAAATAAGTTTAAGAGCTGGAAATGGTAGTGTTCTATGAATAAAGGGACAAAAGTAGTTAAACTCAGCACCTAAAAGTATGCATTTCTATTTTTTTAAAATTTATATACATATATGCTCATTTTTCTGTATCCTATGAACTCTAAAAAGCTTTGATGAAAATGGGTGAAAATGATGATCAGGGCTCGCATTTTGTTGACTTTTTTTAAATTTAATGCATACTTTATGGAGTAAAAATTTTCTTCAACTCACATATAGCTAAGATTCAAATAGATTTTTTACTTCTAAATGCATTTTTTTGAAATAATAAAAGCGGTTTGAAGATCAGCTTCGCCAAACTTATTCGCAAAATATTGGTAAGAAAAATTTTGGCGCCATAAAGTATGCTATAAATTTTAAAAATTTAACAAAATCCGAGCTCAAATGATGATACATTTGAAAATTAACAGAATATTAAAATTGAAAATACTTTTAGGTACCGAATGTTACTCATTTATGGTGTCCTTTCTATAAAAGTTAAACTTAAATGCCTTTTTTCTTAAAAACTATTGCAATTTTTAATCGGCATTAAACAGTATGTCCCATTATTCTTACACAACAAATCGATCCACTCAATTTGAATGCAGCCAAAAGATCGAATTATCTATATACAGACTTTGGTATCACTAAAAGAGGTCGTCATATGATTCACGAAGACACCCTACACCGAAACTAATCTCTAGGATTAATTTATATCTTACGATCCCTGAAACGACCCCTTTAGAATAGCTGCAAGGCCATATAAACTTCCAAAAACATCTCTTCTAAGCCTGAAATCCACTATAGAGTAGGTACCTTTGTTGTGTACACAGAAGACTGTCTCTGCCATTCTACAGCTCTACGAAGAGCTACCGTCGACATATTTAGAGCAGAGCTCTTCTTTGTCCTCCACACAAATGTTTACACTGCAGAAGAATGTTTTCTCTATGACTCTACAGTATAGGAAATTTCTTTTTGGAGTGTATAAAGTCGTAGAGCACATAGTAAAGCTCTCCTCAAAATATTTCGACGGCAGCTCCACATAGAACTGTAGATTTCTAGAGACGGTCTCTACAGTTTACACAACAAAGGTAGGTTCTCTACACTCTTTTCTCTGCCTTAAAAAACTCTCTATAGTGGATTTCTCTCTATTGGGCTCCAGAAAAACAAATCAACATTGCCTCCATCACTTTAAAGAGAGATTCCATAGAAAGCTTCAAAATCTAATAATTTACCTTTTATAATGAGATGATTGTCCTCAAGATTTCCGTAGTCATTGAATTAAACGTGCCAGCGAAAGGCTCCAGAAGAATTTACGGCTCATTTAAAATCAAATTATTGTTTAATTTTAAATAACGAGTGCCTTCTTGAATTAAATTAAATGTGATTTTATGAGATTTTCTTTCAAATTTCCCATTTTTCCCGATTTCATTGTTTTATTAATAACTTTTTCTTCTTCTTTTTCTCCTTTTCTTCTAGCTCTTCTCGTTTCAGATAAGTAAAATGCAGCATGATGAGGCATATTTCCATAATAATTGCTCTTCCGTAAGTAAACAAAGGCAGACATAATTTTTTCTTTTCCTTTATTTTGGAGAAGGTAAAATTTGTAATGAAGAAGAACAAAAGGCGGCAGGTTGATACGTTCAACCGCGTGACACATTTATAAATGAAAAAGGACACTCTGACATACGCATACATGCTCGCTAACCCTCTCACACGGAGAGTGTGAAATTTTTTATATATTTTTTTTTATTATTTAATTTATGCAACAAACGAAGCGTATGAAGCGCAGACATGAAATAACAGAGATTTTAACGCGGCTAAAATGAAAATAGAAAAAATAAAAATAATTAAAAAAAAGGAAAAAATAAAAAAAATAAAAAAAATATAAAAAATATAATATTAAAAAATATATATAAAAAATATTAAAAAAATAACAAAAAATAAAACATCGAAAAGAGAATGCAAAGAAATGAAAGTTCTGCATAAGAAGAATGAAAATTAAAATATTAAAACAAAAAAAAAAAATATAAAAATAAAAAGACAAAGACAAAATAAACAGAATAGTAATTAGCTTTCGGTCCAAGCGCATTTTGCGGCTGCTCGCACCTTTTGTTGGCTCTCAACCGAGAGAACGATTAACGCTGCACTGGGCTCCTTTTATAAGATTAAGCTCATACTCAACTGTATAAATTAAGCTCGCAAGATTGTGCTATTGTTGTTGCTTAAAGTTCGGGTACTATATTTCACCTTTTAAGGCTCCTTTCGTTTGACTAATTTCTGCTCGTAATTTATGCCGTTGGACCGTTGAACTTTGGCTTTGGTTCTTCGGTTGACAAAGGACTTTTTTGCATTATTGTTTGCTTTCAGTTTTGAAATCGCTTTTTTGAATTCAGTCATACGTTAAGCTCTTCGAAATTGTATTATACATTTTTGTGAAAAATGACGAATGAATTTAAAGGGGAAAGTTGTCTTAAACTCGTTGCAGTTGAAATTTAATTTCCCTTCTCAATTTTTATTTTATTTTTTGGTACGATTAGTCATGCGGAAAAGGAAATAATTTCTTTAGAAAAAGTTTTGATTTTTGCTCTCTGTGCTTAACTGTCATTGATCTGTTGCCTAATGTTTCAAACTACACCAAGGGGGTATCGCTGACTACACTCAGAATAGCAACGCATATTTGCTATCACTTTGCAGCCAACCATATACGAGGTTCTCCGAAAAAGATATGTAAAAGGACTTTTCACGGAACTCTTCGAAGTAATGATTTTGCGAAGACCTTAGAAAATCAACGCTTAGGAGCATTTAGGGAGATGAAAAGAGTAATTTTTTTTTTGCAAATTCATATCTGAAAGAGAGTCCAAACAGAATCTTAAGCAGCATTCCAGCATTTATGAAAGATAAATTTTGAGAAAAGTACACATTCCGTGACTCCGTGATCTTTTCTCAAAAAAAAAAAAAAAAAAGCCCTCATTTAGAGCTTCTGTCAGAGTGTTGTATGAGCATTTGCGCTCCGGAAAAGGAGTCCTTAGAAGCTTCTGGCTGGGTTAGTATACGCACTTATATAATCTATGATTGCGTGTATAATTGTTGACATGTGAACAGTGGGAGCTACCCCAGCCGGAAATGTCCCGATGAAACAATCAATGATTTCAGTGACATAGAGCCGCGACTCCTCCTGATTATACACCAACTTTCTCATGAATTTAACACACAAGCGACATTGGCTGTCATAAGAGCATATGTCACGAGTTGGTCATCGAAAGTAGAGTAGATCTTCTCCGTCGTATCGATACATCTATCGATGACAGTGCTATTGGATTTGCGATGAATAACAGTTCCTCTCGTTGACATTGCCATTGCAATTTAGAAGTACTCAAATTTTCCCCTTAATATCCTTGGTGAAAAAATTAATGAATTGGTCCTTTATGAGAAAATTTCCGGCTGGGACTCTATACCCATTTTTACCCATACTACAACAGCCACGGACATTAATAATTTCAACAGCTGATATAAAGGGCACTTGCAAATATTTAAACTTAAATTCAACACCGGAAATTATGCTTGTAAATCTCACTAATACTTTTGTTTAATGTTGATCGAAAATGCCAAATGTTTTCATGAAGAATATGGGTTGTCTCATTAGAAACTATCCGACCAAAAAATGTTTTTAATCTTTCTAAATTTTCCAAAAATTAGCATCTTATAATAAAAAACTTTATCACCTAAAAGTATGCATTAAATTATTAAAAATATTTTTGATATTGAGAGTTTGTTTTTGCTTCGAACTGTATCCAATTAAACAAAATCATAATGCTATTAAGAGTTCTATGAATTCCCTTTATCCTTTCGTACCGGATAGATATTTGGTTTATTTGGTTTTTTAAGGTCCATTTTGCTACTGCTCCGGTAAAAGTTTATCGTCACGATATCCTTTAAAAATGTCAACATTTTCATACAAAGTTTTTTGGTTTTTCGGAACGAAAACTAAAATCAGAACAGTAGCTAACGGGCCTAAAGGTGTTACTGGAGATTATTTTCTTGATTACTGGTAGAAGCCTAATGAAAATCCGGGTATAGATTTTAGTAGATAACTATTTTTTCAATTGTGTACGCCAGGTTAAGGCAGGCACAAAGCTCCCTAGAGAAAAGCCTTTGAAAAAATATTTTTTTAAATATTCAAGTGCATACTTTTAGGTGATGAACATAACTATTTTATTATCTCTATGTGATATTTTTTTTTTTTTTTTTTTTTTTTGTAAAAAAAGATTAGATATTATTGATTTATGTATAGCCAAAAGTAAATTGCTTTCCCTTCAAATCAACTCCCTAAATCGTTTACTCTCACACTCTACCACCACAACTGTAATTTTCTCTTCCCCCACCCGCAAAACCGGAAATAAAAATCGAGCACAATGCCATAGGGAAATATTGTACCAGAAACGGGAAAAATGAAGAAGAAGATGAAAAAATGGCAGCAGATTTTCCTTTCAAATTTGTTAGAATCGATTTATTGCGAAATTCCACACTCGAGAATACATTCGAACCCTCAAAAGACTTCGAACGAATCGGACTGATAAACGAGTATGCCGGAAAAGCCAATCGGAAATTGAACCTTTAACGAGTGTATCCCGATGACAGCTGTTTTTTTTTTTTTCATTCATTTATATATGAATTTTTTTTTTTTTGAAAAATGATCTCAAACTAAAAGGAATTTTATGTGGCGAAAAAATAATTTTGAAAGCATTCGTTTTCCTATTTTCTTCTCTTCACAATAAAGAGAAGAAAACGAAAAAAAAAACCAAACAATTACGCATAAAGTCAAGATAGTTCAAGTAAAATGAAATTTGAAACGGTTACTTCGGCACGAGACGAGCGTGTTTAAGCTTGTTAGCAACAAATCAAAGAAAACACTGAGTCAAAGTTCTGCGAAAAGTTTTTTTTTTTTTTACTTTTTCAAGGTGAACACGCGCGAGTGCAATAAACTTGACGGTATTTCTTTTTCTAGTTAGTTTTTCTTCTACTTTTTTCTTCTTTCTTGTCTTGCGGTAAAGCTCACTTGACATGATTGACTTATTGAAAGAAGAAAGTGCTATTTGAATAACATATTGGTGTTTAAAGTGATTTTTCGAAAAAGTTTTTCTCATTGGAAAGTTTTTCATCCGACCGACGCTTAAACGTGGCAACGCCAACGCTCCGAATAAGTTGAAACGAAAGCAAGTTAATTAAAAGATAGCGAGATTATCAAACCGAAAGTGCTAAAGAGACTACAATGAGAGACGAAGAAAAGCAGAATGTCACGAAAAGTTTTTTGTTTGTTCTAGGCTTCATGGATGGGTCTTATATTTTTTTTTTAATTTGCTTTTTTTGCTTTCTTTTATCTTAAAAGATTGTATAAAGACTCACCTGCGCCTTTCCCTCATAATGCTAATGATGACCTACATAAGTAGGTTTATTTAATTCCTTTCTACTTCTAGCAGGAGTAAAGGGCCAAAGCGCGTTGCTTCCGATTTTTAATGAATATACTTAAAGGGTCTTGCCGACTCAGGAAGGCAATCGGCCCAATGAAGGGGATTTTAAGGTTTTGTTGATTTTTGAATAGATACTACCTTAACACAATGTAGGAACCGATTTTTAGGTTTCTATTTCCCAGTGTCCTTGAAATATCCTTTTTATTAAGCCCTTTTTCAAAAATTTATATCTCAAAAACGAATTAAGATATAAAGATGAAACAAATGCCCGCTGATAGCTTATAAAACGGAAAATTAAAAACAATCTTTTTTTAGTTTTACACTGAGAAAAAAACTTTCACAACCAAGAAAATAAAGATTTAAAAATTTTTTTCAGTGTATTCCCGTTTTCGCGCCACTTTATCGCTACTTTTAAAAAATACCTCTGGGTATGACCTTTACCCCAAAAAAATGTTTATCAAAATCAAATTTTAGTTTTAGGAGATATTAACAAAAACGTATCCCCATATAGACACTCTCAGTACTGATATGCTGCACTAGACGTGCGCATGCAGAGGCATCACTTATACGGCATGTTGGACGTTATTCAAATATTCAATTAATTTTTATTCATTTGTTTCACGCAAGTTGATACATTAGCTATATTGGACGTACCGCAGCTTACCATTTGCGGCCATTTGTTTCATCTTTTTATCTTAATTCGTTTTTGAGATATAAATTTTTGAAAAGGGCTTAATAAAAAGGATATTTCAAGGACACTGGGAAATAGAAACCTTAAAATCGGTTCCTACAGTGTGTTAAGGTAGTATCTATTCAAAAATCAACAAAACCTTAAAATCCCTTTCAATGGGCCGCAGTCGGCAAAACCCTTTATATATTAACACTCCGAAAATACAAAAAAAAAATCACAATTCTTACTGCGTGTAACCCCATTAGCTTGTGCTTAACTTATTCAATATCTAAAAACTTCTTGATCAACCCCTGTGATATAAATAAATTTTTCAATGAAACCTTAAGAGTCCTTCATTGTCTTGAAACCTGAATTACAGTACAGAAAAATTGCATACATGCAATATACTCAAGCCTCTCAATACACTCCAGTTATTTTCTTAGCTCACTACCTCGGGAGTCCACACCTCCGCTCCTTAATGCACTCAAACGTTTATTCAGTTTTATTTTTATTTTCTCTTTTTATTTTCATTCAATTACTTCTTCTTTGCATTCAATCATTGTGAAAGCGAAAATGTAATTTCCACACAAATCTACTCATAAACGGGATTTTCTTTGTGCTTGAAAGGATTTTTCAAGGATTTTTTTTTTTATACTGAATGCCACTTGTTCGCACTGCACTCGAACCACAGCACGCGCCTTCTTCTCCTTAACTTGCTCATTTTTCATTACAATATTTTTTAACATTTTTTTTTTTTTAAATATTTTTTCCTTCAACGATTCTTTTCATTCTTTTCATTTCGATCGACTTTTATTATGCCTTTTGTTTTTCACACATACATATATGGATGTATGCATAAATACGCGTGTGTGTGTGTGTGTGTGTTAGTGTGTATGAAAGAGTTTGCAATGAGCAATAATTGATTAAATGTCGGTGAAGTGGCCATCGAAACCATCGTGAGCGCCGCAGTGCCTGGCCTCAACGGCGTTCGGGGGGGGGGCGTATATATGGGAGCGTATCCTGAGCGTAACGATAGTGGCAATTAGCCGCGCTTCATATTGATTTGCAATTAGGACCGCAAATCGTTTAGGAAGTTAGTGAGCAATGAGCGCACTTGAATAGAACTTTGCAATTTGATGAGCTTGCCAATGAAAATGTTAAGCTGTGAAGGGTCGGGAGGGGTTTCTCTCTCCCTCACCCATTCGCTCATACATTCTCTCATTCATTCTCTCACACATTCTCTCATTCATTCTCTCTTTCTCATGAAAAATGTGTAAAAAAAAAGAAAAATACTAATAAAAAACCTTGAAGAATTTTCTTAGAAAAAGGATATTAAGGATTTCGTTTCATCGCGTTTTACGATTTTCTTAAGCGCAACTTTTGACGTTAGTCTTTGGAGAAATCTTAAGAAATCGTATTTCGGAAGGATATTTAAGTGCAAATTCTAAAGAACGTAAAGTTTAATAAAAGTTCATTTATGCAACATTTTTGTGGGCATCCTTATAAATTTCACAAAAAGAATTTTCACCAAAAACAAAAGGAGAATAAAATTTTATGAATTTTTTTACTTGAAAAAGTGCTTTAAATTTTCCCGTCAAGTTGAATTTTTTGCTTTTCAGTTGTAGAAAAAATTCACACGATGCACAAAAGTATGCTTCAAAAAATTTTTTTTTTTCATTACTTTAAGTGCCGCATGCCATTCATCATTCCGCCATTTACATCGTTGTACTCTCACCAACATAGACAAAAGCCAATATATTCAGAAAAAATTGTGCGCTTTTTTTTTTCTCATATAACGAACATTTTTTCCAGATATTTGTACAAAAGTTGACATTAAGTGCATTAATCACCAGCAGCCATGTATGCATGGGCGTGTGTGTGTGTGTGTGTGTGCATGCAAATACGCGAAAGGAAAACTTTGCAAGTGGTTTCGTGCACGTGTACCTGTGAATCGAGTTTATTAACAACATTTCGAGTAATGCAGAGCCTTAATTCAATTCAAGTAGGCGAACATTTATTAACTTTGACACGAACCATTAAATAATTTCGTGAAAGGAGAAAATGAGAAAAGGAGAAAGTGTGTATGTGTGTTTCTGAGTGTGTTCGACTGTGAGTTAGAGTAACGAGGGGAGACGAAAATGGCACTTACGTACACCAAAAATTGTAATGTTCACGTTATACTTCGTTGTAAATTACTTTTATGCTTGCCATTATATGAAGGCTCCCCCTGTTCTTTTATTTTTTGTGTAATAAAAATTACGCTAAATTTAAATTCAATATCCTCCGAAATCCTTTTAACAACTTTTAAGCGAAAAGTGAGTCTGTGTTTGTGTGTGCTTACCGCAGTTGGAAACGGGTTGAAGATCGTGTATTAAATGTAGCATGAAAATGGCCTCAATGTTGGAGTGTTGAAACACTCCAATGGCGACGTGCCGGATGCATGTAAAGTACTTATACGCGTGTGTGTGCGTGTGCGTATTTTTTTGAACTTTTGTCTTGCTGTGTAAACTTTCATTTCCGCTCTTGCTGTGCCAAACGACAGAAGCAGTTAATTTAATTAATTTATGCAATGATTTCGTAACTCAAGGCAATGCCATTTAAAAGAGGTGTTTCAAATATTGTCGTTCTTACATTTCCCAGAATTTCTATGCTTGATTACAGATGTAACAATCATCGCCCATGGAGGATTTCTACTTTTCAAAGTACACTGGGAAAAATATCGGAAATTTTTTAATTGTTCGAAGCTAGAATTTTTGAAATTTTTTATCACAATCGACGGGTTTCGAGTGCACCTTCTGATTTAAACATTTGTAAATATCCTTGGATTTTGATCCGAAATGATATCCTTTTCGGATGTAATTGAAACCCTTGATGTGACTTTTCTAGAGGAGCCATAATTGCCATCATTTTTGTGTTATTGTTGAGTCTTTAATGAGCCATTAGAATAACCCTTTTACTTTAAAAAAGTTTTAAAAATATTAGAAATAAACATTTAAGAGTCTTTGAGGTGATTCAGATAAAACAGTCTACCAAATGCCAGCTGGGTAGCAAAAAATAGTTTAATTCGGCACTTAAAAGTATACAATCAAATATTAGAGAAATGTTTTAAAAAGTGAAAGCTTGTTCATTGTTGAAAATAACATGTAAATAAACATCTAAATAAAATATATGGAGTACTCTTTAAAAGCGGTTTTAGTTCTCGTAGATAACATATTTTAAATATGAATTTTTCAATATTCAAGAGCATACTTTTAGGTATTGAATTTAAGTCTTCTGTTAGCCTATGTATATATGTATTTTGGAGTGGCCGTTTACGGGTCCATTGTGAACACGTTATTCTTGTCTGAATGTATGTTTTTTTTATGTCTCATACTGATTTTCTAAATGTTAGCTTTGACAAACAATTTCGAGGAAGCACTCGACTGTTGGAGAGATTTGCTAGCTTTTTCAGTTAGCCACCAGAGTTGCTTACAATTAGCTACTTTAATTTTTCGTCCAAACTATTTTCTATTTCAGCTTATGACAAAAATTTAGAAATGCATCTGTTGTGAAGGTTTTGAGCTTTATTCGTTAACCATTTTGATAACTTGTTAGATTTTCGTCAACTGAATTTTAGTTTTCAGCTTTTAAAGGACATAAAATCGTGATCTTCTGTGAAGGTATTTTGCAATTTTAAGTCTTTTCGTACTAAAAAAATTAAACAAATTGTCATTTCGAAAGTTTGACTGTCAGTGATTCTGAGAAAGGTCAATTTTTTTTTCCAGTTCGAATTCGTAAATTACAGAATGATTTTCGAATAGTTTCGTAAGATTTAGATTTTTTCATCATCGAGCATTCAGTAGCAATTGTCACATCGAGCATTCAGTAAAATTGTAATAAATTTTTTTACAGTGTATTTTTTTTTTACTTTTCTTCTTTTCATCGAATTAATTTCACCTGCTGTCATTATGTGATTTCCCGAAAGAACTTTTAGCATATGATGCTCAAATCCTAAGAATCGTACCTTCGCATCTATTCATACGCATTAAACGTGTACACTCATGTGTGCATTTCCTGGAAATGAAAACATTTCGAGCCTTTCTGGGGAAAATACGAAAAAAAAGAATTTAATTTAAAGCACTTAAGCCCTGAAGCTTATGGGAAACTTGGTTCATTTAAGCAAACTACGTAGCGGTGGGTGTATTTGAGTGTGTGTGTGTGTTTGTGTGCGCGCGCGTTTGGGGATCACGATGTATTGTCGAATCTCTTCAACCCGGCTCGATGTTGAAAGTTTTCATTTTTATTTTCGTTCTTTAAATTGCCATAGATCTCTTTTTTAGAGTTGCTCTTTGATTTTTAGTTTTTTCCTGATGATTTCGTTTTCATTTTCTATTTGCCAGGCATTTTGATAAATCTGGCAGCTTAATTTTAATTACGTATACGCTTTACGTATTAGAGCAGAGCATACATTCTGGAATTCCATTTGCGAAATTTCGAACGTTTCAAAGTTATCTCTTCATGACTTTCTCGGCACAATCGCAATGCCGTCTGCGCTTTTTCGTTTGTCTTTCTTCCGTTTTTCACGTCTCTCTCTTTTTATTTTTTTGGATTCTTTTTTGTGTTTTTGTATGAAGTTGCTTCGCCTAATTGAAAATTACAAGAAAAAGCTTTTAATTCATTACATTTGAAAGTTAATTACAACAACTTTGAACAGACAAGAGCTTTGGTGATTGGTGTGATTAGCTTTGGAATTTGGCAAGTACCCAAAACAAAGCAAAAACGAAGAAGAATAGACGAAAGTTAGATAGAAAGGAACAGGAGGGGGGGGAAAGTGAAATCCAAATTAAATGCTTTTCAAATTTTAGATGGGTTATTTTAATCAGAAAGTGAAGCTTTTTGTTGAAAAGCGAAATCGTTTTAAGAACGAAGAGCTTTTTTGGTTTTAGTCGAAGCTTAACGAGGATCATTCTCATAAGACTTTTAATTGCTTAAGGATTTTCTTTGAGCTGTATAAAATGGGGTATTGGGTAGGTAAAAGAACCTGATTAAACTTCATACTGGGGGCGTGTTAGGGCACCCAATGGCTCCAAAAGTTAAGATTTTGGGACGTTTTCCCAAAAAAAAAATCTGTAAAAAAATTCTCAAAACACACATGTACCAAAAAAACTTATTTTTGGATACCCCAATATAATACATTTATTAATTTTGAATTTTATCAGTAAATATATTGACTCATAAGACAAAAAATGTGACCTTTAGAGGCCACTGTTCTTCTTTTATTCTGAGGATATTAATTTTTTAAATACCGCCTTTCATCCTGCCTTCTATCCGGCTTTCGGGCTCTCCTCCTCTGTGTCCTTCTATCCCGCTTATCCTGCATTCTAGCCCGCCTTCTGTTTCGGCTTCTATCCAGTCGTTCTCGATATCATTGGGATGGGGAACGCTAGCCTAGAGCACTGAGAGTACCCACTACATGGCCCTGTAGAACTTGCCATATGAATGAGACTTTTTGTGTCTCCCAGTTTAAGTTTCATTAAAATAGAAAAAGTGTTGCCTATCATCATTTGCTGGTTCCTTTTAACAATCAAGTTAATTCCGAATATTTATCTCCACAGTTTATTGCTATAATTTCTCACTCTTTCGAATTCAATCTGCCAAAATAAAATTCTGTTTGTATATTAAAAAGGCATTCAACTTATGACATTTAATTAATAATTCAGTCATGCATGCTCTTACCACCAACACACTTACACACTCGGATGCACACACAAACACATCAGCCCATTCACATGCACTTAGATGTACGTGGATATTGACGCTTGCAGCGCCATCAAAAAAATTTATATAGCACTGCACTCATGGAGTAAGTAGAGTCTCCACAATGACGACCGCTAGCAATTTTTTGGTAGGCTGCCAAATGGAAGCACAAAAAAAAAAGGCGTTGTCTACCGCTGTTTGGCTCAGCGCTCGTAAGCGTTCATTAATTTTCATTTTCTGAAAATATATGGCTATAATGAAAATGAGAAGGAGAGAAGCAGAAGAAGAAAAAAAAAATTAAGAAAAAAGATAAAGTGCAATAAGACAAATAGTTGCCGTACTATGAAAGAGCAATATTGTTTTCCATTCTCACTTGCTTTTGCTCGTTTTTCCCTATCACTCTTTTCGTTCCTCATTTTTCTCTCCACTCCTTTTTCGTCTTTACGCTTAAAGTTTATTATTCGTACACAAAAAACAAAAACAAACAAAAAAAATAATAAATAAATAAATAAACAAAAATAAACCGGAGAGAAAAAAGTTAAGCTCGTGTTTTCGCTCCATTTCGCTGTGCTTTTAATAATAACTTCTGTAATCGTAACGTTCCTCTAACGAATATGAGTACATAAATGTGTATGGGAAGTGCCGGAAATGAACTTTTTATATAGGATTGCATACGATCGCCGACGAGTCAGGAAAGGGCTCGAATGGACTGTGATGACGATGGAGAGGGGGAGGGGAGGGGAAAAAACCGCGCTCACAAGTTGACAAGCAGAAATTTATGTTTTTGCGATAATATCTTGCGGTCTAGTTGAGTTCATATGCGAAAACATGAAACTGAGAGGAGGGTCGGTGAGACCCTCGGTGAGACAGAGAGGCCGAGCAGAGAGAACAATATTCCGTAAGTTTCGGAGGAATTTATAGTAAGATTAAATGGCTTCTTAAGTATTTACTTGTATGAAGCAATAATTCTAAGTTTGCAATATTTTTGTGTTTATTCTTGTTTTTCTCATTTATTTTCTTGTGGTTTTTTGCTATTGTGTTTTTTTTTTCTTTAGAGTATCCAGCACACTTTGCAATGAATAAATTTTAAATGTTTTCATGGGTAAGGAAAATAGCAAAAGTGCTTCAAATAGGGGTTTCCAGGAATTTTCTCCACAAGAATTTTCTTTAGGGCCTAAAGAACCATTTAAGCAAAAAAAAATTTCAAAAACCCTCTAAGAAATGTCATTTTGAGACAGTTAAACCCGAAAAAGAAACTTTATTCAAAAACATATAACGGCTTTATTTTCCCGCCAAAATGAAAATTCCCAAAAAACTTATAAAAATTTAAAAAAAACCAAAATTTTCAAAACCCGAAAATTCTCAGTAGCTTCCGAGATATAAGCATTTGAAATTTCGGCATCCACCTTCTGTTTTTCCTGTTCGCCTAGTGAATCAGACGAATTTTTGCACTGAAAACCAAATTTCTCGGGCATCATTTTTTCTCGAAGGCTAGAATTTTTTTTCGAGAACTTCGTCGGTAAGTATGCTTTCTTTTGAGCGTCCAGCATACTTTGCAATGAATAAAATTTTAATATTTCCACGGGTAAGGAAAATGCAAAAAGTGCTATAAAAAGGGGGAAAGCGTGGAATTTTCCAGGAATTTTCTCCGCAGGACTTTTCTTTAGGATCTAAGGAACCATTTTAGAAAAACAAATTTTCAAAAACCCTGTAGGAAATGTCATTTTGACGTAGTGAAACCCGGAAAACGTACATTATTCAAAAACATATAACGGCTTTATTTTCCCGCCAAAATGAAAATTCCAAAAAAACTTCAAAAAATAACAAAGAAACCAAAATTTTCAAAACTCCAAACTTCCCAGTAGTTTCCGAGATATAAGCATTTGAAATTTTGGCATCCACCTTCTGTTTTTCCTGTTCGCCTGGTGAATCAGACGAATTTTTGCACTGAAAACCAAATTTCTCGGGCATCATTTTTTCTTGAAGGCTAGAATTTTTTTTCGAGAACTTCGTCGGTAAGTATGCTTTCTTTTGAGCGTCCAGCACACTTTGCAATGAAAAAATTTTAAATATTTTCATGGGTAAGGAAAATAGCAAAGGTCCTTCAAATAGGTAGAAATCATAGGTTTTTCCAGGATTTTTCTCCACAGGATTTTTCTTTAGGACCTAAGGAACCATTTAAAAAAAAAAATTCTCAAAAACCCTGCAGGAAATGTCATTTTGAGACAGTTAAACCCGAAAAATAAACTTTATTCAAAAACATATAACGGCTTTATTTTCCCTCCAAAATGAAAATTCCAAAAAAACTTCAAAAAATAACAAAAAAACCAAAATTTTCAAAACTCCAAAATTCCCAGTAGTTTCCGAGATATAAGCATTTGAAATTTTGGCATCCACCTTCTGTTTTTCCTGTTCGCCTGGTGAATCAGACGAATTTTTGCACTGAAAACCAAATTTCTCGGGCATCATTTTTTCTCGAAGGCTAGAATTTTTTTTCGAGAACTTCGTCGGTAAGTATGCTTTCTTTTGAGCGTCCAGCACACTTTGCAATGAAAAAATTTTAAATATTTTCATGGGTAAGGAAAATAGCAAAGGTCCTTCAAATAGGTAGAAATCATAGGTTTTTCCAGGATTTTTCTCCACAGGATTTTTCTTTAGGACCTAAGGAACCATTTAAGAAAAAAAATTCTCAAAAACCCTGCAGGGAATGTCATTTTGAGACAGTTAAACCCGAAAAATAAACTTTATTCAAAAACATATAACGGCTTTATTTTCCCGCCAAAATGAAAATTCCAAAAAAACTTCAAAAAATAACAAAAAAACCAAAATTTTCAAAACTCCAAAATTCCCAGTAGTTTCCGAGATATAAGCATTTGAAATTTTGGCATCCACCTTCTGTTTTTCCTGTTCGCCTGGTGAATCAGACGAATTTTTTGGAATTGAAATCCGCATTTCTTGGGCATCTGATTTTCTCGATAACTAAAGTCTTTTTTGAAACTTCGGCGGTAAGTATGCAATCTTTGATTCTCCATCACACTTTGCAATGAATAAAATTTTAATATTTCCACGGGTAAGGAAAATGCAAAAAGTGCTTCAAAAAGGGGGAAAGCGTGGGATTTTCCAGGAATTTTCTCCGCAGGACTTTTCTTTAGGATCTAAGGAACCATTTTAGAAAAACAAATTTTCAAAAACCCTGTAGGAAATGTCATTTTGACGTAGTGAAACCCGGAAAACGTACATTATTCAAAAACATATAACGGCTTTATTTTCCCGCCAAAATGAAAATTCCAAAAAAACTTCAAAAAATAACAAAAAAACCAAAATTTTCAAAACTCCAAAATTCCCAGTAGTTTCCGAGATATAAGCATTTGAAATTTTGGCATCCACCTTCTGTTTTTCCTGTTCGCCTGGTGAATCAGACGAATTTTTGCACTGAAAACCAAATTTCTCGGGCATCATTTTTTCTTGAAGGCTAGAATTTTTTTTCGAGAACTTCGTCGGTAAGTATGCTTTCTTTTGAGCGTCCAGCACACTTTGCAATGAAAAAATTTTAAATATTTTCATGGGTAAGGAAAATAGCAAAGGTCCTTCAAATAGGTAGAAATCATAGGTTTTCCAGGATTTTTCTCCACAGGATTTTTCTTTAGGACCTAAGGAACCATTTTAAAAAAAAAAATTTCAAAAACCCTGCAGGAAATGTCATTTTGAGACAGTTAAACCCGAAAAATAAACTTTATTCAAAAACATATAACGGCTTTATTTTCCCGCCAAAATGAAAATTCCAAAAAAACTTCAAAAAATAACAAAAAAACCAAAATTTTCAAAACTCCAAAATTCCCAGTAGTTTCCGAGATATAAGCATTTGAAATTTTGGCATCCACCTTCTGTTTTTCCTGTTCGCCTGGTGAATCAGACGAATTTTTTGGAATTGAAATCCGCATTTCTTGGGCATCTGATTTTCTCGATAACTAAAGTCTTTTTTGAAACTTCGGCGGTAAGTATGCAA
Source organism: Chlorops oryzae (assembly GCA_020466095.1). Classification (NCBI taxonomy): domain Eukaryota; kingdom Metazoa; phylum Arthropoda; class Insecta; order Diptera; family Chloropidae; genus Chlorops; species Chlorops oryzae. Next base: position 16,481,847 of record CM035809.1, on the reverse strand, counting down.
TCTTTTGATTCTCCATCACACTTTGCAATGAATAAAATTTTAATATTTCCACGGGTAAGGAAAATGCAAAAAGTGCTTCAAAAAGGGGGAAAGCGTGGGATTTTCCAGGAATTTTCTCCGCAGGACTTTTCTTTAGGATCTAAGGAACCATTTTAGAAAAACAAATTTTCAAAAACCCTGTAGGAAATGTCATTTTGACGTAGTGAAACCCGGAAAACGTACATTATTCAAAAACATATAACGGCTTTATTTTCCCGCCAAAATGAAAATTCCAAAAAAACTTCAAAAAATAACAAAAAAACCAAAATTTTCAAAACTCCAAAATTCCCAGTAGTTTCCGAGATATAAGCATTTGAAATTTTGGCATCCACCTTCTGTTTTTCCTGTTCGCCTGGTGAATCAGACGAATTTTTGCACTGAAAACCAAATTTCTCGGGCATCATTTTTTCTCGAAGGCTAGAATCTTTTTTTCGAGAACTTCGTCGGTAAGTATGCTTTCTTTTGAGCGTCCAGCACACTTTGCAATGAAAAAATTTTAAATATTTTCATGGGTAAGGAAAATAGCAAAGGTCCTTCAAATAGGTAGAAATCATAGGTTTTTCCAGGATTTTTCTCCACAGGATTTTTCTTTAGGACCTAAGGAACCATTTAAGAAAAAAAAATTCTCAAAAACCCTGCAGGAAATGTCATTTTGAGACAGTTAAACCCGAAAAATAAACTTTATTCAAAAACATATAACGGCTTTATTTTCCCGCCAAAATGAAAATTCCAAAAAAACTTAAAAAAATAACAAAAAAACCAAAATTTTCAAAACTCCAAAATTCCCGTTTTCCGGTATCATTTGAAATTTTGGCATCCACCTTCTGCTTGCCGGTGAATCAACGAATTTTTGGAATTAAATCCGCATTTCTGCAGATTTTCTCGAAACTAAAGTCTTTTTGAAACTCCGGAAATGCAATCTTGATTCTCCATCACACTTTGCAATGAAAAAATTTTAATATTTCCACGGGTAAAGAAAATGCAAAAGTGCTCAAAAATTCAAAAAGCGAGAATTCAGAATTTTCTCGCAACTTTTCTTTATCTAGGAACCATTGAAAACAAATTTTAAAAACCCTTGGAAATGTCATTTTGAACTAGTGAAACCCGGAAAAGTACATTATTCAAACTATAAATTTATTTTCCGAAAATGAAAATTCAAAAAAACTTCAAAAAATAAAAAAAAAAAAATTTTCAAAACTCCAAAATTCCAGTAGTTTCCGAGAAAAGCATTTAAACATACCTTTTTTTTCCTGTTCGCCGTGAATCAGACGAATTTTCAAAAACCAAATTTCTCAGCATCAAATTTTTTCCGAATAGAATTTTTTTCGGAACTTCGTCGTGTATTTTCTTTTGGCGTCAGCAACTTTGCAATGAAAAAATTTTAATTTTTCTGGGTAAGGAAAATAGCAAGGTCCTTCAAATAGGTAGAAATCATAGGTTTTTCAAAGGAATTTTTTCCAGGATTTTTCTTTAGGACCTAAGGAACCATTAAGAAAAAAAAAATTCTCAAAAACCCTGCAGGAAATGTCATTTTGAGACAGTTAAACCCGAAAAATAAACTTTATTCAAAAACATATAACGGCTTTATTTTCCCGCCAAAATGAAAATTCCAAAAAAACTTCAAAAAATAACAAAAAAACCAAAATTTTCAAAACTCCAAAATTCCCAGTAGTTTCCGAGATATAAGCATTTGAAATTTTGGCATCCACCTTCTGTTTTTCCTGTTCGCCTGGTGAATCAGACGAATTTTTTGGAATTGAAATCCGCATTTCTTGGGCATCTGATTTTCTCGATAACTAAAGTCTTTTTTGAAACTTCGGCGGTAAGTATGCAATCTTTTGATTCTCCATCACACTTTGCAATGAATAAAATTTTAATATTTCCACGGGTAAGGAAAATGCAAAAAGTGCTTCAAAAAGGGGGAAAGCGTGGAATTTTCCAGGAATTTTCTCCGCAGGACTTTTCTTTAGGATCTAAGGAACCATTTTAGAAAAACAAATTTTCAAAAACCCTGTAGGAAATGTCATTTTGACGTAGTGAAACCCGAAAACGACATTATTCAAAAACATATAACGGCTTTATTTTCCCGCCAAAATGAAAATTCCAAAAAAACTTCAAAAAAAACAAAAAAACAAAATTTTCAAAACTCCAAAATTCCCAGTAGTTTCCGAGATATAAGCATTTGAAATTTTGGCATCCACCTTCTGTTTTTTGTTGCCTTTGTGAATAAGATTTTTCGACTGAAAAAATTTCTCGGGAATTTTTTCTCGAGGCTAAGAAATTTGAGAATCTGGAATATGTTTCTTTTGAGGCCGCACCTTCATGAAAAATTTTAAATTTTTCATTGAAATGCGGCCTCAAAAGAAACATATTTCCAGATTTCTCAAAAATTTCTTAGCCTGGAAAAAAGAAAAAATTTTCTCAAAAACCTGCAGGAAAGAAAACAGAAACCAAAATTAAACTTTATTCAAACTATGGTTTATTTTGAAAATTTTTGAATTAATAAATTCATTCAAAAAAACCAAATTTTAATAAAATTTCCGGTTATTCCAAATACATTTGAATTTTGGAATTTTTTTTCTTGTTCCTGGTGAATCAGACGAATTTTTTGGAATTGAAATCCGCATTTTCTTGGGCATCTGATTTTCTCGAATAACTAAAGTCTTTTTTGAAACTTCGGCGGTAAGTATGCAATCTTTTGATTCTCCATCACACTTTGCAATGAATAAAATTTTAATATTTCCACGGGTAAGGAAAATGCAAAAAGTGCTTCAAAAAGGGGGAAAGCGTGGAATTTTCCAGGAATTTTCTCCGCAGGACTTTTCTTTAGGATCTAAGGAACCATTTTAGAAAAACAAATTTTCAAAAACCCTGTAGGAAATGTCATTTTGACGTAGTGAAACCCGGAAAACGTACATTATTCAAAAACATATAACGGCTTTATTTTTCCCGCCAAAATGAAAATACCAAAAAAAACTTCAAAAAATAACAAAAAAACCAAAATTTTCAAAACTCCAAAATTCCCAGTAGTTTCCGAGATATAAGCATTTGAAATTTTGGCATCCACCTTCTGTTTTTCCTGTTCGCCTGGTGAATCAGACGAATTTTTTGCACTGAAAACCAAATTTCTCGGGCATCATTTTTTCTCGAAGGCTAGAATTTTTTTTCGAGAACTTCGTCGGTAAGTATGCTTTCTTTTGAGCGTCCAGCACACTTTGCAATGAAAAAATTTTAAATATTTTCATGGGTAAGGGAAAATAGCAAAGGTCCTTCAAATAGGTAGAAATCATAGGTTTTTTCCAGGATTTTTCTCCACAGGATTTTTCTTTAGGACCTAAGGAACCACTTAAGAAAAAAAAATTCTCAAAAACCCTGCAGGAAATGTCATTTTGAGACAGTTAAACCCGAAAAATAAACTTTATTCAAAAACATATAACGGCTTTATTTTCCCGCCAAAATGAAAAATCCAAAAAAACTTCAAAAAATAACAAAAAAACCAAAATTTTCAAAACTCCAAAATTCCCAGTAGTTTCCGAGATATAAGCATTTGAAATTTTGGCATCCACCTTCTGTTTTTCCTGTTCGCCTGGTGAATCAGACGAATTTTTTGGAATTGAAATCCGCATTTCTTGGGCATCTGATTTTCTCGATAACTAAAGTCTTTTTTGAAACTTCGGCGGTAAGTATGCAATCTTTTGAGATTCTCCATCACACTTTGCAATGAATAAAATTTTAATATTTCCACGGGTAAGGAAAATGCAAAAAGTGCTTCAAAAAGGGGGAAAGCGTGGAATTTTCCAGGAATTTTCTCCGCAGGACTTTTCTTTAGGATCTAAGGAACCATTTTAGAAAAACAAATTTTCAAAAACCCTGTAGGAAATGTCATTTTGACGTAGTGAAACCCGGAAAACGTACATTATTCAAAAACATATAACGGCTTTATTTTCCCGCCAAAATGAAAATTCCAAAAAAACTTCAAAAAATAACAAAAAAACCAAAATTTTCAAAACTCCAAAATTCCCAGTAGTTTCCGAGATATAAGCATTTGAAATTTTGGCATCCACCTTCTTTTCATTTTGGCGGGAAAATAAAGCCGTTATATGTTTTTGAATAAAGTTTATTTTTCGGGTTTAACTGTCTCAAAATGACATTTCCTGCAGGGTTTTTGAGAATTTTTTTTCTCTTAAGTGGTTCCTTAGGTCCTAAAGAAAAATCCTGTGGAGACAAATCCTGGAAAAACCTATGATTTCTACCTATTTGAAGGACCTTTGCTATTTTCCTTACCCATGAAAATATTTAAAATTTTTTCATTGCAAAGTGTGCTGGACGCTCAAAAGAAAGCATACTTACCGACGAAGTTCTCGAAAAAAAATTCTAGCCTTCGAGAAAAATGATGACCGAGAAATTTGGTTTTCAGTGCAAAAATTCGTCTGATTCACCAGGCGAACAGAAAAAACAGAAGGTGGATGCCAAAATTTCAAATGCTTATATCTCGGAAACTACTGGGAATTTTGGAGTTTTGAAAATTTGGTTTTTTTGTTATATTTTGAAGTTTTTTTGGTTTTTCATTTTGGCGGGAAATAAAGCCGTTATATGTTTTTGAATAAAGTTTATTTTTCGGGTTTAACTGTCTCAAAATGACATTTCCTGCAGGGTTTTTGAGAATTTTTTTTTCTTAAGTGGTTCCTTAGGTCCTAAAGAAAAAATCCTGGAAAAACCTATGATTTCTACCTATTTGAAGGACCTTTGCTATTTTCCTTACCCATGAAAATATTTAAAATTTTTTCATTGCAAAGTGTGCTGGACGCTCAAAAGAAAGCATACTTACCGACGAAGTTCTCGAAAAAAAATTCTAGCCTTCGAGAAAAATGATGCCGAGAAATTTGGTTTTCAGTGCAAAAATTCGTCTGATTCACCAGGCGAACAGGAAAAACAGAAGGTGGATGCCAAAATTTCAAATGCTTATATCTCGGAAACTACTGGGAATTTTGGAGTTTTGAAAATTTTGGTTTTTTTGTTATTTTTTGAAGTTTTTTTGGAATTTTCATTTTGGCGGGAAAATAAAGCCGTTATATGTTTTTGAATAAAGTTTATTTTTCGGGTTTAACTGTCTCAAAATGACATTTCCTGCAGGGTTTTTGAGAATTTTTTTTTTTAATGGTTCCTTAGGTCCTAAAGAAAATCCTGTGGAGAAAAATCCTGGAAAAACCTATGATTTCTACCTATTTGAAGGACCTTTGCTATTTTCCTTACCCATGAAAATATTTAAAATTTTTGCATTGCAAAGTGTGCTGGACGCTCAAAAGAAAGCATACTTACCGACGAAGTTCTCGAAAAAAAATTCTAGCCTTCAAGAAAAAATGATGCCCGAGAAATTTGGTTTTCAGTGCAAAAATTCGTCTGATTCACCAGGCGAACAGGAAAAACAGAAGGTGGATGCCAAATTTTTTCACAATGTTTTCTGGAACTCTGGGAATTTTGGAAGTTTTGAAAATTTGGTTTTTATTTTGAGTTTTGGAACATTTGGCGGGAAAATAAAGCGTTTGTTTTAATAAAAATTTCGGTTTAACTCGCTCAAAATGACACGAGGGTATTTATGAAATTTTTTCATAATGTCTTAAGGTCCTCAAAAAAACCTGTGGAAAAATCCTGAAAACCTATGTATTTCTACTATTTTTGAAGCTTTGTATTTTCTTACCCTGTTTTAATTTTTTCATTCAAAGATTTTTGGACGTCTCAAAATGACATTTCTTACGACGAATTTTCTCGATAAAATTAGCCTTTCTGAAAAACTGTGCGAGAAAGTCATGCAAAAACTTTTGATTCTACCAGGACAGGACTTTGCAATGAATGAAAAATTTAAATTTTTCTCAAACTGGACGTAAGGAAAATCTTAGAGAAGTTTTCGAAAAAAAATTCTGTTTTGGAATTTTCCGGAATTTTTTTCAGGAATTTTCTTTGGATCAAGGGAACAGAAAAACAGAATGTTTCAAAAATTTAAATGTCTTTACGTCGTGAAACACTGGAATTTCTGCAGTTTATTGAAAATTGGTTTATTTTCTTGAAGATGGAATTCATTGGCCAAAAAAACCTTAAAAAATTTGAAAAAACCAGATTTATTTTTCGAAAACTCTCAAATGACATTTCCCAGGTTTCCTGAGAATTTTAATTTTTTAAGCATTGAAATTGTGGAGCATCCAAAAAAACCTATGATTTTACCTAGTTCTGAAGGAATAGACAATTTCCTTCCATGAAAATATCCAAAATTTTTTCAGTGCAAATTGTCTGACAGGCTCAAAAGAAACATATCTTTTCGAGAAGCTTCTCGGAAATATGCTACTTTTGAGTGTCCGAGAAATTTGGTTTTCAGTGAAAAATTTTGATATTTTCATTGGCGAAGGAAAATACAAAGGTCCTTCAATGTTATATGAAATCTGGATTTTTCGGAGTTTTAATTCTCAAGGATTTTTCTGTTAGGTTTTTGGAATTTTCATTCTTGGGAAAATAAATTCCTTATCCAAATTTGAAAAATTCATTTTGGAGTTAAACCCTGAAAATACACTATTTTTCAAAACTTTTAAGGCTTTTATTTTCCTTAGCCAAAATGAAAATATCCTAAAAATATATTTCAATTGAAATTGCTAACCCAAAAAAACAAAATTTTCAGAAAGTCTCTCAAAAAAAATTCCAGTAGTTTCGAAAAAAAATATCAGCATTGGAAATTTTGTGCACCAAAATTCTGTTTTCATCTGTTCACCGGCGAACAGGAAAAACAGAAGGTGGATGCCAACATTTCAAATGCTTATATCTCGGAAACTACTGGGAATTTTGGAGTTTTGAAAATTTTGGTTTTTTTGTTATTTTTTTAAGTTTTTTTGGAATTTTCATTTTGGCGGGAAAATAAAGCCGTTATATGTTTTTGAATAAAGTTTATTTTTCGGGTTTAACTGTCTCAAAATGACATTTCCTGCAGGGTTTTTGAGAATTTTTTTTTCTTAAGTGGTTCCTTAGGTCCTAAAGAAAAATCCTGTGGAGACAAATCCTGGAAAAACCTATGATTTCTACCTATTTGAAGGACCTTTGCTATTTTCCTTACCCATGAAAATACTTAAAATTTTTTCATTGCAAAGTGTGCTGGACGCTCAAAAGAAAGCATACTTACCGACGAAGTTCTCGAAAAAAAATTCTAGCCTTCGAGAAAAAATGATGGCCGAGAAATTTGGTTTTCAGTGCAAAAATTCGTCTGATTCACCAGGCGAACAGGAAAAACAGAAGGTGGATGCCAAAATTTCAAATGCTTATATCTCAGAAACTACTGGGAATTTTGGAGTTTTGAAAATTTTGGTTTTTTTGTTATTTTTTGAAGTTTTTTTGGAATTTTCATTTTGGCGGGAAAATAAAGCCGTTATATGTTTTTGAATAAAGTTTATTTTTCGGGTTTAACTGTCTCAAAATGACATTTCCTGCAGGGTTTTTGAAATTTTTTTCTTAAGTGGTTCCTTAGGTCCTAAAGAAAAATCCTGTGGAGACAAATCCTGGAAAAACCTATGATTTCTACCTATTTGAAGGACCTTTGCTATTTTCCTTACCCATGAAAATATTAAAATTTTTTCATTGCAAAGTGTGCTGGACGCTCAAAAGAAAGCATACTTACCGACGAAGTTCTCGAAAAAAAATTCTAGCCTTCGAGAAAAAATGATGACGAGAAATTTGGTTTTCAGTGCAAAAATTCGTTGATTCACCAGGCGAACAGGAAAAACAGAAGGTGGATGCCAAAATTTCAAATGCTTATATCTCGGAAACTACTGGGAATTTTGGAGTTTTGAAAATTTTGGTTTTTTTGTTATTTTTTGAAGTTTTTTTGGAATTTTCATTTTGGCGGGAAAATAAAGCCGTTATATGTTTTTGAATAAAGTTTATTTTTCGGGTTTAACTGTCTCAAAATGACATTTCCTGCAGGGTTTTTGAGAATTTTTTTTTCTTAAGTGGTTCCTTAGGTCCTAAAGAAAAATCCTGTGGAGACAAATCCTGGAAAAACCTATGATTTCTACCTATTTGAAGGACCTTTGCTATTTTCCTTACCCATGAAAATATTTAAAATTTTTTCATTGCAAAGTGTGCTGGACGCTCAAAAGAAAGCATACTTACCGACGAAGTTCTCGAAAAAAAATTCTAGCCTTCGAGAAAAAATGATGACCGAGAAATTTGGTTTTCAGTGCAAAAATTCGTCTGATTCACCAGGCGAACAGGAAAAACAGAAGGTGGATGCCAAAATTTCAAATGCTTATATCTCGGAAACTACTGGGAATTTTGGAGTTTTGAAAATTTTGGTTTTTTTGTTATTTTTTGAAGTTTTTTTGGAATTTTCATTTTGGCGGGAAAATAAAGCCGTTATATGTTTTTGAATAAAGTTTATTTTTCGGGTTTAACTGTCTCAAAATGACATTTCCTGCAGGGTTTTTGAGAATTTTTTTTTCTTAAGTGGTTCCTTAGGTCCTAAAGAAAAATCCTGTGGAGAAAAATCCTGGAAAAACCTATGATTTCTACCTTTTTGAAGGACCTTTGCTATTTTCCTTACCCATGAAAATATTTAAAATTTTTTCATTGCAAAGTGTGCTGGACGCTCAAAAGAAAGCATACTTACCGACGAAGTTCTCGAAAAAAAATTCTAGCCTTCGAGAAAAAATGATGGCCGAGAAATTTGGTTTTCAGTGCAAAAATTCGTCTGATTCACCAGGCGAACAGGAAAAACAGAAGGTGGATGCCAACATTTCAAATGCTTATATCTCGGAAACTACTGGGAATTTTGGAGTTTTGAAAATTTTGGTTTTTTTGTTATTTTTTTAAGTTTTTTTGGAATTTTCATTTTGGCGGGAAAATAAAGCCGTTATATGTTTTTGAATAAAGTTTATTTTTCGGGTTTAACTGTCTTAAAATGACATTTCCTACAGGGATTTTGAAAATTTTTTTTTTCTAAATGGTTCCTCAGATCCTAAAGAAAATTCCCATGGAGAAAATTCCTGGAAAATTCCACGCTTTCCCTCTATTTGAAGCACTTTTTGCATTTTCCTTACCCGTGGAAATATTAAAATTTTATTCATTGCAAAGTGTGATGGAGGCTCAAAAGATTGCATACTTACCGCCGAAGTTTCAAAAAAGACTATAGTTATCGAGAAAATCATATGCCAAAGAAATGCGGATTTCAATTCCAAAAAATTCGTCTGATTTACTAGGCGAACAGGAAAAACAGAAGGTGGATGCCAAAATTTCAAATGCTTATATCTCGGAAACTACTGGGATTTTTCGGGTTTTGAAAATTTTGTGTTTTTTTTTTCTTAAAGTAAGAGTTCTCTCACAATATATTCTTTTTAAATAGAGTATTTTAAATCTGCCAGCGCTTCTCACTCTATGACTTCTTCAAGTCCTTCGTCTTCGATATTCACCTTTGACATTCAATGGAGTAAATATATATAATTCGCTCGTTCCCATTATTTTCAGTAAATGTCTTCATCTAAAAAACATAAAAAAAGAAAAAGAAAAAAGAAAAATAAATGAAAACGTAACTCAAAGTAACAAAATTCAATTCGACGTGACGTGCCTAACAATTTCCCCCACCCCCACCTTTCCATGCACTCAACGGAAGTTAAATTTGACAAGCAAAAAGATGCGTTCTTCTAACTTTGTTTTTTCCCCTTTTTTCATTTATTTACATATCTAGCGCGTTCGAAAAACAAAAAGAAAATTATATGATGTTATTTAAAAAAAAAACAATGAGGGAAAAAAGAAAATTCGAGGTCACAACGAACCGAACGAACAATCGTAAATCAATTTTAGCCGCATTTTCTTTTTATGTTCAATTTTTCTTACTCTTTGACTGTAAAACCCAGCGAGCGCTTGTCATGTTTTAACACGGCATCCCTATACTCTTTTATTTTTTTACACTCAACTTCCTGTTTTGCATCGCACTATGTCTGGCATTTCCGGTCTTAGGTTTTCTCTTTGATGTATTTTTTTTTTCTTTTTCTACTTTTATTGAGCGGTTTATGTTTTAATTTTTTTTTTTTTCGCTTTCACCCATTTTCGGTTGCTTTGTATTCTCTTGACCAGCAGCCAATTTGGCAAGTTGTCAGCATTTCTCCGCGTCTCTTGCTGCTTTAACTCACATTGTTTGCTGTTATTTAGTGTTGCTTCTGGCAGCTTTTTTGGCTTTTGTTGTTCACTTTTTTTTTTCATTTTTTTTTCCTCCTTTGGTTTGGTTTGGTTTCGTTTTGCTGCCTTTTCACAAATTTCCGCTCACAGCAACAACGTCGTCAGGAGCACAAAAGCGCCGACCTAAAGACCGAGTGTACATTACAAGATGAACAGTTTTCGGGTGTTTCCTGAGGTTTACTGCTGTGGTCATGTACTAATTTCCATTGTTTGGTGACACTCGGTCGCACTGGGCTTACATACCGCTGCGACACGTCGTTTATTTGCTAACGGTAAACATTGTCATTCATTCTATGGCGCTTTTTTTCTCTCCTAACGCTGTTGTTCTGCTTCTTTCTTTTTTTCCCCCCACACCCACTCTTTTTTCATTGAGCTCGAATATGTAGATGTGATGTGGGAATCAGTTGTGAACCTAATCTGACACTTATACGGTTGCTCGAATCGAAAACGAAAATCAGGGAATAAAAAATCAAAGAGAAGAACTGGAATCGGCAATGGAAGTCGAAAAACGGCTTCGGCTTAGGCCGGCCGCCTTTTTGTGCCTTAATGCGTCAAATAAATTATTGTTATAATTTAAGCTCATTGAAAACCGAAAAAGTATCATAAATTCTTTTTGCGGATTACGAGAATAGCACAGTAATTATGTAATTGATGACAAGAAGGCATGTTGCTTAGAAATGTTTCGACAAAACCGAGACATTTATTTGGAAAGTTTATTAAATCCTTTTGCTTTTTTTGCTTCCTTTCCCGTTTGGTTTTTTCAAAGGATAGTCATTTTTACTGCTTTCATATACCTTTATTAGGACTTAACTGTAGATTTAATGACCCCACTTTGTACTTTCAGCTATAGACAGTAATATGGATGAATGTTGAATCCTTTTCTATGGCTTAGTAGTTATTGGAAAAATGGTCTAGAAAGGACTTAAAGATATGTGCTCTCAACCCAATTTTGGAGCTGTTGCTATGTCACACCACTGGTAAAAGACGATGTAAAATATTTAAGACCACACTTCAGACCATAAATTAAGGCATAACAATCACCATGGACTAAAACCTTGGGCAATTCAAGCGAAAAAGTCTGTAAGTTCTTCCTTCAGCAAATTAATAATTAAAACCATGTACAGCACTTCATAAACTCAACCAACTGCCATGTTATCCTCAAGAAATATATTTCTTGGAATTTAAACCGCGAAGAAAATTTAACACCAGTGTTTTAATTACCTTAGGTCGGATTATTTTCCCCCAAAGAAACATACAACAGCTCAGCCGCACTCAAAACGTCACCGAGTAAATAAAGAAAGGGCAACGGGGACGGGAACGGAGACAGAGACAGAGACAGAGACAGAGACGAGGATTCTCTTTAAGAGTCCTAATTAGCTCGAGCACGTGGATTCAATGGAAATTCAACTCTGCCTTGTTGATAAAGTAAATAATGTATGTGTCTGACAGGATTATCTTAAAGCGAGACATTGGGCCTTGTAAGCTGGAATTGTTTTTTTTAAATGATTTTGATGGGATTTGAAAGGGCATACCATGGCAATTTTTCATGCAACAAATTCAACATAAGTAACATATGCAACAAATGTAACAAATACAACAAATGGATGATGCAACCGATAGAACAAAACGGAGAAACTGGTCGCGTTTTGCGGACCCCGGGACAGTCCGGGACATTTGAATACGCAAGAAAAAGAAGGAGAAGAAGACTAATGCAAATCGGACAAATTGCAGCTATATCGCTTTTAAAATTTGTAGCATTTCTCATTTAAGTTCATATACAGTTAATTTTCAATTTATTAATATCCACACTGTTATAAAAGTACATACACATCTACACATATCTCTCCTTAAGATTCTTAATAACTCTTGTATTGACTAGTACAGCCTAAAAGAACTCTCTTTTTTTACTAGAATTAAGTATAAGTGAAATAAAACTAAATAAATACAGTGAAATCACTTTGAAGTGGACTGTATATTTAAGCAATTTTGATCTTCCAAAGACGTAAGTCATCTTAATTAAAGTTGTTTTGTATTAAAAGCCAAAATAAACCTCATATACTTTGTCCACTTGAAGAAGGTATCCATTTGTAAGAGTCTCTACTGTCAACATTAAATTCTGCTCCTATTCATTGCAGTTAAAAACAAAAACAAAATAATAATAACGAATAGAATAATCCTTAATTGTGCTTCGCAGTCAGTGAAGAGTGTGACATGCCGTATTTTCTGCGTTAATAAATTGTTGCTCATACGATCGTATGTCCAGCTAATGAAGCTAGAAATATTCTCGGTATAACATTTGTTGCATCAAGTCGACGCTAAATTATCTCTCGAACTTTTGCGTTTGTGTGTGTGTGCATTTCTGTCTTTTCTTCATTTTCTTTTCATTTCGGCGTTCTTTTTTTCACACGCTTTCATTCTTCATCACCTACGCATGCTGAATAAGATCCCCGGCCGAAATTGGAGCGTGAATAAATTAGGCACTCAAAGAAATTCTCGTTAAGAGTAAAACGGGCAAAAGAAAAAAAAACAATTATGTGCTAAATTTTTATGTGTGACAAGTAATTTAAGCAGAATTTATTAGTATTAGTTATCCGTCCGTTTCGGCGCGTGTGCGTGCTTAGTGAAGCTTTCTCCGAACAGCTTTCTTTTGGCTTTGAAATGTATATCCTCCCGACTGTAAAAGCTGGGATCTTATTCGTGCAGTTTTTGTGCTTTTCTTTCGGTTTTCTGATTGATTACTTTTTCCAGAAAAAAAAACATAAAACAAAAATTAAAAAAACATTGTAAAGAAATACGAAGACCTAAGGATAATTAAAAAAATTCCTCCAAGGAAGGCCATTTGATGCCCAGAAAGAAAGAAGAATACACGAAATTCCCTTCGAAATGAAGTTGAAATATTTCAATTACTTTTTTCTTCCTTTTTAATGAAATTTTCTGTGAAAGTACAGCAACGAATGATTTAATTTAATACTCATTGCACAAGTGGCAAGCAGGATAAGTAGCATTCATCTTGGAGAGGATATTTTTTAAATTTTATTTTATTTTTTTTTTTTTTCATCTAGAAAACTTATTTAACCTTAAGCGGCCGGCGTAAATCAAAGATTAGACAGAGATTGATTAAGAAGAGCAATGGAAGCTCTAAAGTGAATTATGATAAAAAATTGACTAGACCCGATATAAATGGCTACTTATACTAAATAGTCTCGTTGAATGGATAATGGTGGAAATGACATCTGACATTCGATGGTGATGTCGACCTTTTGCGCATCATTTTAATCAGTCTTGCGAAATTTGAAGGGGACAACATTGTGTTTTAAGCAGATTTTGAATCATAATATAAAAGTACTTCAACCTTATTTTGAGACATGCGAAGAACATATATATAAAAGCTGGCAACAGAAAATAATAGAAAATTTTTTCTCTCTTGTACAGCAAAATTTTCATCTTCATTTCTTATCTTTTCCATTCCCATTGAATAATTCTAGCTCCAAGAGGACTTTCAAAATAAAAAGAAGTAAATATATTTTTAATATATTGACCCCTCAGAAAGTGCGGTCGACTTTCTTATTTTCTCCGTCGGCTTTCCCCCGCTCCAAACATACAAAGCTTTAAGATTTTCTTTTGAAATTCAATTCCATACTTAATTGTGAAAGAAAAAGAATCACAAAAGGATCATACTAAAAACCTCCTTGACAGTCAAAAAGTGTATGCTACAAAATTAAATTTTTTCCGCCGAACAAAGACATTGCTTTTACGACAAAAGCAAACAGTAACAATTTGTACTCACGATGATTTCTAGTAATTGTTATTCCTGTGTGAATATCAAACTTGTCGATGGGAAAAATGGCACAAGGAATGAAGGAAAATGATGACAAACACAGCGAAACTAGAATTTTGTGCTGTGTGTGTTCACTAAATGACAACTTAAGCCGCAAAACAGCAAACAAACCAACAGACAAACCAAACAAATTGATACAAGGAGTGAAAGAAAGGAAAAAACAACGATCAAAAATGAGACAGCAAGTATTGACGCAATCATATAAGAACATATAGAGAAACACACACACACATCCACATAGAGGCAATCGAGAGAAAATGGAGAAGTTCGTTTTGCCGATCATTGGACTCAAAGGAAATCATATCCTGTGTGACACACCCAAAGTATTAAAGGGATTTAAAAATAAGAAATTATGAAAGGGCATCGAATGAGATACGGATGAACAGAAAGTTTTTCAAAATATATATACACACAACTTTGTATGATTGTATGCGAGTGTGTGTGCGTGAAGGAGTCCTGCGAGACAGCTTAATCGTTTATTTACGTTGTCATGTCGTTACTCAAGCGTTTATTTACAATATTACAGCAGAACTTAAGTAAAGACGAGTGCACATAAAGCCAAAAATATCAAAAAAAAAAAGAGAAATTGTAAAAATGGAAATGGAAAGATAAAAAGCAAAATGAAAAACGGCAACAAAAAAATTAATAAGAAAATCGCAGACGAAGACCCAGACGAAGCACGAGCAAAGCTCATTTGAATGGGCAAGCTGTGAAGACAAAATGCATTTTATCACGCATGCAAGCGATGGACGATGCTTGTGTAAAGGAAGTGTAACGTAAATGTAATTTAACGCAGCTTAAAAGGGGAAAGCAACGCACGAACGCACGCACGACACGCACGCACACACTTAAACCCATATGCCCACGCGAGCACTCGCGCTACTTGAACTCATTCATTTCCGCTTCTGAGTTCTGTGGCATGCAGTGACATGTAAACTTAATTACGAAGCTTCTTTAAGTTGCTTAATGTTTTTTCATTTTCTCCTTTTTTTTTTGTAATTGTAGTGGTTGACGTAACTCTTGTACGCATGGCAGTTAAAAATACTTTTTTATTGTATTTTTGTATTTTTGTTGCTTTTGTAGCAAGTCGGTCACAAAACTTTACGAGGCTGCCATGCGTTCGCTTGGATTCTTCTACAATTAAACGTAGAAAAAGTCAAATACAAAATTTATGAGTTCAAGAATGTGTGTCGGAGTGTGTGCGCTGTCAAGGAGCACCCCACTCACTGCATGTGTGCGTAATTTTTACGTTATTTTGACGCTTATTTTTAGGCGCGTTTAAACAAGTGGAACTGAGGGTTTTTTCCTGCACAATCCGCGGGTTAAACAATGTAATTAAGAAATGAAGGACTAAAGGAGAAGAATTTTTTTTTGAATAAATTCCCTTTCTCAAATGTGATACCGGTATAAAGCTGTCTGCTTAGATTTGAAGAACAGCTATGAGAATCTCAAGAAGGACAGAAACATGATTTTTGCTTCTAATACAGTTCGTTCCGCCATAATTTTTCTTTTGCTTGGTGCTGGCAAGAGGACGCCAAAGAATTCCTGCACTTGCAGAGACCGAACAACGCACAGCTCACGATGTGGTCGAAAGCCGGTCGGCTGCGTTCGTGTGTGTAAAAAATAAAACTTCGTCAATGCAAATCAGAGTAACTCACAGCGAAGTCGACAGCGCATTCACACACACAATTATGAATGTTTACGTATAGGTTTGGCCATCACTGGTCTAAAATTTAATACTGAGTAGTTGTAGGGAGAAGAAAAAAATTTACAGTAATAATAATTTGTAGCTTATATTGGGATTTGATGGGATTGTTTTGCCATCAAATTGAAAATTTTTAATTTTTGAAAAATGTTTTTATACTTTGGCAGCCATTTTGCTATAAAAAAGGTCTAACTAACATACATTTTTCTTATTTTTGTACAAATCCCTGTAAAATTTACTTCAAATCCGAATCACAAATATCGTACTTAATCTCGATTTCACCTTAAGAAAAATAGGTTTTTAGAACGATACAAGAAAAATCTCAAATTAGCGTCAGGACCTTTGTTTGCAACAATAAAGACATATAATGCTATTGGTACCATAACTTTAGATCTAAAAGCAGCCTGAAGAAGATGATTATGACGTTTGTTTTCACATATATGAAAAGGATTTCCCTAAGCCGGGCTTACACCTGTTGCTAGTCGTAAATGAACGCCTTTAAAACTGGGAAGTTTTCTTCAAACAGGCCCAACCAACCATATACGGAGTGCTCCAAAAAAGAGTCAAAGGACTCGTTCTAAGGCACCCTGACGAAGTGTTTTCGGAGTTGATCCGAATAAGGGAGTGTAAAAGGACTCTTAAAGGGAACTCTTCGAAGCAATTCTTGTGCCAAGGCCTCGAAAAAATACGCCTAGGAGCATTTTGGGAGACAAATTTATTTAATGTTTTTAAATAAATTTTTTACAAATTTATATCTGAAAGAGAATCCAAACAGAATCTTAAGCAGCATTCTAGCATTTATGAGAGATAAATTTTGAGATCCAGAAAAGTACACTTTTTCCTATGTTAGGCTCCGTGCACTTTTCTCCCAAAAAAACGCTCATTTAGAGCTCCCATTCTGAGCATTTAAGGAGCGTTTGCCGTCCGGAAAAAGAGTCTTAAGGAGCTCCAAGCGGACTCTTTTGGTTAGCTGAGGTCATAAGTAAAGCACAAAAATATATTTTAAATCAGCACCCAAAAGTATGCATTTAAATATTTTAAATTTTTCTGATAGTGTGGAATTCTTTTCATTCCTAAGGTAAGTACATTCAAGCATATCTTGATAAAGCTTTTTAGGAGTTAAGCGAATCTTTTAAAAGCTTTAACTAAGATCCGTCGGAAAATGTTCTTAGCTATATAAAATTAACTTCTTAAATACTCAAATGCATACTTTCAGGCGTTGAATTCAAATATTTTCTGTTGCCCAAGTCGTATTTTTTTTTTTTTTGCATGCTACAAGAATTAGAATCCCCAATCCCTATAAGCCTTCTCTATTAAGCGAATATTTTTAAGGACCCAACACAAACGACTAGCAACAAATATAGACCCGGCACTAGAAGATCTCTCCTAAAATGAGTTGTTTATCTATACTTGTATTTATTTATTTTCCTTTCCAATTACGCATTCGTTTATCGCCTGTGCCGACTCTTTCAGATCACTGAACCAATGATTTTACAAAACATTTTTCTTCAACAGAAATGTCGAAATCAAAGAAAAATTTCTCTGTAATTTTTATTGATTTTCTCATTTAATTCTAACGAAAAATTTGCACCTTCAAGGCTTTCTGTTTACGTTGTTTCGCACCATTAAGCAAACTCAATAATATTATTTATCGAAACTGGGGGGCTCACAAATTGCTTTGTCAGGAAAACAGAAAAACAAAAATAAAACCAAAGCATCAAAAAAATAAAAAATCGTCAGACCAAAGCAAATTGAAGCCAAGTAAAGGCACGAAAGCTTAGGGAAAAAAAATATAAAAAAATATATTGAAAAACATTATCAAAAGCTGAAATAATTGCTTAGGCGAAAATGGCAAAAATATTACAAAATTTTTTACAAAAATATTAACGCGTAAATGGATACAAAACAAAGAGCAAAAAATGTTTTGTAGCAAAATCAAATTTGCGCCCTTAATATGCTTAATAAAAATAAAGTGCCACACAAACATGTCCAACAAGCGATCCTGCTACGAAGGACATGCTGCCATGCAGACACGTTCACACGAGCAGAGCTCTGGCGACAACAAATTTGATGGATGCGTTAAATGCCGCATCATTAGAAAAAGCGGCGCAAAAAGACAAAAATTCGGAGAAGAAAACAAAAATGAAAAAATATTGAAAACAAAAACAAAACAAATTTATGTATAAATAAATGAATTTGGCAAAGTGGAGAGAGGGGAAAGAATGCAGCAAAGCACCGGTTATGCTTCAGTATAAAAACAATGACGATATTGTTACTTTGTTGGGAAGTAGTATCCCAGATGGAATTGTTATGATTATGACTGATGATTGCTGATGATTTATTAGTCAATAGAAAATATTTAATTTTTTCCCCTTAAAGTGTGCATATAAATATTGAGCCACTGAGAATCTATTCATTTATAAAAACATGTGAATAAAAAATTTTCAGTGACGATTTTTATGTTTAATGGAAATTTTTGAGGCCTTAATACCTAAGCTCTTTACTTGATTTAGTTATGTATATTTAGGGTAACATAAAATATTCACTTAGGGGGGAAAAAACGGGAAATATTTTAATTTGGTACCCAAAAGTATGCATTAAAACACTTAGACCATTTCAAAAAGTGGAGAACAGGGCTCGGATTTTGTTTCTTTTATAAATTTAAAGCATACTTTATGGCGCAAAAATTTTTCTTACCAACATTTTGCGAATAAGTTTGGCGAAGTTGAACTTCAAACCGGTTTTCTTACTTTAAGAATGCATACTGAAGTTAATAATCGAGTTGAATTTTAACTTGATGGGAGTTGAACCAAAAATTTTACTCCATAAAGTATGCTTTAAATTGTAAAAAGCTCTGGTGATAAATCTTTTCATTCTTTAAGGTATGCTCCCTCGAAACATATTCTTTAAAAAGCTTTTTTGTGTGGTGTATTTAGACCTTCCAATAGCGCTCATAAGGACTGTTGACTGTTGATTCGTTTTTTAATATTTAAAAGCATACATTTGGGTATTGAGCTTGAATATTTTAATTTCTTTTTAAATATTCTAATGCATTCGTTATGATGGTATTGTCCAGATCTTAATAAAAAAATTAAAATTGACTTTTGGATCTCGTTCTTGAGTGGAATACAATTTTTCAAATGGTACTTATATCACTCATGGGCTCCAGAGATATATTAAGGTCTTAAGAAATAAAACTTGCTAGGACCGAAAGGAATCTCGTCTTAAAGGTAGCATAAGCTTCTGTGTAGGGCAAGAAATACCCAAAGATAAAAACGATCTGAAATGCCTTGCATTGCTCCTAATTCATACAATATGAGTCAATTATTGCTCTGTTTGGACTGATTAGGACATGTTTTCGAGGTCAAATAAGCTTCAAAATCAAAAAAAAAATTGCTGAAATGCTAAGCACAAAGGAAATAAAATATGGATAGGTTTCATGAACATGTGACCAAGAATATGTACAAAGATGTTTACCACAAAAAATTTAGAGAGATAGACTCAAAGAAGAGTTTTAATCTATTGAAATAACTGATGCCTTTCCCGAGGATATGAAAAAATAGTTCCGAGATCTACTCCTCGTAATAAATGGTAGATGAGACAATCTTTAAGATCTCAAAAGAAAAAAATTTTTAAAAAAATAAAAAAAAATCAATCCCCAAATCCTCGATCCGAATTATCTCTCACGCAAATGCTTCCATCTTCATAACTGATCGAATTTCCTGCTGGCAAAAAATTTTTCATGTTGCCCCTAAACTTAACGTAGCAATGTTTCAGAATACTGACGCAGCAATCATATTTAAATGAGAATAACTTGCTGAATATCCTTGCCAAATTTCACGACACACATACCACACTTTGATGTTCTCATGCATCTATCTCTCTTTGTGAGCATGGCATACATTGAATACTTATATGTAGAAAGAAAAAAAACTCCGCTGACAATATTTTTCTATTATCTATGTCAACATTATGGAGCACACATACGACATTGAAACGCGGACACATTCAAATGGCCGTACAGTGGGGAGCAGCATCGATAAAAAAAACCTAATGGCATCTAAAGTTGGATTTAGCACAGCTCTTGTTCGACAGCGTGTCCTATGAAATAAAATAAAAATACAAAAATGTAAAAAATAAAATCAATGAGAAGAGCAGAGAAGAGAAGAGAGAGAAGAGAAGGGAAGAGGAAAAAAGGACATCAAGAAAAAAAGTTGTCCCCACAATATTCTAAACGGTTTTTAGCATACTATGAATTCCAATATTGAAAGTCATAAGCAAACAGCGGCATTAAAGTGAAATTTCATGTTTTTTTCATGTTCGCCCATTCAGTGGACAGCTCAGCACTGCAGGACATCAAGGCTCTTTTTGTTCACTATTTCTTGTAGCGCGACTGTTGTTAAAATCAGTTTACGCGTTTTTCAATTTCAAGCGGAACGGATTGAGGACTATCAAACAAAGAATGCTGCTGTCAGAAAATTATTCATAAATTGCAATTGCTCAAAGAGAATTTACGAGCGGACGAGTCTTAAAGCTTAAAAGAATTCCTTTAAAAATTTGTTTATTTATTTTTATCCATGGAACAGAATGACATCATAAACAATGAAAAGTCATTGTAGTGGGAATTTGAAAAGCTCTTATGACAAATTTGTTGCTTTTTATGCGTTCATTGAATTTAACGCTGTATAATTTTAGGAGCGTTGACTTATCTTTAACAATAAGACGCTGTTGCTTTGCAGAGCGTCTACTTATCTAAGGAGAAAGTAAATTAATTCTTCTTGAGAGGAATGTAAATATTTATTTTCGCATTTAAATCAACAATTGACAACTTTTAATGGTTCATTAAGATGTAATCATCTTTAAAGAGCACTCGAATCTTCTGAGACATTAATTGTAACTTCTCAAAAAGCGTGACTAAAGGATGAAAGCTTCAAGGATATTAGATGAATTTTTGGGGCCATCTTGAAGGAGGGAAGGGCCCATCAATAAGTTCTCAAGTCTTGGAGCAGTCGATTTATTTTTCATAATGCAGCATACAAGGTTGATTTTCTAGGTAACCGCTTACTTTCTCAAGGAGTCGAGTACTATTAATCTGTTTCAGAAAAAGAGCCTCTTCATCGATTTTTACAATGCATAAAGCAACAAAAAAAAAATTTTTTTTCTTATCCACCCAAGTTTTTATCGAAACCCCTGCTTCTGGGGTTGCCAGAATGAAGTTGAAAAAAATATCCAAAAATAGATGGTGGGATGCCACCTAAAAGATATATGTACCACAATTTAAAATAGATGCCAGAAATAGAAGAAAATGAATAACCGATAGATCATGGAGGGATAGAAGTCGAGGTAAACAAAAGGTAGAAGAAAAACTAGAAGAAGATACAAGAAAAAAGTTCGAAGAGGAGATAGTATAATAGAAAGAAGAAGAGAAATAAGAAGCTAAAGAAGAAGAGAAAGAAGTAGAGATAGAGAAATATTTAGAAAAAGAGACAGAAGAGGAGTTACCCCAAGAGATAGGAGAAGAGATCGAAGAAGATAAAGAGGAAGAGGTTGAAGGAGAGATTGAAGAAGAGTTTGAAGAATAGAATGAAGAAGATTTTGAAGAAGAGATAGAAGCAGAGGTAGAACAAAGGGTCAAAGGAACGATGAGACAAGGGAAACAAGGAAGAAAAATGTATAAATGAAGAGATGTAAGAAGTGATTGAAGAGGAGTTAAAAAAGCACAACGGCGGAGAGATATACAACGAGGTAGAAGAAGGGATACATGAAAATATTGAATAACAATTCGAAGAGATAGAAGAAGAGATTCAAGAAGAGTTTGAAGAAGAGATTGAAGCATAGGTAGAAGAAATGGTCATAGAATTGATTAGAGAAGGCACAGAAAGAAGAAAAATTTATATATGAAGAGATATAAGAAGTGATTGAAGAGGAGTTAGAAAAGGATATAGACGGAGAGATAAACAACGATGTAGAAGGAGGGATACACGAAAATATTGAACAACAATGGGAAGAGATAAAAAAAGAGATTGAAGAACAGATTCAAGACGAGATAGAAGAAGAAGAAGAAACTGCAGAATCGATAGATAATACCATGATTAGAAGGAAAGATTGAGGCGATACAGGAAGAATTGCATGAAAAGATAGATTAAGACGCCGATGAGGATCAGAAAGAAGAAATATACGATCCAGCTGTCAGTCCTAGATTGCTGTTTCAAATACTCATTTCGGAAACTCATTTTTAACCGAAAATATCTCACTGTGATCTACTATGTATCCCGATGTCTTCTTTATAAGCTTAATGAGAAATAATAAAAAATAATTTTAAAAATAACTTCCATTACAAAATCCATTAAACATTTTCTATTCTCTATCACTCGTTCCATTTCTCTTTCCTTTATTTTACCATCCCATTAAACAAACAATCATCAAAGAGCCCAAATAAATTTCTATTTGAGTTCTTTTCCCAATTTGCTTTTTTTACGGAAAAGTGGAAAAAGTAAAACAAAAAACCAACCACTGAGGAAAAGAGTACCTCCCAAAAAGCACCACGGAGAAGTAAATGAGCTCATCAAAGCCACTGATGGAACGAACTCGTACAATATTTGCATTTACAGTAGTGAAAACAGCACAAACGAGCCCCAAAAAACAAACGGAAGGCGCATCTCGCCCACCTTAAATGAAAACATGACCCAAAAATAAATCGTGGATTTTTTCGCCAAACTTCTCTTTCTCTTCTTCGCTCTTTCTATATAAATATATCCTTTTTTCTTTGTTTTTTTTTCAGAATTTTATTTTTATTTTCGTTTTCGTTTTCTATTTACTATTTGCTTTTTTCGGCATATTAATTGGCCAAAAGCTCGAGGCTGTAAAGCACTTTTTCTTTTGGCACCACAGGAGAGGCAACTCCGTGTACAGCTCTCACGACTTGTTTAGCTAACGCTGATGAATTGAGTTGAATTTTCGAGGCCGGCTGTTGGCAGTCGAAACGGTAAATAACAGTGCAAATTGAAATTTAAAATGAACCAGAAATGAATAAAAAATTAAAAAAAAATGTAGAAATGGAGTGAAAAATTAATGGAGCGAAGGAGAATTTCAACTGGAGATGGCGAGGAAAGTAAAATTGGCTCGATAACATGAATTTATGAAATAAATTTGATTTTATTTTGATAGGTTGATGGGAAAATATAGAAGCGCGGCGTATTTCGAATAGGCGAGGAGGAGCTATCAATCCTTAAAGCATGCTTAAGTTTTAAATAAAAAATAAATGTTAACATTTGACAGTTTACATTTGAAAATATTGACGTCAAAATTTCAAATTTTTTTCGATTCAAAAACCGATTTCAATTTCAAAAATTCTCCGTCTCTAGAGGGACTTTGTTTCGGACAAATTAAACAAAAAATATAAATAACTAAAAATCTATTTCGGAATCGATCTTTTTGCCTTTCCCAGCAAACATGCTGAGTCCTACAAAACTCATATATGAATCCTTATAGGAGTCGGAGCCTTCATAATAAACTCTTTTAAGAGTCTTAAAGAGCGAGTTTCCCTTCTTGCGAAGGTCGTCTATGAGTCCGAAGACATATAACGAAGGATAACAATTTGGAGTCATACATGACTCCTATTGCACTCATATCTGACTCTTTTCCGGCTCAAATAAGAGCCATATATGAGTTCTGTCGCACTCATATTTATGAGTTTAAAAATTTTCAAAAATTTTAAGTGATATTTATAATCGTATGCTGTAAAAAGTTTTATTGAATAATACACACACATTTCTCGATTTTTACGTATGTATTTATAATTTGAAATATTTTTTTCAATGTTCATATCTCTCTCCGGTACCCATGACACCGTGTTAGCCAAAACGAAAGTCAGGACTCATACATATGACACTCCTTTTTTCGACATATGTATTTCTGACCCATCTTGGACTCATATATATGAGACTGCTGTTTTCTACATATTTCTGACTCATTTAGGACTTATATTTCGGAGCACTTCGAAAATGCTTGCTGGGTTAAGAACATTTGTGGTAACCATAAGATCTCCTATTAATTTCACTTTTAATAAAAGCTCATTTTTATTATTATTATTAAATGAAGTAAATGTGAAAACGCTTTTGCTATAAAAACCAATCACTTTAGAGATCATTTCAAACGCAAAAAAAATTCTTGGGTCGAATTGTAAAACTGTTAGATTAATATTATTTTTTATTTTTTCACAAAAACCACGATAACTCTCATATTTTGTCCTGAGCAGAGCTGTGCACTTAAAAGCTATTGGACTAAAGAAGCCAGTATTTTCCCTCCATTTAGAAAACCACAACTTTTTCCATATCAACAATTTCAAGATGCCTTTCCAGAACTAATTTCCAAAACATTGACCCCCACATTTTAACAAGAAGCTTTCCATGCTTAGCCGTGTGAGTCTATTCTCCATGAAGACTTCCAAACAATACCCGAAAATACTCAAATGATTTCTTCGAAAAGCCTTTCAAAATACATGTCAGAGAACCGCAAAGCAATTTCGGCAACCCTTTTCTTAATTCAATTTTAATTAAATCAAGTTTCGCTTTACGCATATTCTAATCCCAAGTCGTCTTTTATCTATTTATACACTTAACTTCGTTTCATCCGTAGAGAAATAAATAACATTGAGAGAGTACTTTCGAGCCAAGATTTCCGAGCTATTCAAACACCCTCAATAGACTCGAATTGTTTTCTTTTTTTTTTTGCTCATTCGGTTCACTTTGACCACAATTTTTAATGGTCGAGAAAATTTGTGTGTAAGGATCTTTTCGCAGCTTAAAGCCTGAAAACGTATTTTGCAATTAGTATTTCGCATTAAGAAAGTTTCAATTTCAAATTTACCGAAAATTTTCGTAATCCATTTAATCCAGGGGCCAACACGGGGGATGGTTTTGATGGTTCAAAACCCTTACTTAGAACAGCGAGGAATTACAAAGGAACATTAGTTATGATCAGGACTGGGATATATATGCATTTATAAATTTAAAGCATACTTTATGGAGTAAAAATTTTATTCAACTCACATAAAGTTAAGATTCAAATAAATTTTGAACTTCAATAAGAATTTTTATGAAGGCATAAAAGCCGTTTGAAGTTCAACTTCACTAGACTTATTCGCAAAATGTTGGTAAGAAAAGTTTTCCCTCCATAATGTATGCTTTAAATTTATAAATGCATATATATCCGAACCCTGGTTATGATACAAAGTTTTGTAGTGCCTAAGACCCCTCCCGAAATAATTTTCTGCTTACGCGTCTGATTTAATCCAAAAGAGTCCCCCATAAAAAAAATTTAACCGTGTCTGATATTTACCCCATGCCGTGGCATTCAAACTTTTCAAAGTGTTGCGAAAAGACTTTAAGCACTCTGTGATAGCATCTGAGTGGATGGAAAGGATACCGGCAATTTTGTTCACCTATTTTCCTTAATGCCTTTCGAACTTACGAGTATTTGGTAGGTATATAAATTTCCCAAAGGTTTGCCTCTTTTTTTTATATTTTTTTATTTGCGCCGCAAACATAAAATTCCATTAAAGACTAACATTTTATTGGCTGACTTGCCCATAACAGACACAGTTAAGCAGCATCTAAAACGATATGATTAGTGTAGTGTGGAGTGGAGTGAAAAGTATTTCCCCTCAGAAATAAAAATAAAAAAATAAAATTGTGAAAAAAATGGACCAAAAAAAGTTGCGGCACCACAAATGACTAACACGCCTCGTCGCTGTGTGTTCGAGGGAAAAACTGCTTGAAGGCAAATGTTGTTCAGGTAAAAAGTCAAACCATAACTGACAAGCCCAAGACCAGAAGCGTCGAAAAAGCCGTAAAAAGCCACACACAAGCAAATCCGCAAAGGTCGTACACTCCCTCACACACACCAAAGAACATACACAGTCATCAAAATAGACACACACACACAGTTACATTGTCGATTTGTCCTGCTTAGATCTTGTTCAATTTGTCGACACGTCGGAGCGTCGACGGGTTCATATGCCCCAAGTCTGTGGAGAGCTTTGAGTAGCTTTTCACCCAACGTCTGTTTGTCTGCTGGGCTTTTTTTTTTGTCTTTTGTTTTTTTGCATTCTCTTTCTCTCTTTGTCTGTTTTCCTTTGTTAATTACACTGATCCGAAAAGCATCCGGTTAAGGTACTCATTGTGCTATCGGGGGTTTTTGGCGTTATGGCAATTTATACACTCGATAAGGCATGGGTAAAAATACAATGAAATTACCTTACATTTCTTTGTTTTAACCCCCCCATTAACCTAAATAAGAAAAGTTAGCTATCGAAAGCAAAAGTAAAGGTTGGGATGAATTTCATTTGTCCTTCAAGTTTATACACAATCGATTTGAGGTTCAATTTGGTCCCTGAATTTGAAATTTCCTGGTTGATGTTTTCTTTATTTTTCCTTTTCCATCGAATCGTTCGGAATTATTCGTGAAAAGTTCTTAGCCAGCTATATAAGCTATGCCTTATTAAAACGACAAATTGAGTGAACATAATTAGGGGAAGAGGAAGAATTCAATAACATATAATAAATTGAATTGTTCATGTTCAAAGAATGTTCCTAATTGGACGTTCGTTTTTTTGGTAGGTCAAATTAAGCTGCTAAAGAAATCGAAAACTTTTATTTTTCGGATAATTAAAATGTTCGGCTTGATCTAACTGGAAAGGTTCCCATTTCCTGCTAAAACTTTTCTCCATTTTCTTTGTAATAGTCGAAAATAATGTTACTTAAGAGGTTTAATAAATAAAATACAAAAAAAATATATCACGCCCTTATGTGGGCGCCAATCTTACAATAAATTAAGTCTGTGCGGCACTCACGAGGTTTCAATCACGCTAAAAGTACTCAAAAGCTTTCACAATTTTTTACAATTGCATTTAACCTGACTTAAAGAGATGTTTATATATAGTCCCTACTCGGGCGCCAACTTTTCGATACCTTCAAAAATTTTAGATTGATTCTTATTTCTCTTAATCTGAACACAATGATAATAATGTTCATAACTAAGAGGTTATACAGATAAAAATTCATTACATCAAGCCCCAATGTGGGCGCCACTTTTACAATAAATTTAGCTTCTCACAAATTCCATGCTTCACTCAAGTGATTTCAATCAGGCTAAACGTACTCAAAAAATTTGTTCTTTTGCATTTCAACTGACTTTAAGAGATGTTTACATATGATCCCTACTCGGGCGCCAGCTTTCGAATACCTTCAAACATTTTAAATTGTTTCTATTTTCCGTCAATCTTAATTCGACAATATGGCCACTCAAAAAATTCACCTAAAATTGCTATTATTTACAACAAAAAGAAAGCCCCCACCAAAAAGTAGATGACCTTCATTTTTTATTAAAAAAGAAGTTAAGCTTTCAAAGTTTTATTTATTTAGAGTGTTTGGCTGTCTTCCATCCATCAGTTTATATTACTGATTACATTAATCAACTTCAGAAAAGTTATTTCACAGTAGCAAATTTTTAACAACATTTATCAGAACCCCACTCGGGCGCCACAAAAAAAAAAAAAAAAGCAGAAGGGAAAAAGCCAAATAAATACATAAACAAAAACGCTCTCAAACCCAAGTAATTTAAGTCAGCTGCAAGCTTTGTTTTCTTATAAATTGAACTTGCAACACCCTATATCAGTAGTGTACGTAGGGGGTACTTTTTGGGGTTAAAACCCACTCGGAATAGCATGGAATCACGAAGGACAACTAGAAAATACCTTCGAGACGAAGTTTTGTATCATCTAAAACTCCCGCCGAAATAATTTTGTGCGAGTGCTCCTGCCCCATATACCTCCTCTCTTCAGCACACACACCAAACACACGATTGCGTGTACAAAGGAATGAGGCATTACACATCATCCAATGCGCAATGAATCTAAGGTTCTTTTGTACGCTCTTATGTTAAGCTTTTCTAATAAATAGTCTTGTTATTTCAATGTCTTACACTTCGTCTTTGGTACGTTTTGGTCGCAGCCTAAAAGCTGGCTAAATTTACTGTTATTGCTTTTATTTATTACAATATCTCGTTGGTATAAGTAGTATAAAGCAGAAGGTATAAACGTAACGAAATGAAACGAAAGAAGGCAACAAAACAGAAAATACGAAAAATCATCCCTTCGAATGAGAGAGGGAAAGAGAGAGATAGAGAGAGAGAGAGAGAAAAATTATTTTTATTATTACTTCTGTACATATGTGCATAAATAGTAAAACTGAAATCACTTAAGCCTTTAAGCTCGATATTAATATTGAAGAAAAACTTTTATATTTTGTTTTTCATTTTTATTCTTCCACTCTCAAGTCTCTCAAGCCAATTATGGCAAAGCATTCGAGTGAAATCGAAGTTCATATCGCTCAAAGAAGTACAAAATGAAAGTCGAAAAAAAAACCAACCAATTGGAAAAAAAAAATTGTCCATTGGAACAATGCGCGACATCTGCGTACCAGATTTACAGCGCCCATAACAACATCCAACAAAAATCCTCAGAAAGGAATTCGGCATGAAAAAAGGAATTCACGAATCCCACTCGCTTTTGCTCCGAACTAAAGCTGACTTGACTGTATTTATTTTTTTACAATTGCAGCAGCAAGCTGCTTTCCGACTTTGATATCAGATTTAAAATGCATAAAATCCGACGTACAGATTTGTTGCTCCCTTTCAAAAGGGTTTTTGAATAAAGCAATGCGGCTTTGCGTTGCGATGTAACCGAGACTGGTACCTACGAAAGAAGAGAGAGAAACCGAGCGAAATAAGCTGACTTGAGAACTATTTGAAAAAAAAAAACCCCCATACACACAAAAATGCAGAATGAGAAGGACGATGCACACGGTCAATACCCTCTGCGGCTAACCACAAAGGATAAGAAAAAAATTTTGATTAAATTAACAAAAGGATTTCAAGATTCATCAGGATTGCGTCTAGCATACTTAGGAGCTCAAAATAGATTGAACAGGGAGACTTGCCCAATAAGCGTTGGAAAATACTCTCGTTGACTTTTGTCACTCAGGAAAAAAAATAACTCGAAGGATCAATAGTGAGACCAAAATGTATGCATAAAAATTGTCAGAACTTCCAGTTCTGGGTGTGCGTTTTAATCTAGAAAATAGTTGTAAGAATCAGTGGCTTCTAGGGGTTCGAAACTTCTCTTAAAAGCGAAGAACTACAAAGGAGATCGATAAAATAGTTTCGATATATAGTTTTTTTTTGTTCCTTGAGCCCCTCCTAAAATGATTCTTTGTGTTTGCGTTTAGCTAGGATCACGAAATACATGGAACTATTTAAGAAGATTAGTTAGACCTTTTCAATTATTTACCTTGAACAATTTTGCGGCTCATATAATTTCTAAAAATTCTTCGAACTGCTTGGTAGAAGGCAAGAATCCACCATTTCAGACAAAATTTCAGCGGGCCTTTTATAAAACTACCATTAAAAATAGTTCCCCAAAAAAAAAAAGCTATTATGGTCAACTACAGGCCAATTAATGGACTAGGTTGAAGTTGGGGAATAATTAAACACAACGCGTTTCCTTTATTGATGTCCTTTAAACTGAACTTTTATAGACCCTCTTTGATAGTCAAAGTCTTCTGGGTTCTATTAAAAAAATTTTTTTCTAACTTTGCTTGGTCACCTTCCTGAGGAACTCTTAAGGAATTGTACTCCTAATTGCTTCGTAAGGTAAGTATTCAGAAAACACCTCTCGTTCGTTCTTTGATATTGACATAATCTTTTTTACAGCCCAAATTGGATGTTCTTTAAGCAAAGAGTTTCGATAACCTCGTATTTTGTCTTCATTCTTCTAGCTCTTGAGAAAATTCGTGAACTCCCGACAAAAATTTTAAGCAACTGTATATATTCTGCTAAACAAGGATATGTAGAAATATTTTGGTTATAATAAGGGCAACAGAAACTGTTTAAATTGATGACCTTATAAATACACTGTTGTAGTCGGAAAAAAAGGCAAGGTCGAATTTAACGGTTTCCCCCTATTTCGGGCACAAGGAATCGAATTGCATCATCAAATGCACTACACGCTTAGTCAACCTTACAAAGCCCGTGTTTCTTTTTCTAATTGATCCTGATGTTACAAGTTCGCGAAGCTACTCACAGAGCTATATCAAATATTTAAAGCTTGACCATTTTTAATGAACGGTATCTAATATTTAAATTTTTGTAAAAATTAGAAAAAGAAACACGGGCTATGTAAGGTTGACTAAGCGTGTAGTGCGTGGTGTGTTGACAGTGTATCGAACTATAACCCCGGAGATCCGGGTTCAATCCTGCCCGAACCTTATACATATTTTTTTAAGGTAATTTTTATAATTCTCCTTGCCTTCGCTTTCGCTCTTGTAGGATCAGCGAAAAAGAAGGAAATTAAGAGGTAAATTCATAAATAAATATTTAAATATTTCAAAATTTCGCCTAAAAGTATGCTATTAAATATTTTGATATTTAAATTCATAAATTTATATTTAAGCTAAATCCTAAAAGTAGGCAAGAAACATGTAGAAAAAATATTGTTTTTTTTTTATTTTTAAACGGTTATAGCTCCCTAATGCGGCATTTTATCATAAAAGTGTTTTCGGAAGAATTGTAAGGCCTATCTCAGAGTATATTATTGTGTTATATTAGAATACCAAACTTCAACTCATATATATATATAGGTGCCAAAAAGTGGTTTAAAAAAAATTTGCATGAAGGCGTACCGATAACTCAAAAAACTAATGAGGCAGTTCGATTCCTCTTGCCCAAAATAGGGAGAAACCGTTATTTTCGATCTTGTCTTTTTAAATTTTTGAAAAAAAAACTATCACAGCGATATTATTATTAATTCCAAAACTCAGAAATCTGTTCGTGATTGTAGATTTTTTGCTTAAGAATATCCTCAGCAAGGGTTTGAGGAGTTGAGTGGATCTTTTTAGAGCCTAAATTATAAATCTTGAAATTGTTAAAAAATTTAACTTAAAATTGATTTTTAAATAATCTAAAGCATACATCTAGGCGTTGAATTTAGATATTTTCTGTTGCCCTAGTGAATGATATTTAGGCAATATTAGACTAGAGTACCTAAAAGTATGCATTTATAATTGAAATTGATATAATTTTATTATTTTGCCAAAAATGCATCATTACAGCTTGATGTGTTCAATTGATGAAAATATTCCAAACATTAATATGCATACTTCTGGGTGCTTAATTCAGATATTTTATATTGCACTAATAATATCATTCAAACGAATCCTCCGTTGGGATACTTAAAGCCTAAAGTCAACTTCAATTCCTTTTCAACAAGTAAACTGCAGCTAAACATTCCTTTCCAAGCTACCCAGAAAATTCAAAAGATCGACAGATGTTGCAAATTACTTCAGATTATCGTTGAGTAAATATGAAGACATGGCAAAAAGCAGTTCATCAAAGCTGCTCAATTTCACAAGAACGACTAAAAGGCATCAAAAAGTACTTGATTCAAACTGACTCGAAAATGCGAAAAAGACTATAAAAAAAAAGAATTTTTATTGCAGAATTTTAAATGCAGTACAAGAGCTCATCAGGAAGGAGGTACATAAAATAAGGAGAATATAATAACAATAAATCATTTAAAAGAAAAAAGAGGGATAGAAGCGGATGTGACAAGAAGAAGTGGAAAAAATAAAATTTTAAGTCAACAAACAATTTTCAACTTCGACTTTCACTTAATTTATAGCGACTTACTGAAAATAGCAGAAGTTCTTTGGGCCTTTTTTTTTGTTGGTTGTTTTTGGAGTAAAAAGGACATAAGCAATAAACTCGTTTGGCATTGAAGCAGTAATAAGCGCATAAAACTCCCATGATTCCCCCCACTCATCGAACAACAACACCAACGAACATAATCATAAACAGTCATAAACTACAGACGTCAAACGCCGTCGACAGGGGCTGTTTTTTTCCCCTCCTCCGCCCAACCATCATCATTGCGATTTCCCATCAGTTTCAGTTTCTCGGAAAATATCAACAAAACCGACGAACGTAGACGACGTGAACATCATCAACGAAGACCATCGACAACTTCGCATCCGGAAAAAAGCAGCTTACTTCCGGTTTGTTAGGCTAGAACTCAGTTCAACCCATAACTGCGCTACGGCAACCAAATTGCTATGACTTCACGCGTGGCAACGCGATGCGACGAAACGAAAGAAGATGAAAAAACGAAGCTGCTCTGTCGTCGTCGTCGTCACCGTCTCCGTCAACATCGTCGTATGAGGGAAAACTCAACGCGGGCACTAAATCAGCAAAAGGAAAATATTTTCCATTCGTTCGACTGCCGCTGGGAAATTCTGCGTCCTTGATTGCTCAAAGCGATCGCAAGTTGTGTGAGCTACTTCAACATGAGCACCAATTGCTTGTGAAATATTTTCATTGGAAAGGAAAAATAAATAAAGCCAAGGAATTTTATAAAAGACCAAAGCAGAGCAGAAAAAAAAAACAACCGAAAAATACAAAATGAAAAGTCCGATGCTGGGGATGAGAGCGAGAGAAAATCTTCCCTTCCTTGAGGAATTTCGAATGCGCGTTTAATTGCGAAATCAAATTTTAACAGAAACAGGATACGAATTCGATTTGCTTGTCCTCGCAGCGTGTTTTCTCTTTTGTCCCCCCAAAAATTGTTCATCACATTTCAATATTTTCAATTTCGTTTCTTCTTTGGGTGGGATTTTAATAATTTCATTTCCTTAGCTTATTAAAGGAAATTCGTCTGTAATCGTGGTAGGGAAATATCAATAGAGATAAGCTTTGGAAAGAGAAAGTTGTTTAAGAGAAAACCTTTAATCTTATTTCGCATCGCTTATCTCCGTTCATATAAATTCTATTTGATTGTCAATATAGCGAAGCGCAATGATGTTAATGTTGGAAATGGTTACAGGGTGTGAGGTAAAGATTTCGGAATCGATAATTTTTCAAATCAATTACTGTGGAATCGATACAAATGGGGATGAGCGATTCTAGAAATTTCATTTATTTTCAATTAAGGTGCATGGCAGGCGATGCTTTTTATAGAAAGGGACCCCAACAGCTTGAATCTGGAGAGTCCGATAGTCAGAAAATGATTAAATAAAATCTCCAAAAACGATAATTTTGAAAATCGGGTACTAAAGAATCGAATACTCTAGAAATTAAAACCACAGCATTGAAAAATCGACGATTTCAAAAAGGAAGTGTTCTAGAGTCGATAAAAATGAACAAAAGGTACTCAAATATTAAAACTTTGAAAAGTTAAGCACTCTATAATCGATAAATTGTACTCTAGAATCGAAAAAGTTCAGAGAAATATCATCTAAAATCGATAAATATCAAAAGTTGAGCACTCTAAAACCGATAACTTTTCAAACCTGTTTCTTTAGAATCGGTAAAACTAATACCCTAAAATCATCTAAAATCGATTATTTCGAAAGTTTAGTTCTCTAGAATCGATAAATTTAGTACTATGGTTCTCTTAAATTGATACCTTTAAATGCTTAGCACTCTTCGAGCGATAATATTAAAACCAAGGTCCTATGAGATCAATACTTTCAAAAGTTGAGAACTCTATAATCGATAAATTGTGCTCTAAAATCGATAAGGTTAAGAGAAAGATCGTCTAAAATCGATATCAAAAGTTGAGTAATATAGAATCGATAAATTAAAGATCAAGGTGCTCTAAAATCGATAATTTTTCAATTTGTTACTTCATAATCGATTAAATTAAGACCAAAACTATCCAAAATCGATTTTTTACCACTCTCAAATCGATAATATTAAGACCAAGGTCATAAAAAATCGATAATTTCAAAATCTAAGTACTTTAGAATCTGTCAATCAGAGACCAAGGTCCTTCAAAATTGATAATTTTTAAAATTTAGTACTTAAGAATCGATAAAATTAATAACAAGTTCCTCAAAAATAGGTGGATTCGAAAATGAGTACTTCCGAATCGATAAATACATGACCATGAACTTCTACAATCGCTTATTTCAAAATTGATGTACTCCAGGACCGATAAATTAAAGACTTTGGTCCTGTAAAGTTGATATGTTTTCTAGAGGAGATAAATTCGTAAATTGAGTACTCCAGAACCGATAAAATCATGAGTCAAGTACTCTAGAATTAAAAAAAAAAAAAAACAGTAAACTGTAATAACGGGAACCCTGAAGGACGCATAAAAGTATGCATCAATATTTTATATTTCCTTGAAATGCTTTAGAGTGACTTGGAAAGAGGAATATCATATATTTGAAATCAAACAATTGTTATTTGTCCAAACGTTTCATAGACAAAAGGACTTTAAAATTCATGCATGATTCATTTTCGAATTAAAATTCTAAGAATTATTCTAAATGTGTGCAGTTTTCAACTGAAATACCAAATATGCTTCTCTACATTAAGTGGCTTCTCTCTTTCCAACTTCAAAGCTTCCTAGAACGATTAGAAGGAATTGCAACCATAAACTACAGATGATTCGTGCTAATGGAAGTCGATTTCTTGCGAAATCTTTCAATTGCTCCTCGGCTACAGTTTCGAGGAAATTAAAAAACATTAAACGAAATTTTTCCAGATTTTTTTTTTTGGAAAATCTTCCGCACATTTTCCCAACAGAAAGCTAATATTTGCATTGTAGATTACAAAAAAGAAAAAATAAAAATGTTTTAAAGAAATTTTCCAAAAAATATAAACACAAATAGCAAGTAGCCAGATTTCTTAGAAATATCAATAAAAAGGAATTAACATAATTTCTTGTGAATCTCTTCTCGCCATACTCACACACACACACACTCACACAAACACTCACATAAAAGGACTTTTTCCCAAGAAACGCGGATACATTTCATCAAAAGAAAACGAAAGCGAAAAGCACGAATTGGTTTTGTCAATACATTAACATAAGAGTGTACACAAAGCCACGCTTAAGTGTGTTAGTAAAAGGAAAATGAGACGAAAAGGACGAAAATCTTCCTGTCAAAGCGAAATCTCCGCTTCAGTCTTTTCAAATCGAAAGAACGCATCGAATATGGCTTTTACATTTCAATGCGATTTTTGTGATTTGAATTCGATTTGTATTCAAATTGTACGTTGATATTTCGTTCAGGACGAACACATGCATACGATTAAAAATGAATGAGCCCTTCCTCGCAAGCACACACACACACACAAACACACGCATACACACATTCATGGCTTGGAAATTGAGCTTATTTCTCAGAGCAGAAGGCAATAAGCCAACTTGTTTTTTCAGTTCATATGCAAAGTAATATTTTGTGGCTTCATGACTTTTAAGCTGCTTCTTCAGGCTTCCTTGTATCCTGCATATCCTGTCTGCTAACTCTCTGTGGTGTTGTAATTTCCGTCTTTCTGACATAAATTGCGTAAAGCGTTGCATGTGTATGTGTGGGTGGTATGCGAGTGAGAGGCAACATGAATTGTGTGGAAATTGATATCAACGAGAATTTTTTCCTAAATGAATTTTAGAAGCGATTTTTTTTTTTTTGTTCCTTCATTTTTGGCTTTCTAATTGACCCAACGTTTCTGCTTAGATTTATGGTGTATTTGGTTGGTTTTGTTTTCCAAAAACCTAAACGCTTTGAGTTTCATTTTCCTGGTATTTAGGTGCGTATGAGAATATAAAGTAGTGGTTTGAACTTCTCTCTTGTTTCCTAAAATTTCTTCTTGGTACTGAAAGAACATTTTTAAGTTAAGCTCACTTGAGAAGATTATGGGAAGAATGTAGCTCCTATTGAGATGAGAAAAGGCACTGCTCGTTAACTTTCAAATGCATCTTAACTAGGAATATAATCTCCCTACTAGGGGATATAATCTCTTCCTTTAGAGTGGAAAAATACGATAGCAGAAATTTTATTTTAAATTCGAAACACAGAAAAACGAAATTACAAGATATGAAAGAAGAAGAAGGGGCATTGTTTGCATGTTTGCGTGGTGATATTTTTTGAAACGAAAAACGCAAAGCCATTCATGTCTGCATGTGTAATAATCTTCTCGCATAGCCATAACAGAGAGAAAATATTTAAAAGATATGACGCAGTAGTTTGCCTTCAGACATGCTTTAGATTACACAAGGACGTTGTTAGATAAATAAAAATGTGTGTAGAAGGCTCAGTTTTTTATTCTTAATTATTGCCGGAAGGAGATAATTTTTGAACAGAAGTCTTACATTTACCAAAGTGGTGAAAGTATTTTTAGAGGACTTTTATGTTTTTATATTTTTACAGTGGGATTTTGCCAACAGTTTCAATTTCTTAGCAGTGTGGATTACTTTTCAAATGTTACCTAATTAGTTACAAATTTTTCAGTTCTGCTCTTTCTTGTGTTGCCAGCCAATGTAGTCATCTGATTTCGAGATCATTGAACTGTCATTGAAAAATAACCAGTCCCATGTGTGAGTAGTCCTAGAGAAACCTTCTTGAGGTCGCTTGGAGTTTCTTTGACTTGTATAATAAAACTCTTATATATTCTTTGAATTTGAGGGACTCCTACTTACTAGGCACTTTATGGGAAGCTAGATCATTCTACAGCAAGGTAAGTCAAAAGGGGTGGATCAACCGCGGTCATAATTTGTATAAATATTTGTTTTTAATTTTTTTGAATTTCTTAATTTTTTTTTATTTTTTTATATTTTTTAATGTTTGTTAACTTTTGTAATTTTCATATTTTTTATTTGTATTGTAAATACAGGGTGTCCGGGGAAAAAGTGTACAAAATGAAACCCTCGATAGGTCGATGCAATACGAGTAGTTTTTGCTTTTACAGCAACTGCCTAGGAGGTACCGTTTACGAGCTGTAGCGCTTCAAAAAAGGTCTGCTTTTGTATGGAATTTTGAATATAACTTCATTGTGAACGAAAAAATTTTTTTTTAAATGAAGTTATACTCAAAATTCCATACAAAAACAGACATTTTTTGAAGCGCTACAGCTCTTAAACGGTACCTCCTAGGCAGTTGCTGTAAAAGCAAAACTATCGTTATTGCATCGACCTATCGAGGGTTTCATTTTGTACACTTTTTCCCGGACACCCTGTATATTTTTTCACAAATTTTTATCATTTTGTTAACCTTTTTCATTTTTTTATTTATATATTTTTTTATAATTTTTATATAATATTTTTATATATTTTTTATAACTGTCATATAATATTTTTAAGAATTTTTTAATATATTTTTTATTTTTTTTAGTGTGATTTTTAAATTTTATAAAGAAATATATTATTTTTTATTTTTATAATTTTGTTTTATTTTATAAGTAGGTTTTTTTTATATTGTTAATAAATTTTTTAATAATTTTTTTCATTTGTTTTGATATCGGATTTTTAAAGCTTCCCTGCAGGAAATGTCAATAGTGAATCTATACTCTTTCTCTACTAACTGCGTCAACAGTACTACTGACCAGTTATACCCGACGCAATGCTTTGCATTATTGACATTTAACATTGAATTGTCATTGAATGTCAACAGTAGACCGAAGAACTTTTGACGTCGGTACTATTATGTAGACAAAAAGGAGTACTCTTTTGCTTTATAAGGAGACACGTTGTTGACATGGTCAATAAAGATGAACTATACCTCTTAACAGTACAGTTTCTTTAATGACACCGCCTATAAATACTGTTGACGTTGGAACTAGTTCTCTTGTCTATATTGACGTCAATATAGACATGGGGTCATATGGCGACAGGCTTCTTGCAGGGTTTTTAATAAAATATTTTTTTTATTTTTCTTCTCTTGCGAGAGATCAATGAAGGAAACCTTCAGGACCCGAAAATTTCTCTCTTGAGTCTTTTCTCTGAGTCTGATCAATTTTCATAGATCAAATATTGACAATTTCAACCAGCCAGCTTCCCGCAGAACTCCCTCTATTGTAGAGTTCTTTCATAGTTCTGACGAATTGTGATTTTATGGATTTTTTTAGCGAAGCCTGAAGCCGAACAATTGGCAGATGTTGAAGACTTCGGCCGAAGACCGAAGGCCGAAGCCGAATGCAAAACATTTTACAGTAAGGTAAACAAAATCAGTCTTTATTCATTTGACAAGCACAAAATAACACCTCAGTAAAAAAAAAAACTTTCATTTAATAACACTGGTCGGCAATGAAATCCTTCTTTTGAGTTTGAATAGTGGCTCTAGTAGATTTTGGACTGCTGAATAAATGAAAAATATAAAAAAAATTCCATCACGTAAGGATTTCGAGAAAATCGCGTTTGAATTTTTTAGCACCATTGTTTCATTTAAACTCATTTTTCTCCAATGTGGCTTAAGGTTTTTTAAAATTTTAAAAACTTTTGTATTTTTCAAACATCATTCTTCAATATTATATCAAAAATTATTATAAAATCTTTAAATGAATCGTGTAAAATGATGCTCAAAGTCAACAAATTTAAAAATTTATATAAAATTTTCATTATTTTTTGAGTTTAAATGAAAATACCACAACCATTAACAGCCTCTTTTTCTATATCGATATCTTAAATGGCAGGCCAATCAATTGTGTGCAGAAAATATTAAATCTCACAACTGTAGCACAAACCTCTTTCAAGATATAAAGGCTTTTCTAAAACAACTCAATTCGGATTTTCGTATACACAACAAAACATAACTTTGAATTGAAAAATCCACTTGTTTTTCGTCTCGAATGAATTTTTTTGATATTTTTCAATTATTCTGCAGACCAAAATCTACTAGAGCCACTACTCAAACTCAAAAGGAGGCGAAAAAAAATTATTTTTGCAGACCCGTGTAATCAAAATTAAAAAGCTTAATATTATAAGCTAAAAATAGCAGTATACAGTTGACCGGCAGCGCTAAGGAGTTGTTCGCTGGCCACGCTTGTTGTAGGGGCAGATAAATAATTCTCGGCCATGCGTTTAATGTTGAAAACTTTTGTGCAATTGTGCAAAAATTTACGGCAATAATTCACTAGTGTAAAAGGTCTCAATGAAGCAATTGAAAATCTATCGTGACTTTTTTACTTCCATTAAAATGCAAAAATATTCGGCTAAAATATTCGGCTTTTTCCAGCCGAAGCCGAAGCCGAAGCCGAAGATTAAGAATTGGCCGATTATGCCGATTACCGAAGCCGAAGCCGAACCTTCGGTCGGACACTAGTTCTTTCCCATTATTCTAAGATAGAGACTTGTGGCAATTTCTACTTGATTTGTTTTAGAGATTAATCCTAAAGGCTATGCAGCTATCTGCTTATCCTTCGCCTTTAGTGAACTCAACACCCCATATTCCCGAAAATTTTCCTGGAGAAATGTTTTTTTTATGCATAAAAGACTCTAAAATGGCTCCATTTATGACACGAGTCTACAACATAATCTTTTTCATATATTTTTTTATTTTTAAATCTCGAACTTTTATTTAAAAATAAAGGAAGGGAAAAACCCGTCCCAACGGCACTTAACTTTCACACGTTTCCGCATGTCTAATGGAAGAGAGAAATATTGTTAGCAATAATTGTATAAACAGCATTAATGCGCTATAAAGTCAAACATACGGACTATAAAGTCCACACACACACGCACACCTCGTAATGCACACACATATCGACAATTTACTTGTTGTATATGGGCCAAGAGAGCACTTAAGTCACTGGCGTCTCTGGTTCAAAGTTCAAGCCAGTGCATTTATGATGGCTGCTGCTGCCTAATGCACAAGTACAAAGTAGCTATGTGGCTGTCTATCTAAATAAAGCATTTCCTCTTAATGCATGTGATTCGTGTGGGTGAGCATGTGAATGTGTGTGTGGCATAGTGTATGGAGAGCGCTTATAAATATGCTAATGGAAATGTGCTCATCAACGTTTGTGAAATTTTCTAAGTATTTGCGTTTTCAATGAGTGCGGCAGAGAGACAAGCGAGAAATAATGTTGGCGTATAGAATTTTATTTTTCTTTTTTGTTCTTCTATTTTTTTTTTTTTTTGTTCTTTCTTTTTTGTTATTTGTGAAAAAAGACGAGTCTTGCTTTAGTGAACTTTTCTACTGTGCACTTAAGAGAGCATGCCTCTACTCATCTCTCGAGACTTTTTCTAAAAGCATGAAAAGAAAAAATAATTCGAATTTTTGTTTTCCATTTTTTTTTTATTCTTTCTCTTTCACATTTTATCAACGTAATTTGCAATATTCCACTTTTCACTTGATTCCACGAAGAGATAAATGCAGATGAAAGAGGAAGAAGCAGGAAAAAAACCACCTTGAGGCTTTTGCCTATAATCAAATAACCCACAAAGCTATACTTATGCAAAATTACTAAAGCACGCGAACACACTAGCGCACCCAGAAGAGAGAAAGAGACAGAGGGAGAGAGAATGGGAGATAGGAGGAAGCGCAACAGCATATTTTCTACTGAATTCCTGAGCTTTGTCATTTGTAGCTTAAAGCGTTTTACGATAAACAAAGTGAAGCCAACAAATATGTCTGTATGCGTATGCCTCCATGAGTGTGTGTGTGTGAGTGTGTGTGTTGGGGCACGTGTATGCTAAGCATGTACCGAACACGCGTTAGCATAAGCGGGAACATTGCAGAGAAAATATCAATATCAAAACAAGGAAAAAGTAACACAAAAAAAAAAAAGTGGAAACAAACTCAAAATCAACATCCTTAAACGCACTCGCCCATTCACACTCGAGCACAAAGGCATTTTGTATGGCACATGATGCTACAGTGGCGGATTAGAGTGTCATGGGGCCCGGGGCTTATATAGTGATGGGGCCCCTGATGCTATATTTGGTGCAGTTTTTTGAAATAAGAATAGCTGCTAAAGTCAATTTTTATTAGAACAATAAAATTCTTTCAAAGGAACGAACCACAAATGGAAACATTTATATATGAGCCCTTGATTTTGAAAGTGGTAAGAGTCAAAATTTTATTAAGATATATATAATTTAATTTTTATTTCATAAAATTTTTAATTTTAAAGCAATTAACGGGAAACATTTTTTGAAATATTTGATAAATTATGGACGCTGGCCCAACCAGTTGTGGCCGGGGCTATAGCCAGCTAGCCCTACCTTAACGCACTGATGCTACTACATGCCGGAATTACGAAGTGATTCGGGTGCAGGGGGGAAATTTTCTCCCTTTTTTATATATTTTTTTTTATATAAAGTAAATAAATAACAATAAAAAAAAGAACACAAAATTCAAAGCACTCAAAACTCGCGTTCGTCCTTCATCCTTCTACGCCGCGCGACTTTTATTATTGTTTTCTTCTTTTTTTTTGTGCGCTTAACTGCAAGCATAAATATTTTCGAAAAGGATCAAAAAGTTGTGTGCTGGCTAATGTAGAAAGGAAAAAAAAGAATACAAATATTGGAAAAGGAAAGGGGTAGAAACATGAAAATATGACGCAAATATTATTCGCAGAAATAATAAAAATAAAAATAAAAATGAAAATAGAAATAAAATAAAAACAAAAATTGAGAAAAATAAAGTAAAGTTTGGCTTATTACCCAAAGGCATCGTCATATGTTGAAATGCGTAAAGTCTTCCTTTTTTTTTGGATATTATGGACTGACGTTTATAACTGTTTTTTATGGCCGAAAAAAAGAAGTTTAATTTTAAGAACTTGAGATCAAAAGCTATAAGAGCTTTATAAGGGCGCATACTTCTGCCTACAAATTGTGTGTTTTTTTTTTTCAAGTATCCTTAATGCTATGGTAACTGCTACACAGGTACCTACTGTTGTCACACTCTAGAAGGATTTTATGTTGTTTAAAATGATTCTCTTTTTGAATTATTATGCTTAAAAGTTGTTTCATTGGTAGTTGATACTGTTCTCAAATGGTTAAGGGGTTGAAGACATTTCAAATGGCTTTGAATGGAAGCAAGTTGGGGTCCTTTCGAGAAATTTAAGAAGAAAAGAACTTAGAGATAGAATAATTTGGGTGATATACGCGTCGATTGAGAAGAAAGAAGGACGAAAGATGGTTTGAATGTAATAATCAGGGCTCGGATATATATGCATTTATAAATTTAAAGCATACTTTATGGAGTAAAAATTTTGTTCAACTCACATAAAGTTAAGATTCAAATAGATTTTTAACTTCAATAAGAATTTTTATGAAGGTAGAAAATCGGTTTGAAGTTCAACTTCACTAGACTTATTCGCAAAATGTTGGTAAGAAAAAATTTCCCCCCCATAAAGTATGCTTTAAATTTATAAATGCATATATATCTGAGCCCTGGTAATGATAATAGAAAAAAATTCAATTCAGCACCTAAAAGTATGCACATAAATATAAAGAATATTTTCAATATAGCGATTGTGTTCATTATTGAAAATATTTCTAATTAAAAACATATTCAGGAAGGATTTTTGAAGTTCTTCGTATCGTTTTAAAGCAGTATAAACATCAGGAGCGTATCCAGAATACTAGTTTTAGAGGGGTTTAGAGCAAAAAGGGATGTCAACATCGTTCGAATTTTCTAATCCCACTTTTTAACTACTCGCATTTCGGTTGTTTGGGGGGTTATTAGGAGCCCCAAAATCATCCCCTTCATGCACCACTGACCAGTGAAAATAAAGATTCAAAAATGTTGATTTCAAGTATTCCATAGCATACTTGTAGGCGTCGAATTGGAATATAAGATTTTGTCAATAAAAGCTTTTGAGGATCATAATCACAGACATCATTGCAATTCATTGTCCTTTGTCCTTTTTCGAAGCGTTTTGTTAGCTTTGAATACCAAAACCAGCCCACAATGAATATTTTTCCCAGAAATTTTGTGAAACTTGGCCATAAATCAATCCAGTAAAAATACAAAAGAAAAACATGTGAGCTCTCGACATCCTAGTGAATCCTTTCGATTGGATTCCCATTGATGGAAGAAGAAATTCCTCGAAAGGAAAGTAAATTGAACTCAATCAGTTGAAAAGTCGAGTATTCAAATATTTTCAAAAGGCATACAGTAAATTATCGAATCAATAATGAAGGCATCAAATACTTTTAACAAAAAAGATCACACTTGGCCCCTCCCGAAGCACGCAAAACAAGCTCCGTTCAAGTGAAAACAGTAAAATAATTCATACATGAATTGCAAATAAATCCGGTTTATTTTAGAAAGATATTTATATCCTCTTGAATTGTTTTGTTGATTTTTCATTTCAAATCAATAAATTCAAAAAAATTCCCCTAAAAGTATGCTTCCGATTTTCAAGCTTGAATAATTTTTGTATTCAGATGTGAATTATTTCAAATTAAATATACTCCTAATCTGTGTTATTCAAAATTTTTTCTCCGTTAAATTTCCTTAAGCCATATATTTTTGCTCTAATGTTTCCCTTAATATTTCCATAATAAAATTCATTTTTTTTTACTCAAATGGCTTTTAATCGTATCGATCAAAGGCTCATTCGCTTTCATCGATGTTAAAAAAAATAAAAAAATAAAATGTGTAAATATATATATTTGAAAATTTCTAGACTTGTGTCCATTAAGAATCCTATGAGCTCCTTTCACACTCTCGCCACGGGGTTCTATGAGTCCTACTGTTGCTAAACCAACATAAGAAAGCCAAGGAAAATTGCTAGAAACGAGAAAAAACAAACTTTTCGTGATTTTCTTCAAACTCTTTTCTTTTATTTCTTCAATTTTTTTCCTTTTTCTTTCGTCGAGCACACATTCACGCGATGAGGTGCCATAAAAGTTGGCAAAACAAATTTTAAGGCACTCATAAAAATTATGCTTTTCCAAGAAACAGAGAGAGAGAGAGAAAGAGAGAGAGAGAGGAAGAGAGTGAGCGAGAGCGAGAGATATAGAGATATATAGAGAAAGAGCAAATGAAAATGTTTCGAAATTCTTAAACGGGTTGAGATAAGGAAAATTATGAAAAGTTGAAATTATTTCAACGATTATGGGAAATTTAAGAAACAACCGAGCCGTTGATCCTTCCTTTCTGAGGACATTTTGACAAGCTCCGAATCTGAATGTGTTTTTCGTATTCATGTTTTCGAGTTTGAAAATTACTCGCTAGAATATTTTTCCATGACAAAATAGAATTTTGGTGCCACAAATATCAACAATGTCGATTAAGGGAAAATTTTTTTCTATTAAAATCCGCATTATGCCCAGAGAAAATTTAGGAGTGGGTCTATTTATGAGCCCGGAATCCAAAGAGGCCGAAATGGGTTCAGATTGCAGCGAATATGAGCCTTAGAAAAATGTGTGCAACATTTTTATATAATAAGAACATTAAAAAATGAGTCCAGAATGGACCCGATATTTTTTTAAATATGAAAATGTGAAAAATGAGTCCTTAATTTGGTAAAAATTTGTCCCAAATGGGTCCGAAGTTTATATAAAAAAAGAATTTTAGAAATATGACTCCAAAATGAGTCCCAAATTGTTTCGAATTTTTTATATGAACACATGAACCTCCAAAAAGTGAGTCCAAAATCGATCCGAGTTTTTCATAAGAATGAACCCCAGAAAAATAAATTCGAAATGAGTCCGAAATGGGTCCGAAATTTAAAAAAAAAGAAACTGCTTTAGAAATATGACTCCGAAATGAGTCCCAAAAGGGTCCGAATATTTTATGTACTTAATACATATGAATCTCCAAAAAATGAGTCCGAAATGGGTCCGAAAATTGTATTAAAAAAAAATTGCTTTAGAAATATGACTCCGAAATGAGTCCCAAATGGGTCCGAATATTTTATATAATTCATGTGAACCTCAAAAAATGAGTTCAAAATGGATCCGAATTTTTCATAATGAACCCCAGAAAAATGAGTCCGAAATGGGTCCGAAAATTGTATTAAATAAAAAATGCTTTAGAAATATAACTTCGAAATGAGTCCGAGATGGGTCCGAAATTTTTATTTAAAAAACATTGCTTTAAAAATATGACTCCGAAATGAGTCCCAAAT
Source organism: Chlorops oryzae (assembly GCA_020466095.1). Lineage (NCBI taxonomy): Eukaryota > Metazoa > Arthropoda > Insecta > Diptera > Chloropidae > Chlorops > Chlorops oryzae. The sequence goes on along the minus strand of CM035809.1, from coordinate 16,437,136 downwards.
GGGTCCGAATATTTTATATAATTCATGTGAACCTCCAAAAAATGAGTCCAAAATCGATCCGAATTTTTCATAAGATATGAACCCCAGCAAAATGAATCCGAAATGGGTCCAAAATTTTTATAAAAGAAAGATATTTAAAAATATGACTCCGAAATGAGTCCCAAATGGGTCTCTATATTTTATGTAATACATATGAACTCCGAAGAATGAGTCCGAGATTGATCCGAAATTTTTATAAAACAAATATTTCGAAATATGACTCCGAAATAAGTTGAAACTGAGTCCCAAATGGGTCCAAAGTAAGTTCGAAATGAGTCTGAAATGATTCCGAAATGAGGTCAAACTTGGAGGAATTTCGAAGCTCAGAAATAGGAATCCGAAAGGGATATAGAAAATGTGCAATATAAGAGATTCAGAAATACGAGTCCCAGAAACACGAGGAAAAATATAAAAATTTATACTTCTGAATCGGCCAAGAACAGAAAAATAAAATTTTAAAGCATACTTCAAGGAAATAGAAACACATTTACACGCAGCCCTCAAACCATGCAAAAGAAAATTATTTTTGAAATGTGTATCTTAAAAAATAACCACGTTTTTCATTATCCTTTTAATTTTTTTTTAATTGAAATTTAGATATACGATTGCCCCATGCCATTTATCCAATCAAGCAATATCCTTTCACTTCTGATCGACAAAAGTCGAAGAATCCTTCGTCTTGTCATAAACACATGCAAATTGATAGATTGACATGTTAATTTACGAAAGTTCAAATAAATTCAAAGTGCTGTCTGCAAAATACTAGAAACATAGAAGGTATACAATATTTCCAAAACGGATCTTCCAAAATTTCGAAAAAGCGAAATCTCATCCTCCCACAAGGAATTCCGCCCGAAGCGTTCATTGCAATTACTTAATATTCTCTGCAGAGTGAAAAATAAAAAGTTTCTTCTTCTCCGAAATTGACTTCGAAACATGTCGGTAACTTGCTTTGGAAGTTTGCATTGCTAAGCTAAAACTATTTTCAAACGCCTAAGGGTATGCAGCGAAAACTTACTTCGTTGCACAAAATACCAATTTTCAGCAAAAACGTATAAAAAGTTGAGCAAAATATTATTTCTTTCGATTTCAAAAAAAAAAAAAATAGCAAAAGAATGCTATACATTTTTCTGAAATTTTTTCCTTTTCTTTTTGTACTTACAATTTTTCCGCGAGACGGTGCATTGCCTACGAATGGCAGCCTTGCGCTAGCTGAACGCCTACAACTCTGGTGCTTTTGATGCTGCCGTTGTTGTTGCTGGTGAATTTGCTGCTGCTGCTGCTGGTGGTGTGGTGCCGCTGCCGTCGTTGCGGCCGTTTTCTCCTCCAATCTCCACCGTATGGAGGAGGAGTGCTGGTGCTGGTGGTGTTGCTGGCTGCTGGTGTGATGGGCTTTAGCGATATTTCGTTGCCGTTCTTTTGGCGCCTTTTACTATTATTGCTGCCGCTAGTCGAATTCGGATGGGAGTTCGAGGGCGAATCCGAATGCGAATTCGTTGCACGTTGTCGCTTTATCGCTTTGAAATTCGCTGCTTTGTTGCCTGTTTCGAATTCAAAGCGTGACGCGAAGACGCCCGACTCACTCAACCGGCGAGAACGACGAACAGGAGAGAGTGGCCAATAGTGGCAAACAATTTCGTACGTATGCGAGGTTAAGTTTCTTTCCCTGTTTTTATTAGTATTATTATTGCTATAGTTGTTGTACTTATACTTGTTCTTGTTGTTGTCGTTGTCGTTTTTGTTGTGATGTTGTTCTTGCTATTCTTCGTGTTGGCGTTGCCGCTATCGTGTTGATAATGACGATGAAGACGACGCTGGTGTTGGGGCTTATTAAGTTTTGTGTTCTTAGCTGCTGCTTTAACTATTTTTGCTGCGTTTTGTTGCCTGCTTTTGGGCGTTGCGTCTATTTTAATGATGACAGCAATGGTGCTCGACTTACTTTGGCCAACTGTTAGCTCTACTCTTTCTCGTTGAATACGTTATGAAGGTGGTTGTAGTTGTTGTAGGTGTTGCTGGAGATGTTGTTGTTGTTGTTGTTGTTTTTGCTGTTGTGTATTGGTAATGGTAGTGCATACATAATTTTAGGCGTACATTACTTTTTGGTGCTGCAAGCTTAACTTAACTTCGTACACTTGCCGTTGTCACGTACGTTCCTTGCTCGGCAACGTAGCGTATGTGGCATATTAAAAGGGGCAGATTATGTTAGATTTATTTTTATTGCTTAGGAAAATGTTGCAATTTTCGTTTGTTTTCCACACTCTAGCGCCCAAGAACTTTCTTTCCTTCTAAATGTCTGTCTTCTTTTTGTCTGTTATTGTGAATTGTTTTCTTTGTGTGTGAATATTGGTGTTGATTATTTTTTCCTTTTATTTTTTGCTTTGTTCGCTCCTTTGCAGTCTTCGAAGAAATTCCATTATTTTTATGCTTTTTCTTTGTGTGGGAAGCAAGAAAATCTCTCTGTGATGCGTTGATAGGAAAAATTTTTTTTACTAACGATTTTTCGATTCGGTCCCCTAAATTAGGCAATCAATTCCCGAAAAAATTTCTTGAACTCTTCTTGGCAGTCGTGATGTTTTTGTTGTTGTTTTGTTTAATTCGCTTAACAATTCCGTGGATTTGAGTTTTTTTTTTTTTTTTTGTAATGACTAATTTTGATGAATTTGAAACCGAACTTTTTTTTTCGTTGCCGACTTTCTAGCTTCGCTCTAAAATGCACTTTTTTATTGCTGTTCTTCTTTCGATGACAATGAGCAGCTTCATTGTTGATGGTGGATTATTTTGCTGTAAAAAAGTGCAAAAAAAAGCTTTATTAGTTGTGATTTTGTAAATTAAATTTTGTTATTCGCCTAAGAATATGCAATGAAAAATGTACCAAGCTTTTTAGTGAAATTTTTCACTTTTTCGCAAAATTTATAGGTCGAGTTACACAAAGAAGACCCCATTCTGAAGTAAAGATATCATTCTTCATTTCAAGGTGGATATGGTCGTGAAATCGGATAGTTTTTAGCGATTTTGGGCTCGAAAAATCACTGTAGGCCTCAGGGTATTATAATGAAACTCCTCTTATCACCAAAAAAATTTTTTTTAATAATTGGAGCAACAGAAAATAATTTTGAATTCAGCGCCTTAAGATATGCAATAATATTTTTTGAAAGAATTTAAGTATAATTAATTACCAACGGATTTTATTAAGGGTTGTGGGAAGATTCTCGCCTCTTAAAATCCTCTCTGAAGAAAGGTGGTTCGATTCAATAGCACAAAAAATTCTAAAAATTTATGTGCATATTTTTAGGTGCTGAATTGAAACAGTTTCGATGGCACTCTTAAAAGTCAAAAATGAGTAATCATCAATCATATTGTCCGAAAAATAAAAGAATTCTCAAACACCGTAAAATAGGCAATTTAATTTGACTATTTTCCTTATTGGTTGTAAAAATGTAGGGATTTTTCTAATTTAGCCCTCATTTTGTCTTTCGTACCACAGAGAAAGAAACCCTGCACATCTATACATTATCCACAATCTACTTTTTGGCGCCGTTTCAACAAGGTGTGCCGAGAATTTTTGTTTTTGTTGTAATGATAGTGCGAAAGATAGGATTTTTGGCTATTTCACCGCGTGCTACCTGCGACCGTAACAGTCTGCAACAAAGCTCAAGGATCGAAGGGATAAAAAAAATTTCTCGAGCATCCAAGTGAGGAACACAGCGTAATAATCGCAAAAGTGACACTTTTGCACGCCATCATGAAAAATGATATCGAAATGTGGCATGCCGTGTAATCTTCGACTTTCGACGGCGACAATTCCAGCAGGCTCGCTCGATTGCTTTCGAAAAGGAATTTTGGGCAATTTTCGATAGTACGTGTACGAAAGGTGTCAGTGTGTTTAGTTCAGTATGTATATGTGTGAGTGGCTTTGATAGATATGAAAAATGCCGTAAGCTGCAGCCATTTTTTTTATATATATTTTTTAGTTTGGCAATTTGACAAAAGAGGTCTTTAGTTGACTACCTTCTTTCCTCGGGCTATGTGTGTACGTGCGCTGGCATTTTTTATCGCAATGCAATTTTCGAAGCATATTTTTTGGCACGTCCTGAAGCTGTAGTTATGCATTCTGATGCAGTTCTGAGATTGATAAAATTTAATGCACTTTCTGCTCATCGCAAAATTTTGCGTCGAAAAGCTTACAAGCTTACTTTAAGGTGGCCATTAATGACTGCCTTAAGCTATGCTTCAACTTTTTTTTTTTTGTTAATAATTCATTTCCTTTCTATGATAATAAATAGTTCCAAGTTTGTTTGATGTCAATGTACTTCAATTCAAGGCATTGTCCTGACAAAATTTTGTTGTTCTGATCTATGAAGATTATGTGTTTCAAGCTCTTAACAAGCGCACACACGAACATTGAGAACAGAAAGTCAGCATAAAATAAAGGCAAAAAAAGAGCATAAATTCCATACACAGCAAGGAATAAAAGAACGAAGCGAAAGCAGGCACCAAAGGGAGGGAATTTCTTCTTAGAAAATGCAGTAAATTTGATGTCAAACATCATTTCTAGAATTTTTTTGCCCATTGTTAACATGATGCATGAGCATAGAGTGACCATGTTTGATTGTTCTAGAGAGTGTTTTGTTTGTTTTTCTTTCTTTTCTCTTTCGTCCTAGATCTCAATAGCTGTCCTTTAGATATCTCTGAGGGCATTATTACTGAAAATCAACTCTGGAATATTTTTTATAGTGACCAGATGACATATCTCTAGAGCAGAAATGTCCCTTTTTTTAAACCAATGAAGTCAATTATCCGTCGAGAAGGGCCAAAGTTTTTTTTTTTTTTGACAATTCGAAAGACCTTTGGCCACCCCAATACAAGAGCTCAAGCTGTTGTTCTCCCACTTTCGACGACTGACTCACATAGAATTTTTCATTTATAAAAATATTTCTATAAAAACAAAATTTCCACAAACAAAAGAACCAAACTGGAAGAACAAAAAACAAACGTAACGGACGGATGGACAGACAGAGAGACGGGCAGACAGACAATGGAGAAAAACTGAAAAGCACAGCTTCAACTGCACTCACTGGGCGCGATGGATTGCGAACTCAAAAAAGAAGAAGAAAAAAAAACAGCACAATAAAGCAACGGAGCAACGAAACGAATCGAAAAGAATAGGCAAACAAGAACAAAAAATCAAGAAGAAGAAAAACAATACGTTATGTCCCCAAAGATTTATACAAAGAGACTACGAAAAAATGAAAATCGTGAAAATAACGAGAAGTATTCTTTCTTTTTTCGCAATAAGACGAACGATGTAGGCTCATTGCTCTGTCTGCCGTCTACGCTGGGCTGGTCACGCAATTAGAAAACCCAATTTTAGGCCATTCACAATGTTGATGAACCTTATTTATCTGCAAAATTGCGGTGAGTGCTCTTTTTATTTCGAAGAGGGAGATGGGCAGAAGAAAGGAAAGACAACTGGGAAATTGCTTTGGTTTTGAAGTGTCCTAAAAGTATGCTTATTTTTAAGTGGAAATTTTGTGTTTTTTTTCTTGTGGTTACTGGTCTTTGAAAGAGGAATAAATATATTAAAGTTATTTTAAAAATTCACACAAAAATTAACTTAGCGCCTAAGAATATGCATTCTAATCTTAAAACAACAGAATTTTTGAAAAGGTCTGCAAAAACCTTCTGAAGAATGGAATTCAATTTAAAAAATTTCCAAAATCAACAGGACTTCAAATCTTTTAATATAAGTATTAATATTAAAAGCATACTTATTGGTGCTGAATGTAACATGTTTTTTTCTTCTTAATTTGAAAGATTTTCATACTGTGTAATTTGGCTAACTAATGACGTAAAATATCAACTGTTAAAACCTGTAAGCCCTTCTGTTTTTGGGCTTTAGAAGGAATTCTTAGGGCAATAAAAATTCTAGATTTGTTGCCGAAAAGTATGTAGAGTTTACATTGCCTACATTGTAGACAAATATAATAAATAGGGCAACAGAAAATATTTAAATTAAGCACCTTAAAGTATGCATTTGAATATTATAAAGCCAATTAATATCATTATTAACCTTTATAAACGGATCTTAAATAAGGCTCTAAAGATATCCGCAGATCATTCAAAACCCTTGCTCAATATATTTATGTTATGCAAAAACTAGCAGATTTCTTACTATCGGAAATATTCGAGACATTTAAATGCATACTTTCGGGTGCTGAATTTATATATTTTCTCTTGTCCTTTTAATCAGGGCTCGGATTTTAATGACTTTTATAAATTTAAAGCATACTTTATGGGTCAAAATATTTTCGTACCAGCACTTTGCGAATAAGTTAAGCAAAGTTGAACTTCAAATCGCTTTTTTAATTTCAAAAAAATTAATACTGAAGTTAAAAATCGATTTGAATCCTGACTTATTGGTGAGTTGAACAAAATTTGTGCATCCACAAATATCTTAAAGATTATCAAAAGTCTAATCGAAATCAGCCCTATGTATAATATAATACTTTTTTATTCCTTTAAAATCCTATTTTACTTTTAAGTCATGGTTTTTTAGGTCGAAAAAATCTTAAAATTTTTTCTATGAAAAAAAGGCTCATAATAAGTTATAGACATAGAACTCAAACGACTCGATTTAAATTCGGATTAATCAATCTAATGCATCTAAATTATTCAATGTCAATGTTGATAGTGTCAACTTTTGAATATCCTGATACCCCATTCTTAAGCTGCTGTCGATTTAAAGCGAAACAAAGAAAAAAAAGATTGCCGGAAGCATAAAGATCATCTTCAAGCCTCATAAAGTTACAGACTAGACTCAAACACCACCAATGCAGCATAGAATCGGAAATAGAAATGCAACCAAAGTGCATCGTAATTTCATGCAATTCCATGTTCCCAATAATTCAATGTCTTTGAATATCGCTGTAATAGCCCCACCCACTTGCATTGAACGACATAACGACTCACGGAATGTTAGGCCCGAAACAAGTTGCAGCAAATAGAAAGCCATTCAAGTTCCATGCAACAAATCATGCAGATGCTCATAAAATACAAGACAAAATCAGAAAAAAACCGAAAAAGGAACTACGAAACTTTACAGTGCAGAAGGAAAACATTGCAATGAAATCGAAACAAATCGCTGATGAAGAATTATTCAATGAACAACGTCGCATAAGCTGCAATTGACTATCGCGAATCACCGCCATCCAAGCTGCTGAATTCGAAGCGAAACAAAACGAAACGAAAAAACAAGATTGCCGGCTACAAGCATGAATAGACCATCCAACCAGTCAGACAAACAGACAGACACAAACACCACCAGCAGCAGCAGCAGAATCGGAAAAGAAGGAAGCACCGAAAGGAACTGCATCGTACACTTTGCATGCGAGAGATTCCATTGTCTCCCCAATAATCCGAAAGTCGAAATCCTGCTGAATGAATAGCCCCAGCCCACTGCACTACTGACGACGACATAGACGACTGCTGGACGCGAATGGCTGGCGCCCCGTGAACAACGTCTGCAGCAGATACAAAGCGCATTCAACGCGCTTCCAAATGCACACAAATCCATGCAGATTCGCTCCAAAGAAACAAAAACAAAATCACGAAAAAAAACCAAGAAAAAAAAGGATATTACGAAAAATTCTTTTAAAAAAAACAGATAAGGCAGAAAAAGGAAAAAATTAGAATTGAAAATGAAAAAATCGCTGAGAAGAAAAAAGTACAAAAAAAAAATTCAAGAAAAGAAGAAAAGCAGCGTCCATTAATGCTTCCAGACGTTCACAGTCGGAGAATGCAGTTTCGTCTTTTCTTAAATCAGCGAGAAAAAAAACAAAAAAAAAACCAAGAAAAAATACAAAAAATAAAACAAAAATATTTAAATAAAATATTTTATTCCAAGATGGAAGTAAAAACAAAAAAAAAATGGACGAAAGCACTGAAGTGGCTGCTGTGACAGTTCGACGCCGTATCGACAATGAAAACGAAGGAAATCCTGGGGTCACACTGGGAGTACATGAGGAAATGGTCAAGATCTGCCGTCTTCAAGAAGAGAAGTGCACAAAAAAGAATTTCGCTTGCATTAAGAATGAGCGGACAAATGAATGAATGAAGGAATAAATAAGCGACTGAATTGATGAGGGGAAATAAAAGTAAGAAAAATAAATACATCAGAAGCGCTGATTGTGCATGATTGAAATTCATTGCGCTCAATTCATCAGCAAAAAGAATTGGTATTGTTCACTTAAAAAGCGTTGTGGCTTATGAATTAAAATAGGAATGTTTTGTCAACTGAAAATCAGACGCTCAAAAGTATGCAGCAAATTATTTAGCTCTTGATTAAACATCAAGAAATGTTCTCTTGAATTTATATTGAGTTAAATAAGCGAATATTAAATTATGATTTCTTTATCAGAAAATAAGCTATAAACTTCATCATGAGGTCCTTAAAAGTTTTACACAGTTGCCCCGAAAAGCGAATTTTTAATTTATATTGTTATTAAATTACACTCTGCTTGAATATCTCGTAAACATAATTTGGGGCGCTGAATTCAGTCTCATCAGGGGTTTTTTTTTTAGATTGGCTTCAGTTTTTGAGATATCTTTTTAATAGAATAATAACGATTACGTTAATTACTTGTATTAAGTAGAATTGGAATTTTATAAGTGCTTGTTTTCAATTTCCATCACACTTATTAAAAAAGAAGCATACTTTTGGGGGAGTGAATTTGTTGACTTTCGATTTTTTTATACAGGGTGTTCCTTACTCAATGGATAAAAAAAGGAGGTGATAGGGGAAACCATACAAGCAAAAAATTGTATTGTTCATCTTGCACTCGTAAGGAGCTAGAGGCGCGGAAAAAATTCGACTGAATTGTGAGCATACTTTTAGGCGGATATGTAAAACTAAAACACTACTCAGAAATTTTTAAATATCTTAGATTTTTCTTTTCCTCATACTGCCTAAAGTGTGCTCAATAAATTTGATTAAAATAACTTTTCTGAGAGTCAAAAATACAAAATAATTATTTTCAAACCTTAGTTTTGCATTGATTGTGAAACTTTTTTTTAGCAACCATTGTATCAAATTGAAGAGGAAAACTCAAAGTTATCGAAAAGAGTAAAAAAAAGAGGCTCGATCGTATTTCTTTTGAATTAAATCACTTTAAAAGCCAAAATTACACTATTTTAGGCTTAGATGGTAGTACCAGAGAAAACAGAGTTGAATTATTTAAAATCGTATTATGCAGTGTTAACGGAAAACCGCTAAGCTTTTCATATCATATGTGATTTTGAATTTACGGCCTGTAAGTGATGAGCACCAGTGAAAAAACCAAAATATTGTTTTTTGCATGTAACTCCTTAGGGGTGCATTAGCGACCCCCCCTGCCATACGATTTTTGGTCCGTCAGGACCCCCCTACCACCTCATTTTTTTTTATCTATTGAGTATGGAACACCCTGTATATAGTTTCCAAAGGAACTTTAAGAAATAATATGTTTTTTGACACGACGGTGTAGTGGGAAAGCAAATGTCCAGCAACTGAAAGTTCTGAAGTTCAAACCATGCATTTTGGGGCAAGTAAAATGTTTTAAGTTAAAAACCAAATTATGCTTGCATACTTTAGGGATCCAGCTGTAAGCGCGAAAATAACCGTTTACTGAGCAAATCCCAAAAAACCATTATCACTATTGTATTTACCGTGTTTTAATTGTTATTTCAAGATATGAAAGCTGTATGGCGGTTTTTGGAACTAGCACTGTATATCCTAATTGTGTTTAGTATATTTTTGTGAACTTCTTCCTATTTATTTTATAATATTTTTATTTTTATTTATTTTTTGTTTTGGTTGATCGTCACTGAGGCTAGTATTAAGAAGCTACTAACAGTTTGTTTGCAAACTAAATAGTTGGCTAAGCCAAAGTATCCTGTAGAGTGCCTCTTTTTATCTCAACAAAAGGGTCTGTTTTCTTGTTACCTCTTTCAACTGGATAGGAATAGGGAAATATTAAATATTTTTTATAATTATGAATTAATTGCGATGCAATAAATATCTTAAGCCCGATTCTAAATATTCGTGGGCAAATTTTTCCTGCGAATTTGAAAATATTTTCCCATTCTAAGCAAACTGGCAAAGGGAAAGAGTATATGAATGAATCGAGGATTTCGAACATTTTGAAGCAAAGGTCATCACATTTTTTGATGTTTTTATTGTTTTTGTTTTTTACTTTTTTTTATTTAATTGACACAAAGATTGCTCCCTCGTTACGTGCAGAAACATTATTTGGGAAAAACTTCCAGGGAAATATTCATTTAGAATAGGGCTGTTTACAACGATTTTGCTGAGTCTTCTTTCCATCGGACTCTTTCAAAGACAAAAACAACTAGACCACTTTTGAAAATGAATTTTTGAAATTTGAATTTTAATCAACGTGAGTTACAAAATTAATCCTTAAAGTATGCAAAAGAATCTTATGTTAATGTTGTTGATAACATAATGGGATATATCTTTAAAGTCAAAGGAGTAAAATAGTAATTTTTTTAAGAAAGTTATTGAGAAACTTGGAGTCTTAAGGACTTCGTCATTACTTTTCTCGTTCTTCATAGAAAGATTTTTTCGAAACTTCCGATTTATTTCGAAAAACTTTGTAAAATAAAATTAGCATAATTTTTAGTTAAAGTAAATGAAAACAAACCTTGGATATTTTTCTTTCGATTTGTGCCTCAATACCTCAAAAAATATTGATTCACTTAAAACACAAACATTTTTAGAAAATTATATTTTTTTGGAGAAATTCGCGAAATGCAACCTCTTAGCTGTTTCTAAAAACTCTGAAAAAATTTTCAAAGATGCTTAAGTCCATAAAGTTTCTAAGATGAACAATTTTTTTTGGGGGAACACCCTAAAGCTGCTTCAAAGATCCTGATGATATGTCTTACTGAAAAAAAACCAAAACCAAAAATATTTGAATTATTTTTTCGCATACTTTTGGGTGCTGAGCTAAACGAATTTAAGATTGCTGATTTTCTTCTTGACACGGCATTTTTTTGTGTTTGCGGTCTCCACATACCATTCTAAGCAGCAAAAAGCTATGATGCCATCAGGCATTTTCTCCCTGCCGCAATATTTAAAAAAAAAAGCATATCTTTTGGATCATTGAACGTTAAACATAGATACCGTCATTAAATTGTAATGTAATCCAAATAAAGCAAAAAAAAACATCAAAGAACTCGAGAAAAGAATCGATTTCTTCATTTATTTCCGTAAGATTCCGCTTCAAAACGAGCAATCAACCTTGAGTGTATCCTTTTCATTAAATTCCTTACATAGGTTTCTGCCCAAAAGTATGCAAAGGCATAAACATATATGGCTACGAGTAGATTTTTCTAACGTCTCATTCTCCGCTTTGTCAGCCAAAAACATAACGAAACGAACCTTAAAACAGCAAAATAATTGACATGAAAATTTTGTATGGATTCTTTCAAAAAGATCTCAGAAATTCAGATTAGGGAGTCCCACACAACCCTACACAACCGCACGTGCACGAACATTTCGGGAACAAACAGGAGGAACTCCATGCAAAAGCAAATGTTTACAAAGAGCCCAAGGAAAAGCAAAAATAAAATAGAGAGGAGACACACAAAGCATAGAGGGCACAAATTAAATACATTTAAGCAACGAAAAAGGAAGAACAAAAATAAATTGGGTACGAAGAAAGCAGCAAAAGAGAAAATACAACTAAAAAGGCAATACATTTAACAGTAGAATTTCTCGTACGAAACTAAGACCCAAAGGAATTCGGAATAATTTATGCTGAAGCGAGAAAAAAAGACCTACGAAAATGCGAAAATTCATATGAAGGAAAGCATGAAAAACATCAGCAAAATGGATTTATCGAAATCCAAAGGAGAATCACATAGAACATGGCAGAAACATAAGGCGGTGTGTATTTGTAGGAATTTCAAAAAAACAAAAAAAAAAAAAAATTCCGAAGTTGAAAATTTGACTTAAAATACCAAAGAGAAAGGCGGAATAAAATATTTGAATTGAGACCAGAGTATATACAAATATGAGGTAGAGCAAAAACCCTAATGGAACATTTAAAAGCAAAATCAAAGCATACATCCAGGCAAAAAGTACCTACTTCCATTTTGGTTGCTCTTAAAAGAACATTAAATGAATATAAAATTTAATAAAATTTGCATACTTTTAAGCGCAAAACAACAAATATTTTTTATTCTTACATGCTTACTTTTCATTTCTTTGCTTATGAAGTTCGTCAATTATGCTCATCGCGTTTCACCAGCAATATGAAACTTCGGAAAAAATTAACTTAGCATACTATTACGCGCTCGTCGGCGAAAACAAAAAGACAACGAATGAACGAATATAAGAAAAAAGAACAGCAGCTTCGCTCTTCAATTATGCACGTGTTGACTTGACAGCAGCCGCGGCAGTGGCAGTCAATATTCACACTCAAAGCACTTGACAGCCGCTGAAGATGTTTAGGGTTTTTTTTTATATAAATATATGTAGATATTTGGCTTTGTTATCTTTACAGACCACGACTTCGTAGAATTGGCATTTTTGCGATAAGCAATGGAAATTTTCAATAGAAAAAAATATGAATTCTGTATAGCACGTTTTTAGGCGCTATTGAAAGTACGAAAGTTAGAGAGAATTGTTGTCAACGGCAGAAACTGATGAAGGATATTAAATAATTTCGTTTGTTGTGTTTCCTTCTCTTATCAGAGAACAAAAGGAGAATTGTTTATAGAAAACAATGATGAGAAATTTATTGAAGTCTACTTTTAGGCGTTTTAGCACGTTCAAGTGATTCTTTGCTAAACATGTTTTTTTCGGTTTTTTCTTTTCGCAAAGATAACAGAGTATTTTTCTAACCGAACGCACGTACCACGACTGAGTGTCTGCCTCAATGTCTGACAGTATTTTAATGTTTATCAGACTTTCGCTTTGCTTTCTCGTCGGTCTAGAGCCCCTCAATGTAGATGCTTTGCTTTCTCTCTATATATTGTTGCCGCTTCAATCGTACGTTTTTTGAATTAAAGTGAATTGAATATTTTCTTTTCCCAAGAATAAACGAAATATCATCTTTGAACGCCGCGGTACACGCCCTTTTCTTACACCAAACAAAAAAAAAAAGCCCAAAAAAAATTCACTTTCAAAGAAGCTCGAGCGTAAATCGTAGCATATCTTTCGGCATTAAATGAACGATGGCATTTTATTAGAATTTTTTTTAAAAAATTTTTATATTTTAGTTTGCTTTTTGAATTTAAAATTTTGACTTGGAATTTCTTGCGATTACTTTGGTGAGCTTGAGTAGTAGCAGGACACACAGTAGACACATTTTTAAGAAAGCAACCGAAAAACCGAAAAGAAAAAAATTATCCTCAAAATGGCATCAAACACTTTTTTGACACAAGAACTTTGATTTTTTCGCGCGACGTTATTCCAAAGCGTTTTCTCGTTTTCAACCCGCGGACTCTGAGGCAACTACTGCCAGCAGCTTGCATACGGAGTCACCGCACAACTTTGTAAGGCATCCAAAAATGTGGACCTAGCAGAGCCAAGATACACGCGTGCGACACGATATCTGCAAAGCCAAAGAATCGGAGAGCGAACGCTATTCCCCAAAAGGCGAGGAAAACTCCCACCAAGTCGCACAGGCAGTGATGGCGATAGCGATGGCGGTTGTGATGGCAGCGATGAGAGATGCAAAATGAGAAATGAGAAATGAGCCGGAGAAGAACATCATCTTCTCGATGGAAGAGCAGGCAATCTGCGGCATTGCTGATGATTGGAATTCTGCGCATGCTGAGCATCGACGGATGAGCGACAAAACCACAGAGAAGTAATCGTGTTTGTTTTGGTTTGGAGAGTTTCGCTCTGTTTTCATCTGCGACACGATAACATGGAAGCCCGAGTGAATTAACTCGGATTTTTTTTTTCCGGATTCACGGGTTCGGGATTAGCGCTGCTGCTCTCTGCCATTTTCAGTTCTGCATACTTCACTTTCGTTGTAACACTTTCGCAGCTCCATTTTTGCGAGACCACGGGTGCTCATTCCTTTACCCTCTATCCACGATTCATGGATGCCCGCTTGCCCGCTCTCTGGTGTAAGCAGCCCGTTCCTCCTCTTGCTCCTCGATTGTTTGCCTTTTGAACCATTTTCTGTGTGTTTTTTTTTCTTCTTCTTTTCTTTTTGGAGTTCTACTTCATTTTTGAATGACGTCTCTACGTTTGTATGCGTGTGAAGTGTGTGCTTTGAAGTATATGAAGCATGTGTGAGCGTGTTCGTGATAGCTTGGCATATATTCCGACAATGTGACTGCTTTTGGCTCTTCTGCGCGTTATGTGCTTTTGAAAAGCAATTTAGGTTGAAAATTCGGGATTAACGCCCTTTTCTTTTCAGAATGCTACAATGAGGAATGACAGAAAGAAGCACAAAGAAGACAAACGGGACATACGTGGCCATTAAGAACTTAAGCAGAGGAATCCAAAAACAAAAAATTCAAGCATATGCTTTTTAGTCGTACATAAAACAGAAAAGACAGCTTCGAGGACTGGAAAAAAAAATCGAGTACATCTGTAAAAATGCGAAAGTTAAAAGCATAAGATTTAAGCATTATGTATTTAATTAATTATGAATTGAATTTTTAATCAACTATTTATTTCTATTTTTCCATTAAATTCCTTCTTTTACTCACTAACTTTTTAAAAACTTTTCTCATTATTTTTCTAAAAAAAAAAAAAAAAATTTAATACTAATTTAAAACAAATCTACTAAAAAAAAAATTAATCAAATTTCCCTACTGTTAAGTTTTTAAATAAAATTGAATAAGAATTATTTTTAACATTAATTTTTTAAAAATAAAAAATAAATATTAATCCACTTAACACAAACTTCCTTTCCATACAATAATAAAAAAACATTTGCTCTCTTCAATCACTCTCTTAAGTAGCTTCATATCATTTAAGGAAACTTTTGTAGACTTTACTCCGAAAAAGGGCCCATTGCTTTAAATCGCCTGTGACACAAAACGCCCGATAAGAAGCCAAGCTAATCTGCTGTGTTTTTGGGCGTGGATGGACGTGCCTAGAAGCATAGGAATCCACAGCTGAGTATGAAGCTCAGGGTGTATCCGCGTGCACGTCAATTCGAGTTGAGGTATTTTAACATACCACGAAAAGTTTAACAGAGCTGTTAATGTCGATGTTATTGAGTGAGTAACATTGTGGGATGAAATCAAACTTTTGATTACAGTGGAATTTTTGAGAGAGAAGGTGATCATCAAGAGAGCTTTGCTCTCAAACAGGAATATATGTATATCTTTAACTGCGATTTAATTTTTTTTTTAAACTTAATCAACCATCTAGATACGCAAATGAATGTCGATAATTTGCCCTTTAACCCATTATCGCTTTTTGAATTTCTTAAGAGACACATCAGGAGGGGGACTACAATACTCTACAGAAATGAGACACTCAAAGGCGACATGGAAAGGATTCGTTTCGATGAGTGAAGGAATGAAAAGAATACCAAGACCTATAAGAACAATGTATGAAGAAAATGAAAAATAGGCAATAAATTAGAATGCGAAAAAGATAAAGGAGAACAAATGAGCAATAAGATGCAAAAAAAAGAAGAAAAACAAAAAGACGATGAATAAGAAGAAAAAGTAGGAGAAGAAAATAAATAGAGATAGAGTAGGAAACGGAGTACAAGAGGGAATGCAAAAAAAAGTAAAAATCGAGAGGAAAGAGCAAAATCAAAACATTAAACATATGAAAATTAAGGAAAATACAAAGGAAAGAAAAATAAAAAAGGAAAGAAAATGAAAAGAATCAACAGGATACTCATAGTAAAAAAAAAAAGAGAAATGAAGAGGAGAAATAAAGGAGAAGAAGAAGAGGACAAGGAGAAGAGAGGACAAGGACAAGAATAGGAGAGAAAGAGGACAAGAAGAGATGATGAAGCGAAGAAAATAAGAAGAAAAAAGAAGAAGAAGAGAAAAAGAAGAAGCGAAGAAGAGAAGATGAAGAGAAGATGAAGAGAAGATGAAGAGGAAGAGGAAGAGGAGAAGAAGAAGCGAAGAAGAGAAGAAGAGAAGAAGAGAAGAGGAAGAGAAGATGACAAGATTATGAGAAGAAGGGAATAAGAGCAGAAGAAGGGAAGACGAGAAGAATAAGAGAAGAAGAAGAGAATAAGCATTGAAGAAGAAGTGAAGAAGAAGAGAAGAAGAAGAGAAAAAGAAGAGAAGAAGAGAAAGAAGAGGAGAAGAAGAAGAGGAGAAGAGAAGAGAAGAGAAAGAGAAGAGAAGAGAAGAGAAGAGAAGAGAAGAGAAGAGAAGAGAAAGAGAAGAGAAGAGAAGAGAAGAGAAGAGAAGAGAAGAGAGAAGAGAAGAGAAAGAGAAGAGAAGAAGAGAAGAGAAGAGAAGAGAAGAGAAGAGAAGAGAAAGAGAAGAGAAGAGAAGAGAAAAGAAGAAGAGAAGAGAGAAGAAAAGAAAGAAAGAAGAGAAAGAAAGAAAAAGAGAAAGAGAAGAAAAGAAAAGAAAGAGAAAAGAAAAGAGAAAGAAAAGAAAAGAAAAGAAAGAAAAGAAAAGAAAAGAAAAGAGAAGAGAAAAGAAAGAAAAAGAAGAAAATAGAAGAAAGAAAAGAAGAAAAGAAAGAAGAAGAAGAAAAAAAAAGAAAAGTAAGAAGGGAAAAATAGAAAAAGGACGAAGAAAAAAGGAAGAGAAGAGAACAAAAGAAACGAACGAAGAAATAGATATGAAGAAAAAAATATGTAAGAACAGAAAAGAAGAGGGAAGAGGAAAGAAGTAAGGAAGAAGAAAAAAAGACAAGAGTAAGAATGGTAAATAACAGAAAAATAGAATCCAACTGACACACAAGCTCAAGGAGATAGATAAAGATCCTCACTACGCATGTTTAAATCAATTGGACAACGAATCGAAAGGAAATCTCAATATTGGAAGTAAACTTAATGAAGCCACATAAAAGCAAGAGGATAATTAAAACGAAAATAGAAAGAAGAAAAAAAATGATAGAAAGTGGTTAAATCACACAAAATAATCAAATCCATATCTGATTTCTCTCTGCTCAAGGAAACTTCTAACCGCATCCTCACCTTTACTGCATTGGTTTAAATTTTTAATTGGAAACGAAAAAGGTACTCAATGCTTACACATTTCTCCATTGGTTTGCTGTTGCTTTTTTGTGCCACATCAAAAGCCAAAAATTCCAATTAAGTTACGGAAACCCTACAAACAAGATTGATGTGAGTCAACAAATGGTCAAATGAACAGAACACATATGGAATCACACACACACAGATCAACACATACATATATGTATATCTTCTCACGTCCACCACATGCCCATATGTGCATGAACCTAGAAGAGAAATTCATTTTTGCAAAATTCCCCCAGAATTGAAAATCTACAGAAATCGTCAGAAGCCGCAATAAACACTTGCTAAGCGTGTCATGTACACGCTTTTCCTATGAAAACATACAATTTCCAACAAATGCACCGACAAAACTAAACGTAATGAGATCGGAACAGGTGACCACCACTGGAGCAAGTCATCCCCCTACCCCTCAAATAAGAACCAAAAAAAAAATTTTGCAAGGAAAAAAACGACAGATTCCTACATTCCGTCCTGATATCGAAGAGCCCAGAGCTAATACCACGGACGGGACACAGAATTTCAACACATGTTCTGAGCATTCAACCTATATACTAACAACAACAACAAAAATGGCCTCCCAATCTTCTCACGTGAAATGCATTCAGTTGCGAATGCGTTCGTTACACGGTCAGTTGGATGGCCGTACGAAAACTATTTGCAGGCCCTGTTGGAGTCATTCAGCAATATGAACCAACCGACATCAACAGCATCAACGTTAACCCCAACACACCCACACACACACACACACAGTTCTATGAACACAAGCAAACAACTTCCGAATGGGGTCAAGTTAGAAACGCTTCACTAGATCCATCCACACTCCCGCACGCCCAATCACTTCCAATGCTCGCTCCCCCATATCCTTCGACACCAAAAAACTAAAAAAATAAAAATTCTGGGCTTTTGCTCTTTCATTTGCCCGATTTCTGGTCTGTCCAAAAATGAAAGAACATTTTTGTTAAATTCGCTTGTTTATGGCGCCTTTGTGGTCACTCCAAACGTAACGTTACATTGCATTGCATCGCATTACGTTATGTTACGTTATGCTCTCCTCTCGATTGGTCCTATTCGAGATCCTACGTTCTGGACATTAGTGTCGAGAGAAATTGGAACAGCTGTAAAAGGCTTTAACCAGCATCAGTGCCAGCATCAAAAACTTGGACACGCGAGGCCACTATGGGTGTGTGTGTGTGTGTGTGTGTTTGTTCGTAGGCGTTTTGTTTCGTTCGGGCTCCTCAGTCGGTCACAGTCGCCTTAGACCTTTGGACTCACTCGAATTTTCGATACAGCTTACCATTTATTCGAAATGAAGGCCGTCATGTGGGAGTTAAAATGGCGAAAGTGATTCGAACGGAAGCGGTTTTTAAGCTTACCAACCAGCTGCAAGCGGTCTTCCCTATTCGTCTGATGTGATGTGCTTTATATGTACATGTGTGTGGGTGTGTGTGTTTTATGGCATTAAAAAAAAATTTAAATTGCACACTTCGACCAACAAAATTACGCTGCAGGGACTTTACAAAAAAAAAAAAGAAACTGTTGCATAGTTTCGGGCATTTTATTGATGTGCAAGAAAAAAGGCTTATATATTGTTAAAAGGCTGTAAATAAGTATTTACACGATTTAAACGATGAAGTTGGGAAATAAATTTTGGGAGGAATTACTTGCGGCTTTTGGTGATTGTTCGAGATGAATCGATAGAGAAAATCCATTGCGGGTTTGAAAATCTCTTTTATAGATTGCGAAATAGTGACGAAAAATGGGAAAAAAAACACAATTCAATCGAAAATTAAAAAAACGTTGCAATTTTATGGACTTGGGCAAAAAATTCAAGGACGAATGCCTTTCTGAGAAAGTTTGAAGTAACAAGAATGCACTGTTGGTAGTTTTCTAAGAGATAAATTCCCTGAAGGCCTCAAAGTAAGGACGAGATTTTCTAAAAACAAAAGATTTTCTCAGCTAAGCCGCCTAAAGACCAGAGAACCCCTATCATTTAGAGGAGATACCCTTAAGCTGGCAAAAGTGTATCAGAGGTTTCCAAAGGGCAAGATTTTTTTGATTGCTCGCCCTTAGCAGGCGCGGAAAATTATTTCGGGATGGGGTTTAGACAGGAGTGATTTTTCGCGTTTTTTTATTCTTCGACTTATTGAGGGGGATAAGGACTCAAAAATCACCCCCTGAATACAGCCCTGGATGTTTTCTTTTGGGAAATATTGATTAGACTCTTTCTTTTCCCCCAAGGTTTTCGTAATCCCAAATATTCAGCCGACACGATTTCTGGCTCCCGTCAGCGTCATTTTCCGCCTTTTCCTCCTTCAGTCTACTTCTAACGTTTGAAAGAGCTTTAATGGGAACTAAATGATCTTTTTTAAGAGCTTTTTTATGTTAACGAAAAACGAATCTTCAATAAATTAAGAAACACAAGTTAAACTCCTTTTCAGCTACTTCCTCTTACTCATTTGCATGCCTGAATCCTAAAACATCGTCGTGTGTGAATTCACTTTCCTCCAAGAATATTAAGAAATTCCGACTACAAAGGAGTATAGCAACAAGGCAACAATAATAACGCCAAAACCAAGTCAAAATATGACCACCTCCACACCCAAAACCAAATAACCCACATTGTTTCCACACTTCCCGACCTCCATTGTAACCACTTAAGCTTTATTAAAAATTCAAAATTTATATCGCCTTCTGACAAAAGCTTTATCCAAAAAGAAATATAAAGAAAGGGTTGCCAAAAAGTAAAAAAAAAAAAAAATTTTAAATAAAAAGGTCTTTCACAAAATAATGCCATAAAATGCAACGCTGCAAATGTTACATGCATGCATTCATTTCAAACGCGCGGGGATAAGTGCACATTTCGCCATTGTAATATGAATTCTTTCAAAGAGCACTTTACCTACTCGAATACCCGAATATCAGTGTGCCTGCCTGTCCATTGTTGTTGCTGCACGACGTTGGGACTTTTAGTGGGAAATTTTTTTAATAAACGAAAAATGCTTAGGTTATCTAAAAGAACCAAAAAAAAAAGAAGACCAAGTCCAGAGTCCATTGTGAAATTTATGCCAAACCTTTTTATGCTGAACAAAGCGATTCCCGGTTAGCCCCGCTTTTTAGGAATTATAGTTTTCACTTTTCTTAAAAATTCTTTAAAATAACTAAATAGCTGGCCACACATATGCACGCACACACACACACATAGATATACACATGTGAACACACACCCTGTTGGATAAACAGAGGAGAAATTCGTTTATGTTTGTCCTTCGTGAAAGGAATTTTATGCACAAAATGTAAAAGAGTTGCCAAGCCAGGTTGACTGTTTAAATTTTTTTGGTTCTCCTTCTTATTTTACTATTTTTTCTTGTTTAAATAACAAAACATGGAAGGCAAAAGAAGAAGAAGAAGTAGGTATACCCCGCAATCAAGGGAACCTGAAATAAGCTGCATGCCAAGCAATGAAATACCAAGTTTACACACACACACACACACACAGCCGCGCACACACATTAGAGGCTGTCCTATGCATTTTTTCATACATTCATATGTCGAAAGTAAATTTTGTCATGGACCGAGCGATTTAGAGGGTGAATGCCGTTCAAGCGGAAAATGCATTTTTGTGGTTTGACTTTCAAGCTGGATTCTGTTCTCTCTTTTCTTTCTTTTTTTCTTTTTTTGGAGCAAAAAATCCAAAGGGTGCACAATTCTAATAAAAATATTAAGAAAAACTTTTTACCTTATTGTTGCTTTGAAAGGCAGTTTTTCCAGTGGAGTTTTTCCATCGCTTTGAGAATGTTCCATACTCCTTTATTTGATCCAAATTGCTCCGTTTGTCATTCGATGGTGCATGACACTTAGCTGGAATTGAGTTAAATGGCTATGAGGATGTGATGGAAGGATCCTTCTGAGTGGGATTTCTTAAAGCTTTAACTTCAAACAAATCGCATTCGAAATGCCCCTCAAAAAATTTTTGTATTGTTGATTTTTGGGCTTAGTCATTCAAATCGTGCAGCAAAAGTGAAAATCTTACGAGGCAATAATGGCAATGAATCCTTGAAAGAGCCTCTTTGAAATTATCTGCAAAAAAGGTGATTCTAAGGTTATTAATTGAAGGCATATAAGTAGATGTTCAGGAAATTTTTTGATAATTAATTGAACAAAGGCTTATAAGGTTATAACTTCGCCATTTATCCATGGATTTCAAAAACTAATATACTGTTTTGTTGGGTAAGGACCCACCTTTAAAAAAAAATTGTCTTTTTGGAATCTATTTTTTAGATGCCGATAAATGAAAAAGAAACATGTGGGTATTTCCATAGTAACGGGTGTGACAGATTTAGGCGAATTCTTTAAATTTCTCTAAAACCATCAACCCTTCGATAACAGTGTTGCATATTTTTGAAGCTTCCATTTTTAAAGTATTTCTACCATTTCAAAGAATCCGTTAAAAATTACTTTTAATGCCTTAAAAACCTTCAAAAGGCGGTAACGGGTGTGACGTTAGAAAATGGGGGTTTGTATGTTATTTGTGTTTATTAATCGATTCTGTAAAATTTTCCAGGAAACATATAAAAAGAATGTTTAACCAACAGTTCTAAGGAGTATTCTGACTATGAAGAAGTATTTACTTATAATGTATCGGTATTCGTATGTGTTTTATACCAATTTACAAAAGTAACGGGTGTGACAGAAAAAAGTAACGGGTGTGACAATATAAATTGAAACAAGAGTTATATGAGGAAGACGAGTTTTTTAAAATATATTTCACTGTAACTATTATCAACGTAGTATTTTCGTAAAAACAGCTTCATTCGTTTTCCGTTAAATAACTTGCTTTTAAAAGTTTTTGGTTTTTTATCACACGATTTTGGTTTCCTGTTACTGAATAGACTTTTTTTGATAATAAGGTTTTGAGAATAAGGTTTTGTGTGTGGTGATCAGTGTGAGTCGTCAGCATACAGTATTAATTAAGACATTTACAATATACTATTAATTAATACATAAATAATAAACTTCTATATTAATATATAATATTTATATAATTTAATTTTATTCTTTATTTTGTTTATTTATTTTTTTTATTTATTATTTATTATTTATTATTAATTTTGTATTATTTATTATTACTTATAATTTATTAATTATTAATTATTTATTCATTATATTTTATTTATTATTTAAAATTTATTATTTATAATTTACTATAAATGAACTGTAAGGTAAATTGGCCCAAAAATATAACACAAAAAAATAAATAAGTAACGGGTGTGACACCGTTTTAAGTGTTAAAAATGCCATCTCTGTCACACAAACTCCAACTAGGTTTCGGTTTATTATTAAACGGAATTACCTTCTTACTATCTGCAGGTTAACACTTTGTTAAATTCTTTTGCTAAAAGATAATTTAACTGTTTGTAGTTTATCGGTAACGGGCGTGACAGTCTAAGGTTAATTTTCCAAACGTCTGTAAAAATTTCAACATATAATATAACCTAAAGCATTCTACTTTTTCTGCAAACCAGATAAAATGACATACTTTTTAGCTGATATCTATTTGTGCTGCCACATATTCAAAAACAGCTTGTAGCGAAAGCTCAAAAAAGGGATAATTTTTTTGTTTGCGATGTGTTTAAATAGCACTATTTCAAAATTAATTTGTATACAAACCAGACATATTTTTTAATATTACTCTACATGAAAAAAATGATGCATGTATATATATTTTAATAAGAAGAACAAAAATGTGTTAAAGTGTAAATTTTTTTGCAGTTGCACAGGGTACGTTTTCGTGGAAATGCCCATGTATTTTTGCTACAAAAATATTTTTTTTAGGTTTATAGGTCTACAGAATCTTAGTTTCCTTACCAATCTTCAAACTATGTAGCAAAGAGTGTTAGAGGCGTTAGTTTTCTTTAGTTTGAGTGGTACTTTATTTGAATTGGTCGATGCATGGCCGAGTTCTGCTCAAAAAATCTACAATATCTCCGAAAAAAAACCTTTGTTTTTTTAAAAATTAATATAAATAAAACGCTTCCATGAAAATTTTTTTCAATAATTTTTAGAACGAAGTTCTTTATGAAACGATAGCGACAGGGGACCTAGTCGAGAAAAAGTGAAAAACCGCTATAAAATCCGCGTTACCTAAATTGAAGTTCGCAAAAAAGGGTATAGTAACCTTTGCAAAAAGAAAGAAATATACATATATTTACGTAAATGACTTCCTGATGCGGCCGAGATATTATACTGTTTTAGGCGACACTTATATCCGACGATATCCCGAAAAAACAATTAATTATTAAATTCAGAAACTACACAGACACATTCAAGCATAAATGAATTCAAACAAAACAAAACAATATGTGGTGCTGCCAGACTGAACGTTTTCAGAATAACTCCGATTAGTAGGTTGTTGGAAATATATAAGGGCATTTTAGGTAGCTTATAATTTTTTTGCGCTATCAAAGTATACGTCAATTCGTACATAATTAAAACATATTTAAAATCATCGTCTGTACTCCGGGGGCTGCGGATGTAATATCGGTGTGAAAAATATCGATACTTTGAAACATCTTTATGTATGAAAATTCGCATTTTCGAGACTATCTCATTTGCGATGGAAAACCCTTTACACGTATGCTTTTTCAGTTCCAGTATATTCTGCTTATCTAACTTAGCACTTTGAGGGCTCAACGCTGTTAAAGTAAATTGAAAAGAAAGTAACGAACTCACTACTTTGAAGAAAGGAAATCGGAGTTGAAATTTCGATGACAGGTCGACAGAAATATAGGAAATGTATGACTTAAATGCAACCCTGTGAGTCCGATTACTTGTAATAAGCGTATGCGTTCAAGTATCGAAAGTAAGTCAAAGTACTTATTTGTTTTTATACCCAGCGTAAGCAGGGTATATTAGGGTATCTTGTAACAGCCAGAATAACGCTCCGTAGATATAGACATATATATATATATATTCTTGATCAGTATCAAAAATTCGATTTAGACATGTCCGTCTGTCCGTCCGTCCGTGTCCGGATCTCCTCCGAAACGGCTGGACCAATCAAGTCGAAATGTGGCACACAGGTATATCGGAGTCCGAGTATGATCCTAACTAAAAATGGAAGACATCCGCTCACTGCCACGCCCACAAATGAATTTAATGTGTTTTCAGTAAAATGCTTGTAACTTGCGAACCACTCAACACATTTCATTGATATTTGGTGTACTGGTAAACTACGAAAAGGGTACATATCCTGTGAAAAAAAGGAGCGCTCATCCGAGCATTGCCCCAAATAAGCGAATGAAAGGTGTAGGAAAAAATTTTATGAGGCCCGCCCACTGCCACGCCCACAAATGAAGATTTTTCTAACTTCCGAAGTAAAAGGCGTAGAAGCTTCAAATTCGCAACATAGGTTCACCAAGGCGAATGAAAGGTGTAGGGAAATATATTTATGTGGCTCCTCTTTCTTCTTTTTACTTTTTTGGACCAGGCCATCATAAATAATATTAAGAAAAACTTTTTATATTGTTGCTTTCAAAGGCAGTTTTTCCAGTGGAGTTTTTCCATCGCTTTGAGAATGTTCCATACTCCTTTATTTGATCCAAATTGCTCCGTTTGTCATTCGATGGTGCATGACACTTAGCTGGAATTGAGTTAAATGGCTATGAGGATGTGATGGAAGGATCCTTCTGAGTGGGATTTCTTAAAGCTTTAACTTCAAACAAATCGCATTCGAAATGCCCCTCAAAAAATTTTTGTATTGTTGATTTTTGGGCTTAGTCATTCAAATCGTGCAGCAAAAGTGAAAATCTTACGAGGCAATAATGGCAATGAATCCTTGAAAGAGCCTCTTTGAAATTATCTGCAAAAAAGGAGACTAAAGGTTATTAATTGAAGGCATATAAGTAGATGTTCAGGAAATTTTTTGATTATTATATTAACAAAGGCTTATAAAGTTATAACTTCGCCATTTATCCATGGATTTCAAAAACTAATATACTGTTTTGTTGGGTAAGGACCCACCTTTAAATCAAAAATGTAAAAAAAAAATGTCTTTTTGGAATCAATTTTTTAGATGCCGATAAATGAAAAAGAAACATATATTTTTGCTACAAAAATATTTTTTTTAGGTTTATAGGTCTACAGAATCTTAGTTTCCTTACCAATCTTAAAACTATGTAGCAAAGAGTGTTAGAGGCGTTAGTTTTCTTTAGTTTGAGTGGTACTTTATTTGAATTGGTCGATGCATGGCCGAGTTCTGCTCAAAAAATCTACAATATCTCCGAAAAAAAACCTTTGTTTTTTTAAAAATTAATATAAATAAAACGCTTCCATGAAATTTTTTTCAATAATTTTTTCGTGTTTAGAATGCCAAAGTCTATGGGAAAAGTGCATTGAGATCTCCTGAACAAAATGGCTGTAAACTAGTGTAATTATAAGTTTATTGTTTTTTTATTAACGTTTTTGGTTTTTTTTTCGGACACAAATGGGTTAGTGGCCAAAAATGTAGATCCAAGGACTTATTGAAATCTAAAAAGTTTTAAAAATATTGGTTCTGGTTTGGGAGCTATGACCCAGAGATGGTTAAAAGGGGATATGAATAAAAAAAAACTAAAAGGTTTACGAGATGAGACCACACTTTTTCAGATCGATTTATAATTTTCCTGTGGACAATCAAACAAATCTAAGGACACGGACATTACACTCAAGTACTTTGTTTTCGGTTTATGATTTGCACCGTGTTATAGTTCCGCTTAAAGACATCGAAATTATGTAAATGTTATCTTTTTTTGAACACAAATTAGTTCTATACGGTAGTTCTAACCGCTTCTATGCATCTTTTTTCATACACTTTTTGCGACAATGATATTCTATAACTGGGATAACTGAATTCAGAGAATGATGTATGCTCTTTTCATTCAAAGTGAAAAAAGTATAATTAAAAAGAGCAAACCATAAATGCGGTACAGTCATCCTTGGATAAAGGAGCCGCCAAAAATTTAACAATTTAATATAAAAATAATTAATAACTACAAAAATAAAATTTTCGTGTATTCCATATTTTATACCCAAGTGTAAAGGGTGATCCCGACGTATGAGCGATTTTAATCCAAAATGATTTAGTATACTATAGAGCGTAACATGCAGTATCCACACTATTAAAAAATTAAATAAACTGTTTTATTTAAATTTATGGGACGACGTATTTTTAATTATTAAAAACAAATCGTGTATTGTTAGGTCACCTTAAGTGGACTGTCACTTAGAATAGACCACTTGAATGTTTATTATATTGTGACAGTTAAAATGTCAAACTCCTATTACAGCCAGCTTCACTGCGAACTTCATAAGTAAGTTATGAAGCTTCTAGCTGAGCACACGGGTTTTTATTGTCAAGCGAGCGCTTCAAAAAAATAGAAAAAAAGTGAAAATAATTTGCATTTCATAGCATTGTCCTCTGACGAATAGTGTGAAAAACGACTTGTTAAACTTAAGAAGTATATTTCATGTTAGTTTGGGCATTGGAATTGATAGTTCATTTGGAAATTTAAGTAGATGTTGGAATTAGTTTTGGTGGCGCACTTTAAATCGTACGATTCACCTTGAGTGGACCACTGCTTGCAATCTTGATATAAATAGACTTTGGAACTGTGTAATCTAGTTTTATGAGCTTTATTAAATTTTTTGGTGATTTTTCAATAGCATTTGGGCATGTCTTCGAGTAGTGCATCAGTATGAAAGGCAATTTTACATGCAAACATTGTGACTCGGATAATGACACTGAATCCGATGCTGCGTAGCCAAAGTTTTGTTATGATTATAATTAAACCGATTGCCTTCAATAAAAGTTCAAAATCTTTTTGTAGTTATGTGGTTTTTTTGGACTTTCGACCGTTCTTTAAAAATTTACTTCGGATGGTCCACTCAAGGTTGCATTTTTTCTCCACACAAAAATTCTACCCTTTTTTCCAAATCAAATATTTTTTTTTAGCATTTTTTACAACATTTTGAAGTTCTGCTACCATGAAAAGTTTCCTAGTACTATCGAGCATTGAATAGTATATAAAAACCACGGTAAGCCTTCTTTACCAAGTTTTTATTTAAACTTCACCTTAGGGGGTCTACAACAGGTGACAGTACCATATCTTTAAACGACAATCCAAAGAGGGCGAGAAAAGGGAAAGGGACACACATTTAGTTTCTTCTGAGTCGGCACAAATTTTGATTTTCTGAGTCGGTACAAATTGTTGATTCACCCTGGATATGATCAACCACTAGTCAAAAGCAGTGAAACTAACACCATTTTCAATCCTGACTGTGCCGAAATCATTTCCACATGACAATTTCCTTTTTGTAACAACGTGTTTCCATACATATTTGATAGCACTTTAACGCAGAGAAAACTGTTTACATATTTTTTACTGTAAATGTTCGCAACTCTTTCGCCCATTGACTAATGTGGATGGAAAAGTTTTTAATGAATTACATTTAAATGGGATGTAAATAAGGATACAAATTAAAAGGAGCACAGTTTGAAGTTAAATCAAGTTGATTCATTGTGAATTGAAAGCCGAAAATTCAATTTAAAAATCTCTTTTCAAATGTGGGAAATCAAGTTTCCATACACAAACAAAAAGATGAAAAAAAAGGAGAGGAAGCACAAAAACCCAATCACATTTTCTCTCAGCACTTTCATAATCAATTAACTTTAATTAAACGAAACGCTGGGCTGAAAACTTTTGCACCACTTCTCTCGTGCATGACCTCCGGTCAGAGTCAATTCAAATCACTTACGTTGCCATTAAAAACTTCAATGTGCATGCGGTCTACCAAAAAATGAAGAAAGAAAGAAAAAAATATTTTAAAAAATATACGAAAAAAAAAAATTTTTAAATATACAAAAAAATCAGAAAATAAAAAAAAATAGTAATAAAGACCAACAGTAGAAATTGAGTAAGGTCAGTGCAGATGTAAGTGCTTCTCTGCTTGTGTTTTAGTGTGGGTGGTTAGTGTTAGTTTGAGTGTGGCCAAAGTATTTTCATTCCATTAAACACTATTAACTTTCAACTTCCGATGCTTGAGCCTTTTTTTGTTTTTGTTTTTTCTTTTTTTTTGCCAATTTTTTCCCAACAGCGTTTGATGAAAAAAAAGGACACACACACAGCGGGATAAAGAGAAAGAGTCGCACATGAAAAATGCAAGTTTGACCCGGTAAAGTGGCTTTTGTACAACGGCCCTTTCTACTCTCAGGACCTTTATACTTATTTTTTGTGTTTTTCCTTTTACTACATTTGTTTGCTCTTTGAGAACAACCGCGCCTTTCTACGTATTATCGTCATCGCCATCGTCATCATCATCGCCATCATCGTGTACAATGTTGGTTTTACTCTACTGTACCGTATCGTTTCTTTAGCATGCCATTGGAACCGGCAGCACAGCTGCGACGACTGGTTTTCACGTTTTAGAAAATGGAATAATGTTAAGTGTGGCCACGGGCAGTCAACTGGCATGCTTTTCTTTCCATTTAAAATAAATTTTTTTTATTTAATTTTTTTTTTCATTTTTTCTTACTACTACTTTTACTTCTTCTTCTTCTTATTCGCAATGAACTAGGCCAATTTGAAGAACGCAATGCGAGGGTAAAAAATGTCCCGTTCCCATCTTCACCCCCATCGTCGTCGTGCACTTTCAATTTCGATTGCGTTTGCGAAAACGGGCTTTACTGAGAGAACGTGCCGCAAAGGACCTCTGTCTGCATGCGTAGAATAAGCCTAGAAGAGTTTGAAGAAGACATCAGCTGCTGCTGCTGTTGCTCGAAATGGTTGCCACACGCCATTAATGCTTCATTAGGCTCTGCCATGGAATGCAATTCTTTAAAAAACCGCAAAGCTCTTCCAAGAAAGCATTACATGGGCGGCTTAGTGGAAATATGTATAAGAAGATGAAAGATTTTTATTTGTAAAAATTTCTACCGCATATAATCCTGACGGAATAATTAATGCATCCGGTTCGGTGTTGCCACATTCATATTCATACATTGTACATATAAGTAGACGAGATAACAAAAGAGCGCGAAGTAATTAACGTGTGAAAACAAGAATGAAATTCAATAACACGGGCAAAATGCTATGAGGCAAAGGAACGAACGATTTGAAGCGAAGGGAATAACAGGGAACGGAATGAAAGGAGAGGGAAGAGGAAGGAGGAGCATGGACGGGAGGTATCAGCAAGAGCAATGAGACAGTTAAGCTGCTTACGGGAAGCAATGAAGATAGCATAAAGAACAAAGGACACGATATTCACGTGATTGAAGCTGAAGGTACTGTGTATGCAAGGGAATGAAATTTATGATACGCTGTTTTGGAATGGTGGAAATGATTCATTAGAGACGTTCGTGAGCGCTTAGGAAATGAAAGAAATATAATGAACGATGAAGAAATTGATTGATAGGGATTATTTACAATTTTCAATTAAAGAGGTTAACAATGCAATTATGAAAGTGTTACGTGGAGCCAGAGGAGATAATAATAATTCATACTGAATAAATTGCATTAAGTCTTTGGGGTTTCGGGAAAATTTAGACGCGATTAAATTCTTCAAATGGAATTACATGATCTCGTTGAGAATAATTATCTCACTCACTAGCTTCAAAAAACTTACAGTCGAGAATATTTTGAGCTCTACAAATTTAAGGCAGATTACACAGTGCTACAGTGATTTTTCACTTTTCAAGTGCGCGGAGTACGGGAAAAACGGGTTTTAAACAATAACTTGAAAATTTGGGGGTGTTAGACAATTTTGAAACACATTTTCATGATGTACTCATCAAGACCTACAACGTATGCTAGGTCGCTCAAAAAGTGATTTCGATTTTTTTTTTTTTGTAGCACAGTGTTTTTTATGGCTGATGAAATATGATCAGATCAGCCATACATAAATTATATTTCAGGTACCTTTTTGAATACTTTCCGTACAAGATCTCAACCCGCTTTACGTCCCGATTTCATTGAAGTTGTCCCATATACATTTCCGCCTAGAAAGCGGTCTTGAAGGCGTAAAAAATTTCAGTTGCATTAATTTTTTGACCACGAAAAGTGGCATTGCAATTGGATCCTTTTCTCTGGGTATTTCCGAGCAATGATTTCTGACTAGAAATAAACTAGACACAAACATTAAGAGGACCTTTTGGTCTAGAATTTTTTGAAAATCTATTTTTTTTTTTTATTAATTTATATATTTCGGAAGAATAGACTTCTAAGAATATGCTGGCAAAGTTTCGTGAAGATATTGACAATATTTTCTTTGCTACAGCCATTTTAGTAGGTGGAGACAGCAGGCTGCGCGCTTGATCAAAGAAACTTTGAACGCGTTTAACTCAAAACTACTTTTTTTGACCTGGCGTACATGCACAGAAAAACTGGCTACGAAAAATTCCAATTAATGGTGATTGTTAAACTCGATTCATTGGCATTTTAATTGTCACAATTAAAAATTTCAAACAAATCACCAATTTCGGCAAAATTTTGTAATATGAATTATTAAACAAAGTTTTGTTTGACTGATTTGTCATATCAATCACCAAAAGTATTCCCACTTAACAAAACTTTGTTTGATTGTTTTGTTGTATCAATTAATGAAAATATTCACACTCAACAAACATTTTCAACAAAGGATTTGTTCTATCAACAACCAAAAGTATTCGCACTCAACAAATATATTCATCAAGGGTTTGTTGTATCAACAACCAAAAGTATTCGCATTCAACAAACATTTTCAATTAAGGATTTGTTCTATCAACAACCAAAAGTATTCATCCTCAACAAAACCTTGATTGCTTGTTTTGTTATATCAATTAATGAAAGTATTAGTGCATATAAATATTTTTCTAAAGTTCTCATTAGCTTTATGCGGACGTACGTACAAGAAGAGACAAAATACTCAAAAGCTGACATATGTTCATTAATCATGATGTTATAATTTATAATTATCATCCGTAAACTGACTTTACAGACTCCAATTTTTATTATGGAATATGTAGATGAGGCAGTTTTTCCTTTTTTAATTATTTTAAAATTTTTAGTTGATTTTTAATACCTTTGATTGTTGATATTACAAATCAATAGTTGAAAATGTTTGTTGAATGCGAATACTTTTGGTTGTTGATACAACAAATCGTTAATTGAAATTTTTTGTTGAATGCGAATACTTTTGGTTGTTGATACAACAAATCGTTGATTGAAAATGTTTGTTGAATG
The DNA here is from genome assembly GCA_020466095.1 of Chlorops oryzae. Lineage (NCBI taxonomy): Eukaryota > Metazoa > Arthropoda > Insecta > Diptera > Chloropidae > Chlorops > Chlorops oryzae. The sequence continues at coordinate 16,405,632 of CM035809.1, read as the reverse complement.
CGAATACTTTTGGTTGTTGATACAACAAATCGTTGATTGAATATATTTGTTGAGTGTGAATACTTTCATTGATTGTCCCAACCAAACGATTTGTTTAATATAACAAAAAGTGTGATAGGCTGAGTTTTAACAACGAAATTGTTATATTGATTAAAAAATTGGTTGTATTTACGCACAAAAGTTTTTCTGTGTGACAACAAAAAAACCATTAAACCGATTCTTCTGAAATTTTTACATGTTACATGTTTTACATCAATGGCTATCGTGTGAGCTAGAATAAAATTTTTATTTCAAGAACTTCATATTTTTTCATCAAAAAATGGACAAAAAAGCGCCTTTTTGGGATGTGTTAAAATAAAAATTGTGCCATTTTTGTCAATTTTCAAATAAAAATTTTTATTTTTTCTAGCTCTCGTGATAGCCGCACTCATTACCTATGATTAATAATATGTATTTTTCTTTTTTTTTTTTTTTTCAAACAACCCGAACTTAAGTAATCGTGTACGAGGTACTTTTTTAAAAAGCGTCCATTTCGGCGCCATTTTTAATAAATAAAACAAGTAAGGGTGTTATAGTCAGGCGAGCCTGACAATAGAATACCCGACACAGACACACATCTTCAAATAATTTCTAATATCAAGAGGTGTTGAAGGCCGTAAGCGGCCCCATATACCGACTTTTATTGAATTTCTTTGTGAAAACCGCCCCTTTGCCACGCCCAATTTTCGAATTTTTTGAATTCTTATCGGTGGCTGAAAACACGCTAAAATTCTAAACTTCATTCAAATATTTCGAAAAAGTCAGATTTTGAGGCAGTTTTGGGATTTTTGTGACAGACCCTAGTACTGGAGGTACCCCTAAAAATGGTCCGATCGGGTCCATTCTCGAACTTGTTCTTACTCATGTCTCCGTGAGCACGCATACCAAATTTTGTCGAGATAGCTCAACTCCTTCGATAAGATAACTGTATACAGACAGACGGACAGACAGACAGAAAGACAGACAGACAGACAGACGGACAGACAGACAGACGGACAGACAGACAGACGGACAGACAGACAGACGGACATGGCTAAATCGAATCTCCTGGTGACGCTGATCATTTCTATATACATTTTGTATGGTCTATCTCGACTGGTTCTGGGTGTTACACACAACCACACAAACGCAATATACCCTCGACACAGAGTGTGTCGGGTATAAAAAATACAACAAAATATTTTTCGGGGTGTCAATAAATAATATAATAATCCTGCAAAGTAAGAAAGTCCCCGTTTAAACAGGGAGACAAAACGCGAGACACTGGAAGGAACACATGAGGAAGACGGAGATGGAATGTCTTTCGTCTCTGTCACTTTCATGTGTCTACTTCCAGTGTCTCTCTTAATCTAAACACGGACAAACCCGTTTTAATTTGGCTAGATACCAAAAAAAATATCATGAAAATACCCTTAATTTTCGTGCTCTAGACCAGAAGGTCCCTTTAAGCAAAAAAAAAGTCACCAAGGAGGCCTTGGAAATCCCCTCCCTTTTTCACAACGGTATTGACTAGTTGTTTTCAATGTTCTGGTAATATGGTAAGCCAAACAAAGTTGCCATTTTTAGTTCCAGTACCAGTTATGATTTAGTTGTAGGAATATAAAGTTCCCATCGGAAATTATTTTTGAGAAAAATATATTATCAAAAAATTTAATGAAGTCCTGAGGGGAAGGAACGGAAAGCAAATTCATTAAAGAGGATATACTTAATATTGAGAGTAAAAAAAAGACATATAATGGCGAGAAAATCTCCTCCTATTCTAGGGAACTTCAATCTAAGGAATATGTATTGAACACAATGAGCTGTCATCGTAGTGTGTTGAAATAGAATAGGAACCAAGATAATAGTTAATGGAATTATTATTATTTTCATTACTAAGTCAGCATGAGCACAACGGCTTCAAAGTTCTTTTGTGCAGCCCATTTTTCTGTAGAATACGTTGAGATTACTTATGAATTAAAGAATTTCCTATAAATTAAAAAGATTGGTTCGGCAGTTAAAGTATTGGAAACGCGAAGAACCTCAGAGTCCTTGACTCAGTATTACGGGGCTATATGTATGTACATAAATCACGAGTCCTTTCTCATCATAAAAATCAGGAAAATCCAATGTTAATACAAACAAATAGAACAAAAATCAATTTTATCGAAAAATCTCTCACCAAAAAGAAACGCGACATCCCTTGTTTTCTCTCCCTCGAAGCTAAAAAAAAAAAAAAATTTCCCTTTGAATGCACTTCAATCATATCGATAACCTTGTTCTCAAATTCTTTTCAAGTTCCTCGGAGTCAAGCGCGGGCCCGATTCAACAGCGATAAAAGTCATTGAAAAGACACGGGAGCTTACCTTCTGTTTTCGGGGGTAAACGAAAAAAAAAAGTAAACAAGATACGCTTTAATGCAACTGCGACGAACTTCTTATATGCATGTGTGTATCCTTTTATATGTGTGTCCTTGTTAAAGCGTTCGATTATACGAGTATGTGTGAAGGAATTGTCGCTCAATTCGTACGTTGTATGCAAGTCATCAACGACAGAAGAAACAAAAGTGAATTTTCGAGATGCAACAGCAGCATCATGACGTGCATGTGCCATTGCACATTTACACTTATAGTAAAAAGGAAAACAACATTCTCAAGGATTATACTACTCCTACGAAATTCCATGTGTATATTCCGCTGGAGTGCAGACATCGAACGTGCGTTGAAATTTCATTTCTCTCGTTTTTTTTTTTTTTTTACTTTGAAAGCGAATTTTATATGAAAGGTACTTATCGTCGGCTCGGAATGGAACAAAAACAAAAGCAAAATATAAAAAAATAATAAAATAAAAAAAATTAAAAAAATAATAAAATAAAATAAAAAATGAAAGAACGATATTAAGGAGCAAAGTTGAAGTGAAGAAGTCGCAGGATTTCCGTTTCATATCACTTGTTTCAATAAAGCTCTTTTATGCCTTCCGCCTTGTTTCAGTCTTCGGTTCTTCGTTCGTTCGTTCGTTCGTGTTCGCTCGTTCGTTCGTTGAGTTACAGGAAATGGAATAAAGAAGGGCGGGAGGGAGGTGAATGGGTGCAGCATTGCTTTGAATTTCTTTCATTTTTTTCCACCTTTTTTATTCATTCAATCTTGTTGAGTGATCGTAAATTTCATTTTCAAGTAGAGCTCGGTAGCTATAGCTGAAGGTGGACTGGAGCTGGGGCTGTAATGCATTTAGGCAAGCTGGCGTTGCACGCGTTGACAGTTGCTTTGAATGACAATAATCGCAGTCAAGTTGCAAGGCATAAAACAACAAAGCAAAGATGTCAATGTGACGGACGTTTTTATTTTTCATTTTTTTTTTTGTCTCTTTGTTTTGTTGCCGATGGCAAGTATGTTGGAAGTAACTGAGCGAGTATTAAGCAAATAAGCCGGAAATGAGTAAGAATCGTAATCGTCATGAGATATTGCTGAAAGCAGAAGGACGTGTTCTGAGACGGTCTCTACTGTGTTGATGGGGCGCAGAAAAATGAGCTGGACTCAAACGATGACGACAAACTTTAAGTGTTGAATGCATTAAAGAGAATTTATTCTTCGTCTTCTTAAAAGGCATCTTGAATGAAGAGAGGCAATAAAAAGAAAGGATTGCGTGAATTGAAGTACGAGTACTTAACCAAGACGTTTTAGTGTATTTTTCTTTAACGAAAATTAATGATGAATATATAATAACAAGCGCCTTGGTTTGATTTCTTTTATTCTGTCGGTCCCTTTTTGGATCGCAACATCGACAGCGTTTCCAGAGAGATCATACCAAATAGGTTTAGAAATGATCAGCGTCACAAGGAGATTCGATTTAGCTATGTCCGACTGTTTCTCTGTCCATCCGTCTGTCCTCCCGTTTCCTTATCAAAGGAGCTTAGCTATCTTGACCATAATTCGTATACGCTTTGAAGATGCAGTCAAACGACCTCGATTGACAAAGGGAAAAAAAATTATTATCGTTTATTTGCCTTAGTATGCAACCTTTCAGATATACCGTTATATCAATTTTCATCCCGAATCTTTCTATTGTCTGCAAGGAACAGCGTTGCCAGTATTTTGAAGGCACTCTTCTCTCCGAAAACGGAACAAAAATATCGCTTTTCTTCTATTTTCTATAGAAAAATGATCACGAAAAATGTTATTTAAGAGCTTTAAAGAACTCAAAGTCGTCTTTGCCTCTTTAATCGGAAAAATCCCACAAAATGGGGAAAAAATCCATCAATCTGGTATCACTGGTAAGGAAGTGTATATGAAAATCAGTTTCTAATTTCGTATAGGCTTCCATAACCGATCAGTGTATGGGAAAGGCCACAAACGTTTCTGATTGTGATAAGTACATTTTCATGAACTATCAGCCCGATTCTTAATATTCCCGGGAAACGAATTCCCAGGGAATTTACTTTTCTCGAGACTAAAATTCTCCTCTTTCAAATAGATAGGGTAAGGAAAATTATGGGTATGGGTCAAATACCAATTTCCCAAAAAATTTCTTCCGCCAAATATTTAAAAAATAATAATTTTACTCTCGAGAAAAGTAAATTCCCCGGGAATTTGTTCCCCGGGAATATTCAGAATCGGGCTGTATAATTCTCATTTACTTCATAGTTTTGGATAAATATAACAAAAAATTATCAAAGCTATTAGCAATTGAGAGATTTTCTCCAGTTTCAGGTATTTTTCGATTCAGTTGTTAGGGGCTATCTCCAGCTCTGTCAGAAATCAAAAGCTTCACATAAAAAAACATTTCAGAAAATTTCTGATTTATTTCTGAACCGCTTTTTTATATGAAGTTTTTCATTTCTAACAGAGCTGGAGAATAGCCTCTTAACCAAAAACAAGCGCAAGTATTGAGTATTGATTTTATTTTATTTTTGTGCTTGTCTTTATAATAATGGAATAGTTATGAAAAAACCTGTTAGTATGGAGAAAAATTGATCGTTCCCAATCAACAACAATTTAAAGCCAATGCAAATGTTAACAAAATTTACAGTATCGTTTTTCTTTAAGAATCCGATTGCACGTAGCAAATAAAATGGTTTATAAAGATTTTTCTATAGTTTTGACGCGCACCTTATATCACTCTTAAATTGAAAAAACAGTTGGGCTTAGCAGAATTTGAGCCATCCCTCTTCTTTTGATTAGTGTTGAAACAAAATGAGTAAATACTACTTGATATCGAATACTTTTAGTCGATACTGAGTATATTTTGTACTCAATACTTACCATCAAGTATTTTCGCGGTATCGATACTTTAATGTCAGTATTTACTCATAATATTTTCCTTGTATTAGTGCTGCAAATTTGAGGAGTTTTTCCCTTTTTGAGGGACTTTTTCGATTTCATTTTGAAATGAATTTTTCGCAAGCATTTTCCTAGGAACGGAAAGCGATTTTTATAAATTATCTAAGGGCTAAAATTGCGCCAAATTATTGGCAGCAGTGACAAGAAACAGTAATTAAAAAAGAACTGGCCAAGTCTAAGGTCTGGATCCATTTTACGCGCTTGGATTCGACAAGTGCAAAGTCCCGTAATTGTTTTAAAACACTGAAGTATTGTATTACCTGTGTTATGACGTGTAAATACCAAGAATCATAAAAATTTGCTTAATCTTGAGCAAGTACTACCCAGTATCGATACTTTTGGTTCGGTATTTTAGTGGTATCGATACTTTAACTCGATACATTTAATGAGTATTGGTATCGATACTTTCATGGTATCGTTTCAACACTACTATTGATTGAGCTCCTAAAGAGAACTCCATAAAATAGAATCGAAGCAAAAATTCATTCACAATTCAATCAAGTCCTACAAACAATCAGTCCCCTAAAAGAAAAACATCAAAAATCTCTTTTAACCCTTAACCTGATATGGTAAAATAAAATCAATCGATTTGTTAATTTATCTTTTCGAACACCAAAAAAAAAATCAATTTAAACAAAAAAAAAAACAATCGAAAATTGAGTTTCATCTGAATCAAAGCGATGGTGGAATCTGTTTTGCGAGACAAAAAAAGCACAGAACATTAATTATTTAAAGTGTCCTTTTTCTACCCCCAAAATAGTGTTGACACAAATCAGCGACATGAATCCCAAAGGAACTAACCTACAACACACATAAATTTTCACATACACCACAAACACACAAAATCCAGAGAACAGAGAACCGAACAGGAATCACACAACAACAAATAAAAGGAATGAAGGTGCAAATAAAAACACACTGCAGAAAGATAAATGTTCGAACAGACAAAGCACAGCAATATTGCGGTAAACGGAAATAGAGTTCCAAAATAAATATAAATCGAAGCAAAGCAACAAATACTCAAAACAAAAGAACAATGTGAGAGATTTCAAAGAATTTAACGTTTGACCCTAACAAGTTTATATGATGTTTCGGGTAGCGATTGGGAATTGCTGCAAATTAAAAATAACAAACTCCAAAAGACAGAAAATAATAAAAATAAATTAAGAAAAAATTGAAAAAAATTGCAAATGGAAGCTAAAATAAAGAGAAACTCTTTTGAGAATTTTTGCAATTTTTAAAAAATATTTTTTTTCCATTTCTTTCTTTTTTCTTTCTCTCTTTGGCATTTTCGCATTTCATGCAAATGATTTCATTAAAAAACTCATTTTCGAGGAAAACTTGCCAACATTTTAAGCTCTTTTTCTTTGTCAGTTTTCACTTAAGTCTTGTGTGTGACTGTGACACAAATTCCATGTAAAACTATTTGCTTTGGTAGCTGCCTCAGCGCAGTATGCAGCGTGTTTTAAAAGCCACAAAAAAGGATATTACGCCTTCCCTTTTTTGTCTTGCTGCTTTTATCTTGTTTGATTTTTTTTCTTTTTTTTAATTTTTTTTTTTTTCATTCCTCGCAGCGCTTAACGCTTTTGCGAAAATAAGTGAAATTACGAAAAAGGGATATTCAACGTTCGAGAAGAAAAGGAGAAAAGAGAGAGAGAGAGAGAGAGAGAGAGAGAGAGAGAAGAAAGAGGTAGCATTGGAACTTGGCTTCACTGTCATTTGCTCAAAACAAAGAAAAACGCAAAAAAGCGTAGCGAAATTGCAAAGTAACAACACATTTTGTTGTCTTCCTGAATTTCGTTTCACTGCCTTCCATTGCTAACCTCTACTCCTCTCCTTTCTTCTCCTTACCTTTCCTTAATTTTTTGTAATTTTCTGCTCCTTTCCATATGCTTGGCAGCGTGTGTTTCTTTGTGGTTTTACCTTCATTTACCAACGAATCCTTTTATCTTATCGTCTTCCTTTTATTTTAGTTGTTTCTTTTTGTATTTTACTTTCTCCCACTTAGCTTTAAAGCGGTGCATTTGCTCCGCAGACACCTTTCGCGTTATTCCATTGCATCACAAAGTGGAGGAAGAGATATTCACGCTGAAAATTGCAATTTTCGCAAGAAAAGTTCCCATCAGTCAGTTTACTTTATTGCATCATATGGATTTAACGGTATGTGAGAGGTCCTGTCAAAATGAGATCCTTCCTCTTCTTCAGTTTCTTTAAATTGTTTGTATGAGATCGAATGGGTTTGCAGAAGAAAACAATTTATAGGGAAAATGCATTACCTTCATTACGGCTCAGTTGGTGTTGACTTTAGGTAACTTAACTTTACAGAAGACATTTTGGATGAAACTTTATTCGAAAATGAAAATGTTTGAATTATTGAAAATAAAGAGAAACACTTAAGACAACCGTAAAAAAATTTAAATCTTTCAAAGGACATATTATAATGAAATTCTTTATTTGAACTGTTGTCAAGAATTATTCGTCATTAGATATATAATTTTTTTATATTTTTTATTTAATCTTTTTGAATTTTATGGTTTCATCCCTGGCGAAATAAATGTATCAGAGATCGATTGTGCCTTTGGTCTCGACTTAATTAGTTTTACTCGAGTACTCGTATGGCTTCGTCCTTCAGTTTGAGGAGAGGAAGTTTAGATAGTTCTCGTGCCTCAGGTCGTGGTTGATTAAGAAAAGCCTATTGAAAACTCTGAGTCTCAGCCTACAAAGGACAACACATTCACCCAATATATGGAATGCAGTCTCTTCGTCTTCAAGACAAAGTCTGCAATCAGAGTGACCGAGCAGGAGCACCATGTAGAGCTGGTATTTACAGCAGCTTTGCTCTGAGATAGAGAAGACAAAGCTGCCTATATTTGCTGTCCCTTACGGTTATATTTGCAATGTAGTAAATTTGTATGGGTTCACATTTAGTTCAGCCTGTGTCAGGCCTGGCAGGATCGCCAAAATTATTTTATTATTATATTTTATCTTTAGCCCGATTCTGTTTGTTCCCATGGAATTGACTTTTCTCGAGAGTTAACTTCTACTTTCTTTAATATTTGGGCGAAGAAATTTGATGGCGAATAGGTATTTGATCCGTACCCATAATATTCCTTTCTCCCATATATTTAATAAAGAAGAATTTTTGTTTCGAGAAAGGAAAAATTCATCGGGAGTTCGTACCCCGGGAATATTCAGAATCGGGCTGTTTAAGAGTCAAAAGATCAAGATTAATTTTAACCCCTCACACAGTATAATGCCTTGCACAGAAAGAAAAATCTATTTGCTTTAAATAAAATGATCGAAAAATCGGTCACCGGTCTGAAATGGGTTAATGAATGAATTGGTTTCAATGTAATTCAATTGAAGAAGTAAAGTTACAATAATTTGAGTCAAAAAATAACTGAACTTAAACATAGCATAGTATCAATTAACTCAACGTTTAAGAATTTCTCTTCTTTTAAGAAATACAAAACAATTTAATTTTAGAAATTCACAAACGAAGTCACTCAAGCGCCATTTTTGGACGAATACAAAGACAGACCTTGAGTGTGAAGACAAATGTTTGCGTGTGTTGCTAGACAATCAGAAACCTCACACGCTACACATAAAATGCAATTTTCCTCAATTCCTCAAAGGAAAGCCAATTTCTCTAGGTAAAACAATAGAAATAATGAATTGAAATGGAATATTCTTCGAAAGGGGACGCAAAGCTGCCTATGTTTGCTGTCCCTTACGGTTATATTTGCAATGTAGTAAATTTGTATGGGTTCACATTTAGTTCAGCCTGTGTCAGGCCTGGCAGGATCGCCAAAATGATTTTACTATTATATTTTATCTTTAGCCCGATTCTGTTTGTTCCCGTGGAATTGACTTTTCTCGAGAGTTAACTTCTTCTTTCTTAAATATTTGGGCGAAGAAATTTGATGGCGAATAGGTATTTGATCCGTACCCATAATATTCCTTTCTCCCATATATTTAATAAAGAAGAATTTTTGTTTCGAGAAAGGAAAAATTCATCGGGAGTTCGTACCCCGGGAATATTCAGAATCGGGCTGTTTAAGAGTCAAAAGATCAAGATTAATTTTAACCCCTCACACAGTATAATGCCTTGCACAGAAAGAAAAATCTATTTGCTTTAAATAAAATGATCGAAAAATCGGTCACCGGTCTGAAATGGGTTAATGAATGAATTGGTTTCAATGTAATTCAATTGAAGAAGTAAAGTTACAATAATTTGAGTCAAAAAATAACTGAACTTAAACATAGCATAGTATCAATTAACTCAACGTTTAAGAATTTCTCTTCTTTTAAGAAATACAAAACAATTTAATTTTAGAAATTCACAAACGAAGTCACTCAAGCGCCATTTTTGGACGAATACAAAGACAGAGCTTGAGTGTGAAGGACAAATGTTTGCGTGTGTTGCTAGACAATCAGAAACCTCACACGCTACACATAAAATGCAATTTTCCTCAATTCCTCAAAGGAAAGCCAATTTCTCTAGGTAAAACAATAGAAATAATGAATTGAAATGGAATATTCTTCGAAACGGGACGGAAAAATAGACATATGGCATTTGTACAAATGTTTTGTGATGTAAGAACATACTCCTTTATAGGGTTTCATGTCTGCATGCACATGTGATTTGAAATTTGATATGAAGAACGAACAAAGAGCAAAGATGTTTTACGGTTTGAGTTTCAAAAATTTTAATTAATTTATGGCTTTTTCTTGTTTTTTTTTTTTTACAATATTCATCAAATTAAATAAAAATTATACTAGAAATTCGGAAACCAAGCAACGGGCTGAAGGACTTCAAAAGAAGTCTTTATTTTGAATTTATATTAAGAGCCACGATTTTAATGTAGAAGTTCAAAGTTATCAGAAAATTAAAAAATTATTCACCTGGAAAACGATATAAAAGATTCAAGATTTTAGTTATAAAAAAATAATAATAAGGACTTCAATTTTTAAACACATTTAAGAAATTTTGGAAATGATTGAATTCCCGAAATGAAAAACGAAATATTTAACACATTCCTTTAAGGCGGTCTCTAGATGTGATACGATTTTTTTATCTGTGCCATTTCAGTAGCTGTGACCACGGATGCCACTTTGGTCCATTTGGACCAAAAACGGTGACTTTTTTACCATTTGGTCCGCTGGTCCCTTTATTTTACATTTGGTCCTTTTTCATATATGTTCCTATGTCATATATGTATACATAAAGCAAAATATGAAATTCACTGTGACATCACTGTTGATTGTAACTAATTATATCGATTGTCACCAGCCTAAGTACAAGATGGCAATAAACTTTTTGTCAATCGATAATTTTTTTTTTTTCACATCTCTATCTGGTAGAAGTGGAAATACAACACGCTTCATTAGTGGCGTGTCCAGAGAAAGAGTGCCTTGATAGTGCTTATATTTTCCACAGTGGTATATTGAACAATTATAAGACATTAACCCAAAAAAAATTGGGTGGGCTAGAGGACGTTTAGAGAGTTATGGACCAAAAACCAAAAAAAATCCGAAAAATGCATGGCGTCCGATTTGGATGAAAACTTATATATAGAATAAGCTGTGCGGCTCGGGTCGATGCAATGCTCGATCGTAAGTGGTAATGTTGGCGAGCCAATTTATCAACCAACATCACCACATACGATCGAACATTGCATCGAGCCGAGCTGTCGCACGAGCCTGCTCGAATGTGGATTAATCACTTTACGTTCGCTCAATGTATTACAATAAACCAATTGAGAATTAATGCGGCTTAGTCAGGGTTGACTATTTCTACAGCTTTTTTCTCATATTTATTTTACAATTCCTTACTCAAGATTCGAAAAGGGAACATTCCAACTGAAGGCGACACTCCATAGCCGAGGGAAAGGACGGTTGATGCGTTGCATGCGGCAAAGTTGAAAAAATTTCAATTTTTCAGGCGTTTCACGCGGAAGTTATGTAGCTGCATTCAAATAAATGCATTGATTGAACTTTAGTGCGAAACTTGAAAGTGAAACGCCTGAAAAGTTGAAATTTTTCAATTTATTACTTAATATTTGTTCAGGTTTAGGGTCCAAACATTTCTATAATGAAATGTTAATTTTTAGCAAACGAAAAAAATATTTTTTTCTGATTGCCGAAAGTGGAACGTATTGCAATCAATAATAATAGTTATCAAACTTGATAGCTCCTACGTTCAAAGTTTGGTCATCGACCAGATGGTTAATTTGCCTGTTTCTCAACAGTCAAAGTGCATGAACTTTTATGTCACCGATCAATATGAAAACATGCTTCATTTTCGAAGGTAATCACCTTGAAGAACCAAATTCATGTATTCGAACTCACAAATGGCAATGAGGTATTCTCATCTGGAAACACATAGACTAATTTAGTCTTCTACCTTCGGTAGAAATCTTTTGCGGGTTCATTTCTCAATCTCTTTAGCAAACGGAATGCAATCGTGCGGAATGAATAAAGAAATTATGTTTGCATAGCAAAGACAAACGGCAACAAGAGAAAAAACTTGGGATAGGGAGAAATTTCAAAAGCTGAAAATTGTGAAACAGAAAATCGACAAAAAACAGAGAAAGAATATACAACGAACAGACACATTAAGGTAAACAAATATTATCCCGAATAATCGAAAAGCAACAAGATATGTGTTTTATTTCATTTCGTGAATTTTCTCCTTTTACATAAGGTCGTACACAATTTGCTTCGTATTGATTATGCTGTCATCGATTGCGTCCATGCCGAATCGAACAACGAAATTGATTTGTATTCGCTTGACGCGTGTATTTTGGAAGATTTATGAATTCGATGACAGAATCACGTTTCACTCATGAATGAATGAATGAAAAAAAAAAAACAAAAATCCACAAATTTTGCTGACAAACAAATAAATGCTGGTTAAGTGAATTTTGTTTTCGATGTGGGCGCTTAAGATATCGAAGAAAATACTTAGATGGAAAATGAATTCGGAAACAGTTTTTCCAAACAAATAAAGAGAATCAACAATTTTGATATTAAAATGAAAATGAAGCGGAAAATAACAGGATTTATTATTGATTTGTTAGTGGTGTTTTATTCTTGGCTATTGTGGAATTTTTCCAGACTAGAAATGTGAAAAGTTTTGGAAAGATTCTTATCTTTCTAATCGGCATTTTATCAATGAATTAAAATATGTTATTATTGCTTCCTGTATCCTGGAAAAATACGAGCAATTCTGCACTCTAATTAAACCCAAGAGACGTTTTGAAATTGAAGGGGAGACTGTTTTTTCAATTCCCTTCCACCCACCATTGAATTGGATGTGATAATGGTTGATAAACACAGCTCATTTGGACCATAGAAGTGCAAAAAGATATTCGATTGGAGGGAAAAGCATCAGCATATGAAAATTTTCAAAGAACTAAGAACAAATTAAAAGGTTTCATTTTTAGTTTTTTATTCTTATTTTGAGGAAAAATTGTTCAACTTTGCAGTAACAAAACGGTATCGAGGAGAGCTCAGATACTTTGAGTATGCTCCAAGGAGTTATTCAGAATTATTTTCCCTTCAATTTGATAGAAAAATGTTCCTTAAATTCCTTTCGACTTGGGAGCTATGGGGCGCACATGTTAAAAAATGGTTTAAAAAAAATGTTGAAATATTTCAGATTTTCGCTGTTTCTAGGCACTAGATGGCGTTTTTTCGGATAGTTGATTCAACAGGTCTTTTCTCCATGTATAAAGCAAGAACTTTTTTAAAGACAGGATAATAAAATAATAAACGGTTTACGAGACAAAGGGCATTAGGGCGTTTTTGACGTGAAAAAATTTTTAATTTCAAAGACGATGAGGTCTAAAAAACAAAAGATAAGACGAAAAATGTGAGCACGATTTAAAATTTTTTCCTTGAGGCTTAGACATCGCTAAGAAGACTTCAATTTTCATCAAGAAACACCTTCAAGACCGCCGTCTGTGAATTTATAAACCTTTTTTCACGTCTGGAACGTCCAAATTGCGCAAAAAAACTGCACAATTTAATTCTCGACCACATTTTTCGACTGACTGTTCATTTAGATATTTAATTTTCTCATCTTATTTTCAAAAAAGTTATTAGACATATGGGGTACCAAATAAAAGAAAATCGATCCAGCATTTTGAATAAAATAAAAAATTTGGGTGTTAATTGGACACTTTTCATACCAAAATGGCTTCCAAAGTAATAAAATTGAAAGTTTTTCAGAATTTTTCACTTTGACCGTTTATTTTTCCTCAATGGGTCAAATTTTTATTATTAATTTAATTTTTCCTAAAAGCACATACAATTGGCTTTCAAACTGCATTAAAAATTTTTTTTCTACAGATTAACCATTGGCGTGGGAGAATTGTTTTCCAGGACTTAATACCAAAAAACTTTAAGGCCCCATAACTCCTCAGGGGTGCATTTGAGACCCCGCCCCCCTCACATACGATTTTTTTGTTATCTAGGACCCCCTACCACCCCTATTAAGGATTGTACTTCCCAACGGGACACACTGTAGATCAGAGCCTAATAGGGCCCAAAACCATAAACCATTTGAGAATTGTAACTTAAAGAAACAGTAATATTAATATGCCTACGTGGTTTTGAAAAAAAAAAAAGATCTATCACAAATTGCTCTAGAGGGTTAACCCTCTAGTGCCCACGACCGCCTCTAGACGGCCTAAATTCTCTTCATATTTGCTCACATACTGAAAAACTGGTTAAATTTATCATTTTCTTCGTTGCGTAGGACAAATTTTTGGGGTTTCAAGAATTAAACGAAGCAGACCAAACTCTCTTCTCTCTACTTTAAAACATCTCTTCAAATATTTTACCATCCGTCCGTTTGAGTTACTCTACGAAATTCATAAATCAAAATAGCGAAGAAAAAAATAACTTTTTCAATATTTAAAAATTTTATGAAAGAGTTCAAAACAGGAAGGCGTCAAATTAAATAAAATGCTGATAAATTGCTAACCAAAAACCTAAAGGCAGATCACGTCGCGCAACAAAGTAATCAAACTCTCAAAGGCTTATCAGATTTACAATGCGCTCCCCAAATACACTCTTATTCTCACTTCATCGCCCACTCCATTCAACCTCAATCATAACCATACCCCCCACTGCCGCGTATGTAGAAGCTCACCATCATTGCAATCGTAATTGAGCTCCACTTGCACACGTGTGTGTTGAGTCGATACTCGTATCTTTAGGCAAATAGCGGATTTAACAAGTTTTTTCGCCATCGTTCGAATGTTTTCCACTCACTTCCTGTTCATCGTCCTTTCTTTTTTTTTTTGGCATATCCATTTGAAATATGAAAAAATTTATGCTGGCTGGGAAAAAAGGAAGTTGAATAAAAAAAAAAAAAAATCCGCAGCAGAATGAGTCAAAATACTTGAATCCAACGAATACGCATCTTTGATTTGAGGAAAATGTATACCCTGAGACACGCATGAATTGCGTCTGTTTTGTGTTTTATAGGCATAGCCGGGCATTTGCAAGTTGACGGAGGGTTAAGGGAGAAGAAGTGCGTATGAGAATTCTTTTCTTTTTCTCTTTTTGTGTTATCAGTTAATAGCATTTTTACGCCGAAGTGCACAATAATAAGAGGAATGTAAGTTGTTAGTACTAAAACCGTGTATGCCTTGCGTGTTTGTTCTTGTATGTACGTCATCAATGACATCAGGCGCGTACGGAGACAATTATTTCCGGGAGGGATTTAGGCATTTGTAAGTTATATTTTATTAAGACGGGGATTTGTAACCCCGAAAGCCGCACCTGCGTACACCCCTGGAAGACGACGCACACCAAAATGCTGGCAAACAAACAACAACGACAACAACAAAAGAAAACTGCGAGTCGGCATGTGTGTGGGCGTGTGTGTGTGTCTGTGGGATTTTACCTTGGATTGAAGCTGATGAATACGATGAAAATGGAAGCCACCGAATACTGGTGGGCGCTTAATCTTTTAAATCAGATTCTAAGAATAGATGCCATTTTTACGATTAATGGAAATTCCAAAAATAAACGATATCAAAGAGAACAAAGAAAAATTCCTTTAAAATAAATTTTTTTCATATTTTTGATGGTTTTACTTTGATTTTTTTTTTTTGATTTCGTGGCGCGCCTGATGGTATGCATCGATTTCTCTCTTTTTACTTTTAGTATTCAAAGAAATTGTGGCAAAATTAATTTTAAAGTTAGCTCAAGGTAACAAAATTTTTATATTTACCTCCTTTCCGCTTAATTGATGCAGTGCATTGCATACTTGAAGGCGCTTAAGTGCAAAAGTCATAATCGTTTTGAGAAAATGTTTAAAAAAAATACATCCGTTTGCCACTTTTGTTGCGTGCGTAAAATTTTAAGCAAGCAAAGAAAAACTGGTTTCGAAAATCTTTTACCAAGAAGACATTTCAATCGGCTTTAAATATGCAATATATAGTAGAGCACACTTTCAGGCGCTTAAGCTCGTCGAAAAGAATTTTGTAGTTTTGCTATTTTGATTCAAAGCACGTTAAACTATCATATTTTGTCATAACCATTAAGCATATTTGACAGATTCTGAGATTTTATGCTCTATGACAAAGTTAAGAAGTCAAAAGCTGTGCTTACGTTCATCATATCTACAGCCTACACAGACGAAGAGAGCGAAGAGAGAAAGAGAGAGAGAGAGAGAGAGGAGAGAGAGAAAGATAGGGAGAGAGAAAGTGATACGGTTGTTTTTTACGATGGAAACTAACCTAAACCTATAGTGTGATTGCATAAACAAACAATTCAGCTTATATCATTCCCATGCAAAACGATAGTCTGCATATGAATAGGTTTTGTCCTTTAGAGTCCTTCTTTTTTCGGTTTCATTTCTATCGGTCTTTGTCACTGTCCTTATCTTGCTCTCTCGTTCTTTCTCTCTATCTCTCTCTCTCTCTCTCTCTCTCCTTTCTGTTTCTCTATTACCATCAGTGTGACGTTCGGGTCGCTTCGGATGTGTTGTCAGGATAAACCAAATGTTTATACTGTTTATCACATGCAATAACTCCAAATACGAATGCATACCGCACACAGAAACCCACAATTACCTAACGAAGCTACGAGGGGAAAAAAAAAGTTGAAAGGAATTCAAGCCGACGAAGTAAGCACTAGACAACTTGACGACAGTAAACAAAAAGAAGACGCAATTTCAACATACATAGGTGCCGTGTACTCGTGCAATAGAGGATATGCATGCGTAGAACACAGGTGCGTTTTGCAGGGGCTTACTTTTGGGGCACTCAAACTCTCAACAAGATATTTAAGAAAACACAAATAAGAACGAGGACATAGAGAGTTTTAGTTTTTTTGTTAGGGGAGTTTGTTAGGGGGTTAACAAAAAAAAATATATATACATATATGTATAACGGATCGGGAAAAATTACCCAAGAACAACGAAAAAGTGCTTTAAAAACGAGGAAAATATGCCGTTAAAGTGTCGAAATTAATAGGTACATACATCTAAAAAATGTTTTCAAAATCTTTGATTAATACCAAAAAAAAAATTTTTTTTGCCACTTTTTTAAAATATCATCCAGTAAAGGGTTAATATAAGCAACTTTTGCGAAAAAAATTATTTAATTTTTCATGCAATACAGAGTTGATAAAACTATTTATTTCGGAAAAAATAGTTTTTGTGACTTTTTTTATATATCGTGTAGTAAAGGGTTAATAAAAACTTATGTAGAGAAAAAAAAATTTTGGTATATTTTTAAAAATGTCATGCAGTAAAGGGTTAATAGAATAACTAACTTGTGAAAAAATTGATTTTGTCTCTGTTTTAATACAATATCATACAGTAATGGGTTAATAAAACCATTTATTGCGAAAAAATGTTGTTTTTGTCACCAAATGGTTAATAAAACCATTTACAGAGAAGAAAAAAATTCTTTCAGCTTGTTTAATATATGATACAGTAGAGGGTTAACACATTTATTATCGCTTTTAGACTGTAGTTATTAGTCATCATTTGATTTAAAATTAATCTTTATTTTGAGGAGGTTTGAAACCCTGAATAGTCACCATATACCTACAGGTTTAACCCGGTACCGCCTGAATTAAAAAAAAAAATTTATTTAAAAAATGTGATGAAATATGAACTGGTTCAGGTATGGGGATGGCAGAAAACGAACCCTTTCAGTGATGCCATATGGCATCGCTAGGCGCTACCGGGTTAAAGTGTTAGCCCACCTTCCCCTCTTCGAAAGAATTTTCTGCGTACGCACCTGGAACGAATTTGGTTTTTTTTTTTTTTGTGTATGTGTGTGTGTGTGGTTTTGTGCATGTGTGCGTGTAAAGTAGAGAAATGCTTTTATGTCAACTTTAACGTTGTCATCGTGTTCTGCTTTGTTCTGGTTTGCATTTTTTTTTTTTTTGTTATTCGTTTCAATGATATTCAACAGACGAGACCGAAGGAATGGAATCGAAGGGAATAAACACACACAGTGAAGCTCATGAGCAACAGGAAATCCACCAAAGGTGTACCTACTAACAAGAAATTTCTTGCATCAACTCCCTGTTCCCCATTTAATTTTTTCTGTACAACGTTTTGAGCAATGAAAGCTCCTAAATGGACAAATTACAGTGACGGTTGCGAAGGAAACGCAAGCAACCAAATCCTGCAACGGGCATCAAAAGCACTTTCCCTTCGTCTTTAGGTTTTTTTGCTTTTTTTTTGTTTTTAATTCCTTTTAAATTCAAGCCAATGGTGAGACGAGTACGTAACATTTCCCTATGATCATGACAAAAATAAAAGCATATCTATTCCAGTGAATGAATGAATGTCCTGCCGCTTATTAATGTCCATTTTTGGATGGTTACATTTTCTGTGTGGTTTCTGAGAGTTTCCGAAAAGGAGCTCGAATATTCAATTGTCTGAAATAACGACGAGTGCAGTGTACTTATATGAGGAAGATGGAGAGAAAACATTTTCCTATTGCGAAAAATTCTGCACGACAGCAAAAAATCACAAAAAAAAAAAAAAAACAACGAGAAGAGAAGAGAAAAAAAGCATTGCATAAAATCCTTTCAAGTGGCCTGGAGCAAGTAAACAAGCTGCTTGTGATTACGCCTAAAGCCATTTGCATAATATCTTCGTAACCAGTAGGAGAGAACACCGTTCATATTGCCATACGAGAAAAGAGGCTATCTGAAATATTTTGGAATTATTTTGAAGGTTTGAAAGTTGGGATGGAAAAAAGGACAATAAAGTGAGGCTTTAAATGGTATGAAAACTGTTTTGAAAGTAGTTGAGAAAGCTTAAAATAATTGGACCTAGTAAAGAGAATAAATGAGAAAGGACTTATGACATTTTACTGAGGGGAATTATAATAGAATAAGTCTTAGAAAATATAATGACCAAAAGGCTTTCAAAACAATGACAGAAAGAGTTGAATGTATTCAAGTTTAAAGCGAAAAGTCTCCAAAATGTAGCATCAGTAGCTCAAACCGATAGGAAGCGATAGAGAAGAGATTCCCCTGATTGAGGAGGTATCCCTTTTTTCTTAGTCTCACTTTCGTTTTCTGGTAAAGAGGCCCCGAGTGTTAAAAGGGGTTCCTCAATACCGACAAAGCCTAAGGTAAGAGAACATCAAAAGTTATTTGTGTCGAGGAAAGTCCCCCGGGACTCCAGTTACTCTCGGCGGACCTGCTCATCAGCTATAACCCTTGAAGGAAAAGAATTCAGCAAACAGGTTTTAAAAGTTAAACTCCCTAAATTGTGATTCGCACAAGGTAAACTCCTGGCACAGTAGAGTTCGATAAGTGACGAGAAAATGTTATGTAGAGGGCCTATTTCGAAGCTTCAGGACTATATTGGTCATTAAAATGGATTGGAACTCCCTTACTATAACTTATACTTTGAGCTTCCGAGGTAAGGTCCAAGTTTTTCGGACTACAATCCCATATACTTCTAATAAGATTCTAATTTCTGGTTAACCCACTATTTGCTCGCTTCTAGGTGTACCAGATTCTAAGCCCTTCTTTTGGTCGATACCTGAAAGTAACAAACAGGTCGAAAATGTCTTCAGGTGCCAGCAATAAGAGCACTTTCAAGTGAACTCAAAGTTATAGTGTCCTTCAGGGGAATCCCCAACTCTCACGTTTCCATATTACCACAACAAAGTTCAGCCATAAACCTCACAGGTGAAGACTACTTAAAGAAAATTAATTCCTCTAATCCCTCAACTATTTCGTCAACCAAAACCGACATAATTTCCAACCCTTGAAACGACTCAATAGTCACAACACGTAGATCCTTCAAGCCATTTTCACCATTCCAAACAGGTTAACCATTTTAATCATTTTGTGGTTCCACGTTAATATGTTTTTCCAAAACAAACTCATCATAATTATTTTTCCCTTTGTCTCTGTCAAAATTTTCCCAACCTGACATTTCACTGCAACCCTTCTCTTTGTCACGCGTTCTATCGGTCTTTCTATTAAAATGTTCCGCCTCCTCCTGCTCCTCTCCTGCTCCTCAAACACAAACGTTTAAATTCCTTTAAATGTTCTCAACACAATAATCCTAGAGCCCCACAAATTTTTGGTTTAATATTTCCCATCCATCTTCTCACGTACAATTCCAAGAACCTGTTATTCATTGCGTATTGACGTAAGAAAAAAAAAAAAAGAAGGAAAAAATTTGATGATCAAAATTCCGCACATTCCATGCTTTTCCTTTCTGTCTACGTTACCATTTCATTGATCCCTTTGATTGTCAAGACTTCTACAACGACAACGACGACGACTACCAACGCGATTTTCGTTGAACGCCCAATGTTGCTCTTGTTGCTGCCCTGCCTTGCTGCCGTTGCCTTTATTCTCTATCGCTGGTTCGGTCGTGCCCATCAGTTCGGCGTGCGTTTAGAGCTCAACTTCAATTAGTTTTTCCATTACACATGCTCATAAATTTGGGGAATTCTATGAAGTAAGCACGTTCATCGTCGTTGTCGTCCTTGTCGCCGTGGTCGTCCTCGTGGGCTTTCACAGATAGACGCGTATCGACTGAGAGAGCACGTCGGCTGGCATTTCACCCACGCGTGTTGTCACCTTTTTAATTTTCCACTCATCATCGATGCCATCGTCATCATCATCAACCTTTGCCATCATTGTCATCATCGGCATTGTCGGCAGCCGAAACAGAAACAAAAACAGAAACAGCAAAACAGGAGCAGCCAGCAACATGAGCTCCTTGACTTTGACTCCGTTTTCGTTTTTTTCGTAGTTGTCGCATATTTTATGGCATGTACTTCATTTCTTAAAGGATTTCTAATCTTCCTCGAATTTTTTTTTTTTTTTTGCTGTTCAGGTAGTTGTCAAGTGTCATGTATTTGTATTGGTCTGTCGGTTCCCTTAGAAGGCGCTAGTTTTGTTCTCTTCGGAAATACAATATTTTTTGCGAAACAAAAAACGAACACTCGAAATCCAACAATGTCTTATGCTCATCGCATTCATGGTTGTATATCTTATCTTACCGTTTTCCTCTATAGATAATTACACTGAAAGAAATTCTCTATTTTAATCGGTTGAAGGTAGATATGACCACAGTTTGACGCGTCGTCGCGCCGATTTTTTAGAAACTACGAAAGAACATTTTGAATATCATAATCATTTTCGATATATTTTGAGAACGAATTTTACGAGTCCTCGGGTCTGTGTGTGGGGGGAGAGTGACGTTTGTTTGATGCGAAAAGGGTTTCGAAAGGAGTGTCCTTACATCTCTAACATTCTTTAACTTGGGTTGTCATACAAGTTTTAAATGGCTTTTGAAACGATTTAAGTCAATTTTACTACACAAGGATCTTCAAATGGATTGTGAAAAATTCATTTTGATCATTAATAGGTTCAATATAGAATAAATAACTGTTTCACGAACACGAAGTATTTTGTTTGAAAATTATGGAAGACTAAATTCTAATACAAAGGAAAAAGAAGTGAACTCAAATGATGACTTAAATACCTTTTTCAAAAAACTGTCGATCTTATCTATGACACTATTGAAGTCGATGCCTCCTCAGATATCGCTCATCCCTAGTCATTACTCGTGACTTATCAGCGACTTTGAACTCATTATTAACGACATTAATCTTAAAGTACTTGAGAATTATAGACAATCACCAGCACATTCGATTTAGACATGTCACGTCTGTCCGTTACTGTCTGTATACACGTTATCTTGACGTTTCGTAAGTGAAGTTTTGAGCTTATCGACTCGTACAAAATTTGGTATGCGTGTCTCACAGGGACATGAGTAAGACCAAGTTCGAGAATCGGAACGATCGGACGATTTTAAATAGTGGGAACCTCCAGTACTTGTGTGTCTGCTTACAAAATTCACAAAAACTGCTCTAAAATCGAAGTTTTCTCAATCGATATTTCTGATAAATTTAATTTCGATTGCATAAATTTATAAGGTACACGTAAGTATATGACTTTCCAAAAATTGTAAAATGAGGCTGTGGCAGACAGGTAAATAGTTTTTCGACAATTAGTGCTCCTTCACCTAAATTCAAAATTGGACTTGAACGAAATTTGGCACTTGATGCTTTCATTGTAGACTTTAAACAACCGATTCTCAAATAAATTTACTTTTGATCGGACTGCATTTTAATGCTGGTACTCCTTAGTACTAGAGTCTGATCACAAAAATAACAAATACTGCACTTAAATATCGGACTTTTTCGAAATATTTTAATGAAACTTGAAAAAATTTTGAGTCTGTATATAAATTAAGCGTTAACTGAAACACACGATGTATTTGTTGAGTTTCAACAAAAATTGGAAAAGTGGGACGTGGCAAATGGGTGTACATATTTTTCATAAAGAAATCTATCAAAAGCCCTTATGGTCTTAAACTCACATCTCTTGATATTAAAAATGAATTTGAACATAGTGAATGTCTTGTGTCGTTTTGGTATTCTATATGTCAGGCTCAGCCTGTACTTATAACACCCTTACTTGTTTTCATTCTTTTTCTTTTATTAGGGGTATTCACAAAGGCATGTTAAAAACGTAGGAAAGTCGCAAAATCGGAAAATTGCGACTCCTTAAAAAATTATCAAGCTTTTTTTGTATCTTGCACAATTTTTTAAGCAGTTAAAATATTCCGATTTTCCGACTTTCCTATTTTCCGAAAACTTTGTGAATACCCGTATTGCTTAAAATATATAAGGGTAATGTCGCCTAAGTATTATGGATCTATTTCAGAAGATATTAAAAGAAAGAGCTTTAAACATTTTGGTTAACAAATATTTTCACTAATAAGTAGAAAAAAGATTTATAGAATTCAAAATCTTTGTTTAAGTATACTTATTCTCATTTTATGGACTAAAAATAGTAGTGGAATTTAACCGAACTCGATTTATTAATTTTACGATTTTTTCTCGCATGCGATAATTTATGCTGCTTTTTCCATGATACAAGAAAACAAGATAGCGCCACTTCAGTACCGCTATTTTGTGGCTCTCTCTGAGAGCCAAAAATTGAGTTTGTGACGTCACTGAGCAAGAAATTGTTGTTGTTTCCCATGCTATTCAAAAAACTAAAAAGCCGGTTTAACATGGGAAACAACAACAACGAATCGCGATTTTGAGTTTGTGACGTTTCCTCTCTCAAGTGGCGCTATCTTGTTTTCTTGTATCATGGATTTTTCTTAGAAAGTGTTGATGTTTTGATTATCTTCTCATACCTTCACCAAGGCCCGTTTGGAATAGTTCCGTTTCAATTTTTCGTTCCAAAAAAATGAATAAACAATTAAATGAAAATTTTGACATTTTGAGAGTCTCGTGATGAAAAACTTTAACCATCTAATGCAACAATTTTTTTTTTTCAATGAAAACTTCAGATATGATTTATTTTGGGTAGAAAAACATGAATCTGAAATAATTATTATTAGTTTTTTTTTTTGGTAATTTGTTCGAAAAAAGTCCGTCTAGAGACGGAGCCAGGATTTAGAGGGTTACAGGGAATAGTAGCAAACAGGCCTTAATGTTTTTAATATTATTTTATTCCAAAAAAAAAAATTTTCTCACAGTGTAAATTGCTTTTCAGACCAACAAGCACTCTCTCCAGTGAAGCACATTGTTATGCCATTATTTTAAGGCGTCATATTCTTTTCAAATATTCCACTGAACCGCACAGAATCGTGCACCTGAGACTGTTTTTATTTTTTTGTTCTTTTCTTTCTATTCTCCTTGGATTCTTTTCAGATAATTCCTTAATATTTATGCAGCATGAATGAGAGTCTTTTTCGAAGTTGTAATTTCAAACGAAAAGTAAAACAAATATCCATCGGGGTCGTCGTGTGATTCTAGGAATGCCCCATACTTTGTTCTCCTGTTTATGGAAATTAGTCTGAGATTTATGATATTTCCTTGATTATCCCTTAAAGCAAAAGAAAGAAATCGTAGAAAATAACGCTTAAGCGATTTTCACTCTTCATTTCTTTGCATTTCTGCCCCGATACAATTATGTAAATTTAGCCACAAATCCTACGGAAATTAACTAAGTAAAAAGTATTGTATTAATGCTTCGGGCCGACTTCATTTCCATTTTCAGTTTGGCCAGGATACTCGTATGTTTGTTTGTTTACTTGTTGGTTTTTCTTCTTAAGCTATCATTAATTTATAAATTCATTAATTTAGCTAAAAGCATGTCAATTCCTCGTTCCCCAAGTGAGCGTGCGAGCGAGCTCTTTACCATCGCCGATATCTCCGCCTTCTTCACCCATCATCCATCCACGACTCCATTCACATTTCCATTCCCATTTCCGAATTGACCTCGATGTGAGTTCGGCCCATTTTGTCTTTGATGCGATGCAACATTTGGTATTATTTAAAATTTTCAGCACATTATACTAGCCACGCATTCTCGTTTTAATGCCTTAGGATTGAGAATATGGCAGCGACTATGACCCTGGGGTAATAATAGACATTAATGTCCCTAAGCTGTCACAGTGACTTACTTAAATGGCATTTCGATTAAATTGCTTTACTCTCTCTCTCTGCTCCTTCGCGTGCACGATGGACCTTCTTCTTCTCCGCTCCGGCTCATTATTGTTATACACGGAAATATTGATCATAAATTATTAATGATTAGTAGCGAATTTGCAGTTAACTCGTTGATATACTCATTTATTGACTCGTTTATTCAGTTTTTTTTCCGCATGGCAATCGTTTAACGATAATTCACACTTGAAGGAGTACATTTTTTTATTGCATACTTCTTGGGGTCGTTTTGCAATTTTAAGGCGAATAATATGCTAACGGCGTACTTAATTAAATTTCACTCGAGTAGAATTTATTAACCCCGAAAAGAAAAATTTTATGTATAGGTATTATATATATAATATTATATATTTATACATATATATATGCAAATGATGTTGAAATATTTAAATCAATTACTTGTTGGAAAGGACGTGAAAAATGAAGGACTTAACGTCGTTAGTGTCAGGCAGGAGAAGACAAATTTTTATTAAGAAAAAATTCTCTTGAGGTGTCAAGCCATAAAACGTTTATTACATCTGGCAACTCATTCAACATCTAAAAACGGTGTCCGCAGAGAGTCATTTTAGGCCTAAGGGAGTTTCATTCATTGCCCCTTTGAGTGTTATAAAAGTTTAAAGCACTAAAAGGGCATCTGACAAAGCTGCAAGATAATTCGAGGAACTGCTTGAAAACGTTAGGGCCCTTTTAAAAAGTCAGGGCTCCTTGAGGAGGTCTAGGCCACACGTGAAGAAGTCTGGGATTCTTAAGAAAGTCAGATTTCCTGAAAGATGTCTGGGGCTCTCTACGAAGTGCGGTCCTCTTGAGAAAGTTTGGGACTCCTTAGTAAGTAAGATCTTTCATAAGAAGTCTTGGACTCTTCAGAATGTTTGGGACTGTTTAAGAAGTAGATCTCCGTAAGAAATCTGGATTTTATGAGCATGGCTGGGACTATTTAGGATATCAGATCTCCCAGAAGAGGTGTGAGATGCTTTACAAAGTCAGGGACTCTTGAGAAATTTTGAAGCTCCTTGGGAAGTAGGATCATTTATAACAAGT
This sequence comes from Chlorops oryzae, assembly GCA_020466095.1. NCBI lineage: Eukaryota > Metazoa > Arthropoda > Insecta > Diptera > Chloropidae > Chlorops > Chlorops oryzae. Next base: position 16,380,191 of record CM035809.1, on the reverse strand, counting down.
CTGGAACTCTTCACGCAGTCTTGGACTCTTTACGAAGTCTAGGTTTTTAAAGATTGTCTGAGACTCTGTGATTTTCTATAAGAAGTCTGGAACTCTTCACCAAGTCTGGGTCTCTTACGAAGTCTAGGATTCCTAAGAAAATCTGGAACCCCTTAGGAAGAAAGATTTCTTAACAGAACTCTGGCCTTTTTAAGAGAGCAAAACTTCTTGAGAAAACCAAAAATCCATGGAGGAGTTAAGCCTTATTGAAGCATTCCGAGCCTGAGTACCATGACAGGGCTCCTTCTTCATTCTCAAAAAACCCTCTGTACAAATTTCCCTTTAGAGGAGGAATCCAAAATAAATCATAACGTAGTTAGATCCCCTTCCTTTTGCCTTACTTTAGAAGGTAAGCTATAAGATATAATTAGGGTGGTCCAAATTTTCTAAGTTCGTTTTATTTTGCAAATCACCCCCTCAAAATGTAGCAGAGGCAACAAAAAAGGGAAATGTAAAGATGTAGATCGATCGGATATCCTTTAGGGGGTGCTCAACGAGGTCAAAGTTCAGAAACATGATTTTTTAAACTCATGCCGCCAATACAATTAACAAAAATATGAACTTAAATTTTTCTAAATATCTCAAAAACTAATTAAGATAGGAAGACGAAACAAACGTTGCAAATTCCAAAATACAGGAAATTAAAATATATTTTTTTTATTTTACACGAGAAAAAATGTTATAAATAAAAGTGCATTTTAAAATCATTTTTCTGTCGGCCTCTTCTTAATTTTGATAGAGAAAATTTACAAATTCGGAGTGACTTTCGTAAAAATAACCGAACATCAAGTAGAAATTGATTCCCAGTACAATTTTGACCTTACTCTAATTAAGTAAATGAAAATGTATGATGAAATAAATACACCAACATTATTCATGTCTCCACAAAAAATCATGAAAATATGCCCTTTTTTCGGCCTCAAAAATATATCATCCCCTTAAAAGCATTAAAGATTCCCTTCTCCCTCATATTGCTTTCCTCTTATTAAGGAAAAAATCCGTACCTTATTAAAAGTAGGTACTTCTACATCAACATCTTTTATTATCCATCTTAATTAAGAACTGCCTATTCCAAGGCAAAAATCTCTTCGACACAGCAACGGAACAAAACATAAATAACTGAAATAACAAAAAAAAAATGTTCTCCTGTTCTGTACTCCATCATCTTAAAAAACTTCACTCGTCTTACTTCATTCACATTTCTTTGTTATGAGTTCCTCAAATTCGAAGGCAAAAGACCCGAAAAATTCGACTTAAATATTTCTGGTATTTTTTCATTTGCTTAAATTATTTCTTCTCTTATGAATTCCATTTCTTTTGTTTCGTTTTCATTTCATAACTCCTTGTCCAGGCTACATACACAGCTCGCCAAAAAGGACTTATTTCTATATTTGTACTCGGCATCATGCCCTGCATACGCTCTTTTGAGTGCAAGACAAGCATATATACTTTTATTTGCATTTTTCCTCGGGATTGCATGGATTGCATAAATGGCATGCTGCGACCGCTCGCTGTCTTCACTGCGAAATTTGGCCTTTTTTCGGTGGATTTTTTTTTCATTCTGTTCATTTTTTTTTTTTGCTGTTTCCCTAAACATGGCAATCACGTAATCACACACGAAAGAGACTCGCATTCGAACAGGGGAAACACAAAAAATCTAGAACTCTAAACCAGTCCAGGACATTCCACCAACGGCATAGCATTTACATATGCAATAAGAGCTGGCATTTGTCCAAACAAGCAAAAAAAGGGCAAACAAACTCTTCAATCTTTAATATACATACATGAATTTTTCGAATTTTTTTTACACAAATTTTGATGCTTAATGAAAGAGAAACATGAAAGAGAAACAAAACCAAAAAAAAAATGGAATTTAATTTCTTTATTGAAGCTGTTGTCTCCTGTCCTCTTTTCAGCTGACGCTTCACCTGTTTCGGCACACTCAATACCCAATATTGGTCACAGTGGTCAATTACTTGAGACCAATGGTCAATTACTGCCGCTTAAGTCTAACTGCAGACAAGCACCTTTTGAGCAGGAAAATTCGTCGAATGATTCAAAAGAAAGAGAATTCAGTGTTAAATAGCATCATCAAAATCGATCCCAGTTAGGCAATTCAGCCGGCCATTAAGAATCCCCACCGCACTCTCAAGAGAAAGTGCTTCAGTCAGCGCTGACTGTATTGTTATTCCAATCTTCTGCTTATCTAAAATTAAATCCGTATTCCATTCACGCGAAAATACATCAGCCGAGTAAAGAAATGCTAATCATCAGTCACATCGAAGCGAATCAGCCAACCGGCAGTCCACCCACACACACTTAATATTCTTTCTGTGCCATTTCCAGAGCACTTACCACAGTTTTTCCTGCTTATCTTGTTTTACCTCGTCGCATAATTTAAACCTCTTCTTATACTTTTTCTCTTGTTTTGTTTCGCTTTCAAAAAAATTACGCAAAAGCACTTGTCTTCGGCACAACCACACAAACAAGGCATGCAAACAGGAACACAAACCCAGTGAGAAGTTCCGAATGGAATATGCCTGCTTATTCCTGCTTATCCTTTAGTACCAAAAAAAAAAAAAAAAAAACCAACAAAATAATCGCCAACTCGCAGTCTTGCCTTTCCTTTTTCATCTTCTCGATTCTTGTTTTTTTTTTCTCCTTTTTGTACAAAAATTAAACACCATTTTACGTTGACTTCTTTCGATTACTTTTCAGCTTCAACTTTCCACTTTCACGATATGCGGCGACGTTCAACTTAGCTCAACTCATTGAGCTCAATGCTCCTCGCACTTAATCCTTGTCACCTGTTATCGCAGCCGAGACCAGTTCCACTTCTTCGTTTGTTTAACGTGCACCATCGCCATCATCGTCGCCAACGCCATCGTCATTCTCCATCAATGTACGCCATCAGCGAGAGGAGTAGGAACGAGCCTCAACGACGATCGGGCAAGAAGAGGATTGCTCTCCTTATAAAACTCAACGTGTAACGAGAAAATAATAAATACCATTAATGTCCTCAGCGTAGGAGGACGACAACTGGGAGCTCTTTAAATGTCATCAGCAAGAATTGAATATTGAGTACAAACTGCCCACAGCAGAAACGAAACGAATCGAAACGAATCAAAACGAAACAAAACTAAAGCCAAATGGAGAACGCTGGAAGACCTCATCAAAGAAGAACGAATTCACAAACAACGAAATTTCACGATATTGAAATCCGAAGGATGTAGGAAATTGCTGCTTTCTCAATATCTCATTTTATAGAAAATAAGACCCCGGGAACCCTTAGCCAAAGAGACATGCAACAAGTTTATGGGTGCTCAAGCGATGAACAAGAGGAACACCATTCGATTGGAGACACTCGTTTTTGCGATACGAAGGCGAATAGATGGCTTTGATTAATGAATAGTGGGGATAAGTGACAGAAAACGTATTTTTTTGTTTTGTTTTTGCTTTTGATAAACCACGACAAGAGTTTCACGCAATTGAAAGGTGTTTAAGCTTCAATTTCACAAATCGATTTAAATATGCTTGGCAGGAAGATTTGAAATGAGAAGGGGAACAAAATCTGATATGAGTTGAAGTATTTGAATAATCGATAATGCGATTATAAAATGTAGGTGGAAGGGAAAAATTTGTCTCAGCACCTAAAGGTATGCTTTTGATTATTGAGAAAAAAAACAATAAATATAATTATGCCTTCTATCTAAGGATCAAGGCTTTAAGAAGATCCGAAAAACAACTTTCTTAAGATTTGTGAAATGATTCTTAATATCGGCAATATTCATTGTACTTATAAGCATACTTATAGGCGACCTTAAAACCGTTGATCAGCAGCAATTCAATCGAGATCTATCAAAGTTCCTCTATCTCGTTTTTATTTTTATTTTTAGAGCTTCCCAAGGAATTCTGTTGGTTTGATGAGCTCTCTCTTCAAAAGAGATACAAATAAAAAAATTAACTTTTAATTTCTTCCTGACAAATTCTATAATCCATCTAGCCTTATTGATTGTTAAAGAATTGGGGTGAAAGAATTAAAAATTGGAACTTTTAACTCTTTTGAAGTTAGATTGCGACATGATCGTCTAAATGAGCATTATTTCGCCATAGCATCTTTGAGAACTCTCATTTAGAACCAACTCCATCTATGTTCTCAATTTGCAGCGGTAGGCGGACCAAGCGGCATCGTGCCATTTTGTTCCATCTTCAGCTCTTGTTTGCTTCTTAATTTTGGCTATTTTTGAACAGTGTATCGAAATATCGATTACAAATCTCTTATCGACAAATTTCGTCTTCGATAATCGACAACTATTGAATATTTGATTATCGCTTTTTAAACTTATCTAAAAAATTCTTTCGGGACAAAAATATTTTGATAAATTAATCGATTATCACACAATATGTTTTCTTATGCCTGAAATACTTTCGCCTGGGACAAAAGGGAATATTAAAAGAAAATTATTACACAATTCTTTTTTTTTCTTTATTTCTCTGTCTCTCTCTCTCTATACCTCTCTATCTCTTTCTCTCTCTCTATATCTCTCTTATCTCTCTCTCATCTCTCTCTCTCTCTCTATCTCTCTATCTATCTCTCTCTATCTCTATATCTCTCTATCTCTCTATCTCTCTCTCTTCTCTCTCTATCTCTCTCTATCTCTCTCTATCTCTCTCTATCTCTCTCTATCTCTCTCTATCTCTCTTTCTCTCTATCTCTCTCTATCTCTCTCTATCTCTCTCTATCTCTCTCTTCTCTCTACTTCTCTCTATCTCTCATCTTTTTCTATCTCTCTCTATTCTCTCTCTATCTCTCTCTATCTCTCTCATCTCTCTCTATCTCTCTCTATCTCTCTATCTCTCTCTATCTCTCTCTATCTCTCTCTATCTCTTCTATCTCTCTCTACTCTCTCTCTCTTCTATCTCTCTCTTTCTCTCTCTATCTCTTCACTCTCTCTATCTCTCATCTATCTCTCTCTAATCTCTTCTACTCTCTCTATCTCTACTCTATCTCTCTATCCATCTCTTATCTTCTCATCTCTCTCTCTCTACTCTTCTCATCTCTCTCTCTCTCTCTCTCTTCTCTCTCTATCGCAATAACTCTTGAATCTCTCTAGTCTTATCTCATCTGATAATTACCAACGCAACATCTTCACTTCTACTACAACGCAAAACGCGTCAATTCTCAGCCTCTCGCATACTAAAACTTTGATATCCTCTCATCCTTCTATACTCACCACAACAGCACATGCAAACAAGCTTTTATAAAGGCCCACGTATCATATTTGCTTCTAAGTGCAATAGAAAAGTGCCATCGTATTTTAATATGGTCCCGAAAGGAAAATCTCTCGAACGTGACTTCATTTCGAGTGAATTCAAAGCCCAAGTCAATCCCAAAAAGCAGAAATAGAAAAGAAATATAAAGAGACGTCAATGCGTACAAGAAAAAGCGCAATTTAATAGCATAGAAACATTTAAACGAAATTTTGAATCGCAGATCAAAACGCCGAATAGAAAATTCAATGAAATCACAAAACACATGTTGCCTCAGACGGATGAACGAACGAACGAACAAACAAACGAAGAAACGACCGAGAGGACCTTGAATAATGAAATCACTTTCCGATGGATGGACGTCATGCCGATCATCGAATGTAATTATTAAAATGCGCTGAGAATTATAATACGGTCAAGAATAACAGATTTTTCTACCACAATTTTAACCAGAAAATCATATTAATCGCCTGAAAGTATGCTAAACATCATTAAATGAATCTCGATAAAGCACACGAATATGCTTCGAATATTGAAAAGATTGCCTTCAAAAGGCGAAAAGACATTTATTCTCACACGTTCAACAAAGGCAACTTCATATTTAAACTCCCCCCTAGCCAAATCTAGAGCACAGAAATGGTATTGGAAGGCCGTACGCAAACGAAAACCCGTAGAGTGACGTTATAAGATGACGGCATCACGTAACGAACTTGGTGGTGCTAATAAGACTTCAAAAATATCAAAAAATTGCGTCCAATAATATAAAAAAATATATAAAAATAAAAATAAAAGAAACCCACAAGTTGAACAATGGAAGTTGCAGCATGGTAAAAGATATAAAAGCTTACTTTTAGGCGCATAGAATAACAATAATTTGAGCAAACAAAATCTGAACGAAATTGGAGAAAATCAATGCAGTCCTTACGAAAGAGAATCGAATCGTATTCAAGAACAAAACGAAAACTTTATTTTATTTGAATCGGACCACACATTGCAAAGAAAAGAAAAAGATAGCTCTCCTAAGAGTATGCAACACACTTACACACTACCGCTATTAATTTAACTGACATGTACTTTATTTCGTTGTTGTTTTTTTCATTTCCTTTCATTTCTTCTGTATAGAATTCTAAGAAGTCTTTAGCACATTTTTCTTACGAAAACACCAGCTGCGACTAATCGCCCGTTTCGGTTGCGCGAATCGAGCGCAAAAAAGGAAAACACAACAACAGAAAAGTATAATTTTCTATTTTTGCATGAATGTATTTTCTAGGATTTTCTTTCGGCCCATCGTTTCATTAGATAGAGTATTTTAATGTGTGTAATGACTTGTCAGAAAAAATAAGCAAATTAATAAAATGACAATACCGTAATGAGGGCACTTTCGAGCTGTCAGCTGATGTCAATGATATCGAGTAATTTAAAAGAGGAAAAATTGAGAGAGAGTCAGAGCCATAAACGTAGTTAATTAAGAATACATTAGACTCATGGACTCGAATCGAAGGAGAAAAAAAAATTCTATTAATTAAGTGAGGTAATGAGTTTCTTCGGAGAAAAAAATTACAAAATTCATGGAAGTGAATTTAAGGGAAAAATTTTGATAAGGGCTATTCATACATGCCTTGGTTAACTGGACGCTCGTTACTATTTTCTCTTCATGAAGATTTTTTTGTTTCCATGAATTCTTGCCGCATCATCAATGCCTGCGTGTGAAATTTTTGTGCTTCTCAGGACGTGATCTTGGCTGAAACGAAGCATCAAGCCATTACTTTAGAGTGTTGTCTTCTTGTTCAATTAGCGCAATTCTCGAAGCCAAAACTCACTCGGAAATTCCAGTCGAAATAAGAGTTTTTTATAATATTAAAATGCATACTTTTAGGTGCCCTTTTGTACTTCTATCTAGACTTCCTGAAGCCTTACAAACAAGCCCATCAATACAATAGATTCTTTTCAAATTTCTTCCGTTATTTATTTTCTTAAAATTGGAATCCCCCGAAAATTGAGTCAAGACAAACAATGCGTCCAAAAGTTTCCTTCTTCATATCTCTCCTGTCTCATGTGCCTCGTCGAACTTTCTTTTTATCATCAGCTCTAATGAGTTTTCGAATAGAAAAGAAAACGTTTGGCAAAGGCAAACAAACAAAAAAATTATAAAGAAGAAAAAAGATTGAAATCGGAAAGATTGAAATTTACCGCTTATAAATAACAAACGAAGTTACTATCTTCATCTCTTCAAGTGACTATTGCGATAGTACGCATATGACCGTCCGAGGGACCATTTTCCCCACTCGCCAGAAACTATGCAACACGGTAAACGCATAAAAAGTTTAGACAACGACGGCATTGAGAAACTCTAAAGCCTGAACGAACAAGCGAAGCGGAAACAGAGACGTGATCGAAATAATTTAACCTTTTTCGATTCTTCGATTTCGGTTTTTTTCCTCCCTTTCCCTTTTTTTTTTTCTTCTTTCTATATTTTGGTGGATATATGCATGTACATAGGTGGTCAGTTGCGACATCTTCTTCATGGCATGCGCATCTGCGTTTTGAATCAGAATTGGCAATGTCGTCGTTACGTTTGTTGGTGGTATCTTTTGCATGCTTCATCAGCAATACGAGCCAACAGTTCAATAAACAACTATTATTTGAATCACCCGGGGGCCGTATTCACCGGGTGACCGCATGAATAACCAATGACAGCTGCTTCAAATAAAGCGAAGAGAAAAAAAAAAGAACAACAAAAAAACAGCAAGAGACAAAGATAAAGGAAAGGCTAGAACAAAAAAGTTTCAAACAAGTGAAATCGCCTAAAGTACCTACATATGGATTTTTGTATTGTGCCTATTCTGTCTTTCACATCATGACGTCTGACAATTGTGATGTGCTGAAACTTTAAGTTTCATCAACTGAATTCAGTGAAAGTTTAAATTGCAGAGAAGCTCTACGAATTTATTAAAGGTTGAAAGTCACATACAAATGTTGTCTTCATTATTTTCTTAATTTAAGATGAGCAGCTGAACAATCTCCCTAAAAAAAACCTCAAGAAAATGAAGGAAGAAATTGAAAGAAAAATGTTTCCAATATCTAAACGACATGGAATTTCTCTTAGAGATCTTAATTTCTTCATAGATATATATTCATGAGTCATATTTTTTTTTTTGTTTTTGATTCTAAAAGGATGTCTCCCGATTGATTTGTAAGAAAGATTTACGTTGTGGAGAGACTCATTTTAAAAATTTTATCCTTTATTAAAAACTTCTTTATTCAGGTTTTTGGACTTCACTGATAAATGATTAAAAATAAGTAATATAAATAGATTTTTAAATATCTAAATGCATATTTTTAGGCGTCGAAATTGAATTTTTTCTGCCACCCTAATCATTTCTTAAAATATGATTAATAATTCAAATCAATTTAGTATTATAATAAATATTTTATTTTTTAATAATTTAAATAATGCGAAGACCTTAATGAGGGTTATCACTGCAAAGATAAACATGCTATATAAAAATCGCCATAAATTTACTAAATTAGTTGAACATTTTCTTCATAAGTTTTATTATGGGCTATAGAATTGGATGAGTCAATATTTCAGCTTTAGATGGTCTAAACATTCCAAATAATTTAGTTGCTATAAAAAAATGATTAACAAAATTAATGAAAAACTTCAGTTATAAATGTACTGTTCCCGTCATGCATATGAAACTGCCCTATGTTCATTTTACTTGAAATACTGTATGAAAATTGCGAACTTTTGGGCAGTTTCGTGCGTACGGAACAGACCTATAAAAAAAGCTTCAGAAAATTTACTATATTGCTGAATCGTTTTTTTTAAATTTAATTTGAATGTTTTTTTTTTTGACATCTGAAGAAAGCCCCTTACTTTTATATTGAATTCTTAAAAATTCCAAAGAAATTTGTCTATAAAATATATATGTTAACTTATTCGACTTAGATGGTTTTCCCTTAAAATTCTTTTTAGTTGATGAAATCTGCAACTTATGGTCTCATTGAAACCTCCCTTTTGTTCTTATTTTACTATTAAATTTTTTTTCCAAAACCTTCTCTCCCCATTGATATCGAATAATTGTGTGCGGACGCATCGTCGTATGCGCAACGTCGCTTCATACAAGAAAACGAAAATACGTATACGTTGCTTAACTATTTTTTTAAATTTATTTTTTTTTTTTTTCATTAAATGAATAAGTATTTGTTAACCACTTCGCAAATTGAAATTTAAAACCGAAGTAAAAAGTAAATTAGGAAAATTAATTTCCCCTTAGGTTAATATAAATTAATTTTAATTTCTTTCTTTTTTTTTCGAAACAAAAAAAGCGTACGGAAATATAAAAATTTAAGAATATATATGTTAAATACAAAGTACAAAAAAAGATTACTAGGCAAAAATATTTTTTAAGCTCACATGGAAATAAGCAAATCGCTTTTAGAAAACATTTGGTTTGAATGCCCATCAAAATTCCCTAAAAACAATTCAAATTTCGCATTCAATTTCTTACAGTTTTTCTATTTATTCATGTATTTATACTTTGTCTCTTAAATGGCTAAAATAAGATTTTGGTCAAAAATAAATATTATTCAAATTAGTTCTTGCAGATTGCTAAATATATTTGGCAGCATGTTGGCTTAAAAACTCCATTTTTCGAAATTAGTAAAATAAAACTTCAACTCATTTTCTTTCTGCAAATAAGTCTTTGAAGCAAAATACTTTTGTCTTTTCTTCCTTTCGTTTTAAATGGAAGCGTACGAAAAATTTTGCATACATTGATAATTTACATTTGAAATTTGCAATTATTTTTTGCTCCCATGGCAAATAAGATCTTTGTAGATGAAAACTATTTGGTTTGAATGCCCCCACAAAAACTTCCCTAAAAAGCAATTCATTTCGCATGTCATTTCCTTACAGTTTTTTATTTATTCATGTATTTATTTCTTTGTCTCTCTTAATGGCTAAGCATCAGATTTTGTGCAAAATATCTTAAAATTCTCTCTTGACGAGAGCTTAAATAGATTTGGCAGGCAGTTGGCTTAAAAATCCATTTTTCAAATTATAAAATAAAACTTCAACTCATTTTCTTCCAAATGTCTGTGAAGCACTTTCTGTCTTTCTCTTCCTTTCGTTTTATGGAAGCGAGAAAATTTTGCATACGATAATTACATCGAATTTTTTTCCCCAATAAGTCTTGAGATGAAAATATTATTTAAACCTTACATCAAAACGGGGTTTTTAAATTAAGGAGAGAGAAGGAATGAGATGTGTTTAAAGAAAGAAAAAAAACTCGCTTTGAAGTGAGTGCAGAGCGAGCAACGACAGTTACTTGGGATACCACAAGTGGAACATAATATCCTTTTCTTTACTTAAATTTTTGATTTTCCCATTTTGTTTTTTCGCTTAAATTTTTTTTAAATATTTTTTATTTTTTTTTTTGTTTTTGCGAAAAAAAATTTCAAAAATAATGCCAAGATTTTTTTCAAATAAATTACATTTGAAGTTTCGAAAACGGATGAAGCTTTACGGGACTCGTTCAGACTTCCAGCAAGGGCTTGTTCTTTTTTCCTTTCTTTTCTACTTTCGCCTCTTTGGTGGGCTGCATAATTGAATTTTGAACAAGCCATAAACTGACTGACTGACTAGGCAGCCAAGCGAAGCTCTCAGACCGAAGAAGAACAAACGAAAAAGAAAAGAAAACGAAAAAATGAAAATGAAAATAAAAATAAGAATTATAAAACATTATTTCGGTATTGGAGTTCTACTTTCTAAAAACGATACCCAACAACTGATTACCATGGAGAAGACATTAATGCCAGACACTGAAATTGCAAAGGATGTGATTTATGCATGGAGACTAACAACAAGAACAATCAAAAAAAAAAAAAAAAAATCGGTTAAGGCAGTTCAGATGAGATTTTTGTGGCATAAACTGCCAAGATTTAACCACTTTTGATTTTTTATTTATGCTTTTTTATTTAAAAAGGAAAATAACTTCCTCTAGAATGTATACAGAAAACAAAATCGAAAAAAAAAAATCAACAAAAAAGATGATAAATTCCTTGTTTTTAGAGTACCCTTAAGGTTACGTGCCTGCTTTGAAGTTCATGTAAGCAAACCCCAAGTGTCATTCATTTAGCTTTTCTCACATTCCTTTACCGTATCCGAATACTCAAAAATGTTTCTTACAGTCGTGCGTATAAGGATTCAACGTTGGAGTATCCCGAAAAGAGACACACAGGCACAGGGACGCACACTCACGTACACTCACGCGTTGGGATAAAATTGTTTCGTATATGGCGTGCACTTTTGTGCAGCAATTTCTAGCAATATTTCATTGCTACGTGGACAAGAAAGTGTGTAGGAAATTTTTACTATGATTACCAAAATAAAATTTTTTGTCTGATTCTCCTCTTTTAAGGAGTCTTTAAGGAAGAGTTCTCTGATCACTCCTGCCCTAAAGCCTCTTTTGTTGGCTACAGAATGTTTTAACGATTTTGCAGCTATGTACATTGGAAGCTTAAATTCCGGACAGTTCCCTGGAGATAACATTTCTTCAAGGTGGACAATTTTTTGTACAAATCAGATGACTTTGATCTTTGAAATGTTGTTGTGAGTCGAAAAGCGTCACGTCACACTCTAACGTCACGCTACCAGCTCTAAGCGGGAAAAGTGACAAAACATGTAAAACAATTAAATCGCAGCAGAGGAGTTCGACGACACAGCACCAAGCTCGAAATCCGACACCCTTCAGCAAGCACAACAACAACATTAGAACTTGAATACTGAGAACAATTACGTAAACAAGCATACCGATCGCCGGTACCGAAACTTGGCACAACGCCGACCAGAGGAAAAGGCAAGCGGGGGAAAAGACGAAAGACCACGAGCAAGCAAGTCAGCAATAAGCAACGGCATAAGCGGTTCAACGTCTTCAAAGGCAGTCCTACATCAACAATAGAAACACAGCAATAAAGCTATTGGTAACAACAACAACAGGCGATCGAGAAGGGCAATCAACACAACAGAACAACAAGAGCCAGGTGCAACAACAACAAGTGCAACGTAGGCACACCGGCAGGGGAAGTTCGAAGTCACGCTGATGAAATGAATCAATAGCCAATATTGCTAGATCGGCAATATTGATCTATTTAAGCGGAGCTTCGATCTACGGAAGAGGACTTGCAGTTTGGAATCGAAAGTCTAATCAGATCTCAACTTTGGCGCACCTACTTACGAGCCAGTACGACAAAGTGTGGATCTCAGTGTTAGCTAGGGAATTAGGGCAGTAAAGTAAGCTAGAGTAGAACCTGTAAACATCATTAAAAGACTTTAATAAAGAAACACCTATGGAAAAGGAGTAAAGAGTGTTTTATTCAACGGAATCCTTTGTTGGCGCTTTACTAGAGGTCCTTCTCCCCAGCAGACACGCAACAATGTATATAAGCCAGACTAGTTTCTTGAACGGAAGAAAACATTGTGCAAAATATGGACTTTTTTCTCTCTTTCTTTTAACCAGATATCTCAGTTGATTAATTTTTCGCTATTCCTAGAGGCCTTCTCGTTTTTTTTTTCGTTGAAAAAATTAAGGAATATCTCTGTATTTAATTTCATAAAAATTTAAATTTAATAACTGACAAAGTAATCCCAAAAGGTTCACTAAATTATGACAAAAGTTGTGCTTAAGGAGACTTTAACACTGCCTCAAATACTTCTGTTTTGAATCTCTACAGGATAATTGCTATAAAAAGGCTCTTCACAGAGTTTGCTTAGAATATGAGTGGGATAGGGCGGGGCTAGTTAAGCAATTTTTCACCTGAGCGGATATCGTTTTTCAACAATAAGTCTCAATGGATTGTTATGCAGCTTGATGAATTAGTTATTTATCCCTCTGTAACACTTCTATAGAAATATATTTTTGCTAGGTTGCACTTTAAGCTGTGATCCCATTATCTGCGCTCATAGCCCATAGTCGGGGACGATTTTTATCGGACGCATACCGTGGAATATTAAAACTCAGTCAAGCCGACCAAACTTGTTAACATCAGGGTCCAAAAATTTAAGTACTTGATTCCTTAAATTGCATCACAAATGGGCGCTGATAGTGGGATCCCGGCTTAGGAAATACAGCTAGTCAAATATACATTATCAGCCAGATTCAGCCGCAAGTGCGTCTCATGCGGCGCCTTCTTTCCGCTTTATAATATTTTTGCGTGCGGCTTTCAAGATATTGCGAGTACCCAACTTTCTCCGTTGTTCAAATAACCCCAAAGTCATTACAAGGAAAATAGAAAAATCATAATTATTCACATCCGAGCATGCAATTTAGTATTTAAAAATCAATTTACTTAATAAAAAGACTTCAACAAAGGACCTTATGGCTTCAATGAGACAAAAGACGATTCAGTACCAAGAGTAAAAAGTAAAAATATTTATGTGCATTATTAATTGGGACGTTTACTGGGCCGAAGATAAACCCATATCTCATCCCATATACACACGTTTCTTGAAAACTCACGATGTGCATGATAAAAAATAAAACTCTTTAACTTAAAGAAATCTTTAATCAACACAGAACCTTTTTATTCATCAGAATGCAGAATATTATTCTGAATTGAAAAGGCGATTCAAGTTTGTTCAAAGTTCATTTATAAGAACCTTTCATTGGCGATAAAGAAAACAGTCCTTTTGAAATGATAAATTTTCCAAAAGACCTTCTCAAAAGTAAATTTACCTTTGCAGGACCTTATTTGAATCGATTCTATAAACCGATTTCATCTCATCCCTCTCATTTGATTTCTTGAATACGATGAATACGATATCAAATAAGCGAGCTGCTTAATTTCATCAGTGGCCATTCGATGAAAGCCATTTCACAGGAATTGACATCAAATCAAATTCTTCAAGCGTGACGACCTTTTTTTTTTCTCCCCCGTAAGTGGCTGCTTAAAATATGCTACACTTTTGTCAATCATTGAATTTCGAACACTCTCTCGATCAACAACAGAAGGACATAGAAACAACACTCACACACACACACACACAAACATGCACACACATCACCAGTGTCGCTGTGTTATCCTTCGCTCGCAAACGCACTTCAGAAAAGAAAGCCGGAAGCCAGTAAAGCCGAAACTGATGGCACACTCGAAAATCGGTTATCGTTACATCAGACACATGTACAGCGCAACGCATACAGCAGCAAGGAACAACAACACAAAAGGCCATAGAATCGTTGCGACCAAACGTCAAAACGTCAACATCAGCTGCAAAATTCGAGCGAAGAAGCGCAAAAAACAAACAAGAGGGCAAAAGTGCAATTTAAAAAACTATAAAAATTTGTGACAGTAATAGTTGTGAGAGTGCCATGGCGACAATGAGAGAGTGCGAACGAGAGAGCGCGAGCGAGTGAGAAGAATCGGCGACAAGAAGTTGCGAAAGTAACGTACACTCTTAACAGCTATCAATGGGTTAATAGCTTATTCACAAAAAAGAAACACTTGACTTTTTTCTAGCATGCGAGTAGAAAGTACTCTCTTTCATTCTCTTCGTGTATACTATATATTCGCATAGATGGCATTGTTTGGTTTTTACAATACCACAAACATTGTCAAGTGTAAACAAATTGAACTGAGGAAAAAGTTAGAAAAAAAAGTAAAAGCCCGACTTTTTTAATGCCTTGTTTGTGAAGCTTTTATGCTGTGGTCAACCCTTTTACCAGTGGGATATTTAAATAAAGTTTTTAAAAAAAAGTCATTTTTTCTGGGTGCTGAATTAAGAACCAGATCCATTTTTACTTAAAAATCATGGTTCAATACAGGTACCCACACTGAGAAAAAAATCAACCATTTAAAGTGTGCGCTTTAAAAAAAAAAGTCTTGGTTACGTTCGGTCAGTGCAAGTTGAAAGAATTGGCCCCCTTAGAAGAAGATCCAAACATATACAGTAGGGTCTAACACAAAAAATTGTTTGGGAGGGGATTTCGGAATTGTATTTGGTGGCTACTTTCTCGTTTTCCTTCGTGATATTGTACATTGCATTTCAAATAGGGGTTTGAACCCCCAAAATCACCCGATAATCATAAAACTCCCTGATAATCACTTGAAAAATAGGATCAAGTTTCTCATCCTGATAAATACGGCAACAGAAAATCTTTTAAATAAGCACCTAAGAGTATGCTTCTAAAAATTTAGAACACTTTTTCGCTCTCAGAAAAAAACTAAATAAAAATATGCATACTTTTAGGCAATGTATTTGAACAATTTCTGTTGCCCTAACTCATCAAAAGTCAGCCTCCGAAGCTTAGATATCAACTAACGATGCCAAAGACTCGCAGCTCGAGAGTGAATATCAGTTGTGCAGATTTTTTTTTTCTGTTCCTCTTTGTTTTCGCATTTTTCTTGGTATCACAACGTACCCATGTGAGGCCTAAGTGTGTCATCCACACTAACCTTTCAACTAATTAACTCATCAAAAATGTACCTATATAAATAAATATGTCTTTATATGAGACACTTATTTCTGCCTGTTACAAAATCCCTATGCAACTAATATTGCCTACTGAAGCTGAGTATTGTAAACACAAAGCCACAACTAAGTAAAGACCTACCGAAGGCATAAAAAAAAGAATTTATTTTTGCTTACTGTTCATTGTTGTAGAAAAATTAGTGACCCTGAATGTAATTGTCATTATCTTGGACAGATATACCGCTCCGCATAGAGATACAAAAGTTGTATTAAATAGCTTTGAGTTGGCATGATGTTAACAGCACTTCTGAGAAGCGAGCTACATTCTCTTTTTGTGTGGATGTTTGTGCGTTCGAGAAGTGTTAAAGCATGAATTTTAGTGTTGGGAATTGTTTTTTCCTTTATGATTCCCAAAAAGGATAATGAGAGCTTTGAAAGAGGAGAAAACTAATCAAAGTTAGAGGTCATCTAAAAATAAAGCATTCCATTCTTAAGGTGTATGTTTTCAATTGAAAACTTTTCAATACAGTCGAATGGTGTAGAGTGTCCCGAAAAAAACCATGAAAATTCAATATCTCTCCCTTGAAGTATGCAACGTATTTTTCGTTAATATTTTTTGAGAACATGGCCTTAGAAACACAAGAGTAAGGTGGAAATTAATATGGACCATTGAAGCTGTATGATGACTTTTCCCTATTTCCGCATATGGTTTAGAAGTATTGAAGCCTTTTTCAAAAAAAAATGGTTATATATGACTAACCATGCCATTTGTCCTTTTTTTCGCGGGATACTCCTTTTTTTCGGCATGCAAAAGTCTAACCCGTGAACGAGCTAAAAATCCTTTCTTTAGTTTTAATAGTCCTTTTTTCACCTTTTAAAAACCTTCTTTCTCCTTTTTCTCAAACAAAACACTAATCCCTCTAAACATTCAGTGGTAAAAAACGAAAAGGTCACTGCGCAGTAAAGATTAATACATGTAAACGATGACAGCACTGACTATGGTGTACCTACTCGTAGCTCTCATTTGTGTATCGATACGTCAATATAGTTGAAATAAAGAACAATGGGGTCTTGAACGGAATCACTTAGGCAGTTGAATATTTTTCCATGGGAAATTTTGATGCGAGCTCCGACATGGAATGCAAAATTGAAATTTGATTTTCCCCTTTTGAGTTGCAGTGGTGTTTCTATTAATTTTTTGTGTGCTGAAAAATTGAAAAATATCAAAATACTTCTATCACGTCAGAGTTTCGAGAAAATCGCGTAAGAAATTTTTACTACCATTGCATTTTTAAAACTCCTATTTTTCAAATACGAGGGGTATTCACAAAGGCGTCGGAAAATCGGAAAATTTTAACTGCTTAAAAAGTTGTGCAAGATACAAAAAAAGTTTAAAAAATTTTTAAGAAGTCGCAATTTTCCGACTTTCCAACGTTTTTAACACGCCTTTCTGAATACCCCTATGGTTTAAAATATTTCAAAATTTAATTAAAAGTTTTGTGTACTTAAAACATCATTCTTTAATATGACATCAAAAATAACTTCCAAAAAGTTAAAAAATTGGTGTAAAATGATGCTCAAAGTCGAAAATTTGAAAACTTTATGAAATAATTTTATTTTTTTTGGACTTTGAATAAACATAGCTGACCCATCAGCAGTCCCCCTTCCAAAAACGATATTTTAAATTTTTGGCCAATCAATTTTGTGTATATGTATTAAATCTCAGATTGGCAGCACAAACCATTTCAACGATATAAAGGTATTTCTAAAGCGTTTCAATTCGGAGATTCGTATACATAACATAACACAAGTTGGAAATGAAAAATTCATTTGTTTTTTCGTTTGAAAAAGAATAACTTACTAGATTGATTTGAATTATACAATATATAATAAAATATGAATTTACGTCCGAAAATTGTTTGTTCGATATCCTTTTTTTGTCCTTTTTTTCCATTTTGAAATCCCGCGAAAGGGCTAAAATTGGAAGGATTTTCCTTTTTTTTACCCAAAAGCAGATGGCATGGTTATATATGACCCATAAATGTCCAATAAAGTAAGTTAAATTTGCAAATAATATGAGCTTAAACAAGGCCTGGGTAATTTCCTTGAAAGACAGTGTGATTTCTTTTAAGCACACAACTACGGAGTCGAAAAATATGTCCGCTTAAGAGAAAGATATTTGAAAAACAGGACCAGCAGATTGTTTCCAAAAAGTATCCGCCTAAGCGGAGTGCCCGCAAGTAGAGAGAAATCCGTACAGTGTAGCCTCTAAACCTTTCCAAAAAAACATAAAAAAATATAAAAAAAATATAAAAAATTTTAAAAAATTCTCAAAACTACTTTAACCCATAAGATTCCAAAACGAAGCACACCCAAATGTAGCACCTTTGAAACACCTGGGAGCTTCATTTCCCTGAAGTGGTGTTCTCATTCTTTCTCATTTCAGTGTTGAGATCTTATTTCAAAGAATAAATATTTAGTGATAAATTCCTAGCATGAAGTTTTGTTTTTGACCGACAAAGAGTCCTTATTTTCGTACATAAAAAGGATAAAAGAGTAGGGAACATTATCCCTTAAAATTTTCCTTTGAAATAAAATCTCATACGAACAATTTGGAAATCAATTTTCACATGGAAAGTTGTAGTAGACCGACCTAATATAGTCTTACCGTTTAAATGATTAAAAGAACAAGATTAAATTTCGAAGAAAAGGTTATCCTTGGAGTGGTCATTTTTTATGAATGAGTTTCTTAAATTATTTTTTGATGCCAAATTTTCGTTCACCATAGAATCTCTCAAATACACGCAAAGATTATCTTAAGATAGAAAATTTTAATAAAAAAAAAAGAAAGAAAAAAATTAAGGACACTCCCATCTTCCATCATATTAGACCGAGCAAGGCTTAATTTAAAGCAATGGTCGTTTTCTCAATTGAGGATGACCTTCTCGATTTCTTGAGCAAAAGCAGCAAAATAAAAAGGCTCAACGTGCCTGCATACTCTGAGGGTTCTTTGAACGACCTTAATTCCTTATTCAAGCATCTATCAATTCAGTTAGTTACCCACAAAAAGGATTTTGCTCCATTAGATCCAAATCGGCTACTTTGAAAGTTTCCAAAAGCATATTCCGGTCGATGTAGTAGCACTGTGTGGATACGTGCAAGTGCTACTGGAGGATTCGAAGGCGGGTTTTCGCATTGCACTTAAATGCATACATTCATTCACTCGAATGCTGCTTATTTACAAGGAGAACTTTATCGACTCATCGGTCAAAGGCATACGAAATAGATTCTTACAAAAATATCCTTCAAATAAAAAGAGGAAAAAAACTATGTTAAAGGTAAATAGATTTCCGTTAAGGACGCATCGTTATTTGAAATTAAAATCAGATTTCTTTTTAGAAATGCACTTTCAGAGCATTAGTACGATTAAAGACATTTTGGAGAAAGAGAAATCACTGGATTTTCGATTAAGTGGAAATGATTTTGTATTAGCCCAGTTTGGATACAAAAAAAAAATAATCCTTGAGAATAAAATCCTTTGTGCCATCGATTAGTGATTTAAAATGGAGGAAACGATTCATATTAGGTGCCTATCTATAGTATCTATAGATAGTATCTATAAAGCAATATCTTTATAGAAATAATATTTATCTGCCCCTTGATATTCATTATGTATTGGGCAATAGAGAATAATTAAGGTCAGTTCCTAAAAATATGTTAAAAATGTTATGAGTACATTCATAATTAGCAGAACGCATCCGAATTGTGCGGAATTCCTGAAAGACTCCTTTAACAAATAAGATAGTCATTATTTCTAAAATGATTACAACCAGGGCTTGGATTTTGTTGATTTTATAAATTTAAAGCATACTTTATGGAGTGAAAATTTTGTTCAACTCACATAAAGTTAAGATTCAAATCGATTCTAAACTTCAATATGAATTTTTTGGAGTTCGAAAAGTGGTTTGAAAATCAACTTCGCTTAACTTTTTCGCAAAATGTTGGTAAGAAAAACTTTTGCCCAATAAAGTATGCTTTAAATGCAACAAATCCGAACCCTCATAATAAACATACAAATTATTACAGTGCAAATCGCTTATAACGATGCCGAAGGACCAGCAAAAATCCATAGGATCCAAGTTTGGTTAAAGATACCTGATGATGAACCTGTAAGCTAGGTTCGAAACCGGTCGTATCGGCTTTCCACACTTCTCGGAAATTTATGAAAAATAAAATTTTTTCAATTGCCAAATAATACATTTTTCACTATAAGTGAAAAATGAGGGACCAAAAGCCCAAATAATAATTAATGAAATATAAAGATGGTCAAAAAATAACAATTACCTAAAGTGTTCATCGCTATAACCGATAATCGTTATAATCGTCATCGATGTAGTCGATTTTTATTGATTTTTTTATATGGGCCTCAGCCTCAGAAGCTAGCGCCTCTTAGTTTTCAAAGATTGCGTCTTAATTCATTAAGGCGCAATACTCAAATAATAATAATAATAATATTTTTTAAATTCAATAGCATACCTTTAGGTGCTGAATTTGTATATTTTCTATTTGCTTATCTATTAAGCTTTGACTATAATGTATGTATATAGCTTAAATTATGCATAGGTCGTCAATTTCAAACTCCTTACAACAAATATGTGTGCGACGCAACATAGAGTATTTCAATTAAGCACCTAAAACTATGCATTTGAATACTTAAAAACCCATTTACATATTTGTAATCCCTATCAACGGAGCTTAATAAATACTGGAAAAACATCCGGAAATCCTTTTCAATAAAGTTCATAATTTTATCATGCATACTTTTGGGTGCTGAATTTAATTAAATTCTGCTACTCTACTGTACGGCTTGTTCCTCAAAAAATATTTTCGCACTACGACCTATGAAAATCCATTATGCTTCTTTAGGCATGCTGAAGGTTTATTGTTTTTTGCCGCCTCTTTAAGGTACCGTAAGATGTCCCAATCCCAATTTTTGTGCGCCCTTTTGACAGTTCCGATTTTGACTAAATATTTAATTTGTCTCATTTTACTTCAGAAATTTCCTTTTAAAGAATTGGGGAAAATTTCCAAATTTAATCAAGTCTATCCCTGCAGGAATACATTGCAAAACTTCGAGAACAATCAACGGTGTATTTCCATAACATAATTACTTGACCTCTCCCGTACGTGTCATGTCTCTTCCCAATACCATTTTCCCTGTCTTTTGTTTATCAACCACGAAACTTGTATTTAAAAATCATTTTTCATTTGATTTATGATGTCCAACGTTATAGCGTCACACCACCACGTCTTCTCCATCTGTAGACGCTCCTCGGAGATCCAATCAAAATCCTGCACTGCGCACTCACGAACATTTTCAATTACACTCAAAATCTTTTATGCAAATATTGATAAATGGATTTTTATAGTGGTGAATAGAAAAGATTGTAGAGGGGAGTGGGGGCGAGACCGGAAACGACGTTCGAAAACCTTTACTTAAACACTCGAGTAAAGGAGAATAAAGTAAGCTAAAAAGAAAAATCGGAGTTCGACGAAGTATAATAAAATCAAATATGTACATATCTCTCGTACGTACGTACGTTCACGACAACGAAGCGGAGTGCAGCAGAAATCAATGAAATTAGCATAAAGAACAACGTCAAATAGATTTGCGAAAGCAGATATACTCATACTAATGCATTTATACGTATTGACACAGTTCCTTGCATTCACAAACAGACACACACACACACACATTCACCCACTTGATGAAGAGCACGATGAAATCTTTTAATTCGCTGCTGGACGACCACCAGAACACTCCACTCAACAAATAACTAAAAATAATTTAATTTCAATTACAAATTAGAAACTAAATATAATCTCGCTCCTTTCATTCTCCCAACCAGAGTGTAAAAGCAGCGGAAAATAGTTTTAAAAAAAATTCCTCTGGAAACTCTGGAGCAACGGGGCTAAGCGCGGAGTGGTGGCCGGTGGTCGGCGGGTGGACGAAAGAACGTGCATTAACGAGCCAAGCAGGAAAATGAGATTACGCTGTCACTGACAACATGAACAGCAAGAAGGGATATAGGGAAGCCACAGTGGATTGGCACGACATGTTCGTTAGAAAGCAAACGCAGCAACGTAACAAGGAAACTGAGGTGGTTACATCATGTGGCAGCTGTGCATGTGGCACACTGAAAGAAATTTATAGACATCAGCTTGCACAGGATTTTTGAGACCAGACATTTCAATCACAAAGATAGATATTTTTTAAATGTAATTTTTTTTTTAGGCACATTCGTAAGTCGACCACCAATAGCCCGTGATCTTTATTGAAAGTTTCATTCTTGAAGAAAAACACAAAATAAAGCACTTTCTAAGTCGATTCATTCGCCCCTATTCTGAATAATATTTCAGGTGAACTTTTCTGCCAGTTGCAATGCAAATTCCTCGAATTAAGGCACATGATAAGTCCACCGATCCCAGTGATCATTGAAAGGCCCATTCAGGATGAAGAAAACTCGTATTAAGGTACTTTCTAAGTCGACCAATGCCAGTGATCTTCATTGAAAATCTGATTCATTCGCCCCTATTCTGAATAATATTTCAGGTGAACTTTTCTGCCAGTTGCAATCCAAATTTCTATTCTATTAGCTCTCGAATTAAGGCCCATGATAAGTCGAACGATCCCAGTGATCATTGAAACTCCCATTCAGAAGTAAAAGTCTCGAATTCAGGTACTTCATAAGTCTACCAATTCCAGAGTGATCTTCAATGAAAACCTAATTAAAAAAGTTTTTTGGACTAATTTAAATCTCAACTGGGATCATAGGATGGTTCTTTGATTGATCTTCACAAAGTAAATATTTAAGTCAGGTGTAGCTTTTTATCTATGGACACACATTATGAGGCCTCGAAACGATATGCCTCATTGGACCGCAACCATTCAGACCATAAATTATATAAGACCTTAATATTATGTGCTACATAAGTTGACCAATGTCTCTCACAAGCAAGGTGTAGCTCACTGTCTGTATAAGTCTAAATATCTTCTGTCTTTAAAGGTCCTCAACCATTAGAACTATAAATGAATCCAAATCTTAAAATAAGTGACTTCACAAGTCGACCAATTCCACTGATCTACACTTAAAATCTTATCAGAAAATTTATTTTCACTAGGAAAAATATGCCTCTACGGACCTTTCCTAAATAAAAGCAACCATGTATACGACAAAACATAAAAAAAATTCTTAAAATAAGGTACCACAAATTCGACCAATGGCAGGAATGTTTACTACAAGCTTTATCTATGTACGCTTCATTCCCTACCTTCTACTTATAAGTATAACAGTGTATAACAGTGTTGCCAGTTTAGGGGTTTTCCACTAGATTTAGGGGTTTTTCCTACTTTAAGGGTGCCGTTTAGGGAGAAAAATTTTTAGGACATGTTTAGGGGGAACAAATTTTCCTAGGATAATTTTAGGGGTTATGATATGTAAATATATGTATGTATAAACAAATGATGTGCGAAATTTATGGTCTTAGATATAGAAAATCTGTCAAATTTGTTGTTGTTCGTTCCTAATTACTTTTTTTCATTTCGAATATTGTACTTTTTAGGGGGCACATTTCAAATCTGGGTGGAGTTAAGGAGTAGTTTTAGGGGGAGCTACCTGGCAACACTGGTGCATAAAATAAATTTCTAATTTCTTCCATTAAACTTTCAAATCCCTTATAAATTTCTTTCAGTGTATCTAAGCCGTAATGCAAGACAAATTCAAATAAGACAACAAGTAATGCATAAGGATTTGGTTTTGAAAAATTTATGCGTTCTCATTGCAGCACATGATGGAAGCATAGGATGTTTATAAAAAAAAAATATATACTTATATTAAATATTAGATTTCAGAACTTTAAAATTATTTCTTCGGAATGATATTTTTCTTTAAAAAAAAAAAAAATAAATAAATATTCCAATAAAAATTATTTCTCCCACTCGCAGAAGGACCAATTACCAATGCTTTAGCAGTTGGAATTTCGCAGCGATTAACTCTCGATTCAAATCTGGCATCTCATCGCATTTTCCGGTCATATCCCCGATGCACGCACGATTGACGTAAATATTCGCAGCTGCCGTTTTCAAAGGTTCCGCAATCTGGCATACCTTCTCCTGGCTCCCAGCGAATATGGAGCCCGAGAGTGTATAAATAGCTCCCGAACCAATGTAACGGAGTACATCATTCACTTCCTTGTTCGCATAAACGTACACACTTAGAATTGGACTCTCCAATTCTCGTGTCATAAATTTATCGCACGGCGAATTGCAAATGACAATCGTCGGTTCGATGAAATTACCATACGAACATTTGCGATTACCACCACACAGGATCTTGCAATTTTCCGTCCTTTCGGCGTACTTTAAATGCTCAACGATATAATCGAAATTCATGCGATTTATAACGGCCGTAATGCCAGTCTCTGGTTCGCAAGCATCACCGATTATTAATTTATGAGCACCCTCAACCAGTGCCTCCTTCAGATCGACCCATAACGATTGCGGGACATATAGATTTTCACACGAATTCCCCCGTTGACCATTATAATCGAATGCGGCCAACAATGTCTCTCTAGCGACAACCTCTACGTCAGCGCTCTCATGTACAAAATGAAAATTACTCGTCTCATCCGGCCCAATGGGATTCATGAAACTGTTGGGCGGATCCGTACTTTGCGAAAGAGCTTTCGCCACCACCTGATAGCCACGCTGTCGTCCGCCATAGTTTATACCGGCGATGTACGGCATTTCGCGTACCTTTTGCATAAAATACGATCGATTCATGGGTACAAAACTGATCAAACCATTCGGGACGCCGGCCTTTAAAAATGCCAAGAATAATTGATAGCTCGAGATTATATTAAACGGCGATGGGATCCAAATGACACATTTCCCCGCTAGAGCCGGGCACAGTACCATATTAACCGCTTGAAATGTCCAATTGTACGGAGTCATCGCAGCAATATAGCCATCCGTTGCACGCATAACATATCCATTATAGATTCTATCGCATGTACAAGTATCCGACATGATCGATAGCAGTTCAGCGTATTTATGTAAATTATTGATCGTCCGGCAGGTATCCTCTTCTGCCTGCCGGTACGTTTTACTCTGACCCAACATCATCGATGCATTGTACGTATGACGACTTTCGCTTGCGATAATATCCGCGCATTTATTACAAATATCAATGCGATCTTTCACTGGTGTCGCTCGCCAGGCTTCGATAACTTCGTCACCGACTTTTTTGCATTGATACAGAATGGATCTATTCCCCAGAGATAACTGAGCTATTGGCCAGCGAGTATTATGCGGTATTATCTGATAGTGTACATCGCTTGATCCCAAAAATGTTTCACCAATACGTATGGGTATGTGTGTTAGATTTGTTGTCAGACCTTTTATGGCTTCTTTCAGCGATTTGTACTCGGTCGTGCCTTCATCGTAGTCCGAAGAGACAATTTCTTGGGCGAAGTGACGACGAGTTACCTGCTGCTGTTGCTGCCGCTGACAGATTCGATTATTGTTTCGATAGAAAACAAACTTCCAAAGGATATTCGCAATTTTTAGGCTACACATTTTGCGAATTTGATTTTAAACGTATTTTCATTTTGATTTTTCACACACTGGCGAATTTTCATTTACTTACGAAATAAGTGGGGGGAAATGTGTATATATTATTTTTTTCTAATTATATTTCAAACTTTAAATTTTCAAAACCATAAAAAAAAGTTGAATTTGTATTTTTTTCCATTTTTTTTTTTTGATTTTTTGAAATCAAAGCTTGCTGTCTTTTGGCTTTTATGCTTTGTAGCAAACAGCGCAGAATTTCGTGGAATTGTTCAACACCTCCAAATATACGAAGTCATTTATAATGAAATGTTTTGATCATTTAGAGAAATGCCGCCGTAGTCATTTTTCATAGAAAAAATCGTTAATTTGGACCACCGAAAACTGATTAAATACTGATCTATAAGGTATTTAATTTCAGGTCCCAGAGGGAGAAGAAACCATAAATATTTTGTTGTTTCATTTTCAGCTTCAGGAACTCCATAGTTTCTGCTCGTGACTCTCTTGACTCAGGACAACGACCTTCAAAGTGGCATTACCTAATACTGGTACAATAAATGTTCTTGGGATGTTGACCAAGGGCTACAACAGAAATGAAGATTACAATCTAAAGAACCATAGGTAGGTAGGTAGGTTGAAGTGGCTGCCACTTAGGCCGTTAATCGGCCCACTGTGATACCAAGGAGGTTTTCTTGGGTCTGTGTGAGTGTATGTCTTATTATGTATTGTGCCCCTAAAGTGTGATATTTGAAAAACTAGTGTTAGGCTGGGAACATTACACTCCGTTTCCCCTATGCCGGGAATCGAACCTCGGACCTTGGGATCAAGAGCATAGCACTAGGGCGTTTCAGACGTGAAAAAAAGTGTTGAAATTCGAAGACGGCAGGGTCTAAAAAGAAAGTTTAGGCAAAAAGAAAATTTTTGGCATGATTTTCAATTTTTTTCATTGAGGTTTAGAGGTCGCTAAAATACATCAAAGCCAAAAAATCAAAATTTTGTCCATAAGGCAAAAATTCAGTCAATTACAAAAAGAAATTTATGTGCAAAAACATGTTTTCGAATCGCTTAAACATATTTTGAATCAATTGATCGGTAGAACATATAACTCTTCCTGAAAAAACCATCAATAGAAATCAATTTTTGTTTTCTGCCCCTAAAAGTATACAGAAAATGTTAAGAATCTGTCAAATCGGAAAATCTAAATTTTAAAAAAATTAAATAAAATTTTTGAAGCTCTCTTTAAGGCGTTTTTGACGAAAATTCAAGCCATTTTAGCATAGCACACATCCCCTATGCTATCCCAGAGCCACCTAAATAACCTAATTCTAAGAACTCTCTGTGGCTCACTTTTCAATTTAATTTTTTATATTTTCGATTCTTTTATATTAGTTTATTTGTTTTTTGTTGGTTTTATATTTTAATTTTTTGAATATTTTTTTTTAATGTATTTTTTACTGTTTTAACTTTTTTATATAAGTTTGTATTTTCTATTTATATTTTTAGAATTTTTTAAAAAATATTTTTTATTTTGTCATATTGTTAAAGTTTTTACTTTATTTTTGTTTTTTATTTATTTCAATTTCTAATTTTTTATTATAAAGTTTTTGATTATTAAATTTAATTTTTATTTTTATATTTTATTACATTTTTATATAAATATTTTACTTATATCAAATAATTTCATTTTTATTTATTTTTTTCTTTGAATTCGATCTTAAAAACCTATCTGCGAAATCATTTCTATTAACAAACACCCCTACTATACTCCCTACAAAAAGAAAAAAAAATGCTTTTCTAAAAGTTAAATGTGAAATGAGTGTTAAACCTTATGTATTTCTAAAACAGAATAGCATTTAAATAAGACAACAAAACATTCAAAATCTCAACTTCTCTGCAACCGTGTGACAATAAACATCTGGGCCAATTGAAGGAAAGAAAAATTCTCGAAAGCCTATGTTAAATAGAAAAATCGTCAATTAAATTAAGTAAGACATTGGAAAATAGCAAGTCATACACTCATAGCATACTATTACGAATTAGAATCAGAAGAAAATGTACCAAAGGTTTTCCGACAAAGGAAGCATCACAAGAAAAGCAAATCAGCAAGAAAATAAATAGAAAATAATAAGAAAAAAATTATACCAAGTAAACAAAAACTAAATGAAGACGAGAGATTCAATGAAGGACGTTGGGAAGATAGCAACGCAAAAAAATATTTAAGAAAAGATTTTATTTTCTCTTCCAGGGTAAAAGGAAAATTCCTTTTAAAGCCTAATTGACGAATTGAAGAATTTTTTTGAGTGAATTAAAAAAGATTTTTAAAAAATCTGGGCTTTTTTGCCTGTGATAACAAACTGAGATATAATAATGTTTCAAAGCGGTGCACTGTATTGAATTTTTGGGATCAAATACCCCATTGGCTAAGATTTTTCTATTTTATTAGATTTTATTGGTAGGCCTCTGTGCCATAGAATTAGGCAGAATCCAATAAATATACGAAACGAGAGGCCTGTTCACTCCCAATTGAGTCGTGAGATGTTTTGATTTTCAGTTTATGTTTATTTTCTATTTTCCGATCATGTGTATCGCTAAAGAAGCCCTATTGAGGCCGACGTCTGTTACCCTTGGTGACCACACTAACTTAGCTACTAACTAACCTGATAACACTAACTAATAACTAACCTCAAACCTCCTATTACCTTACTTACATAACCTAACCTGAGCCTAATCTAACCTAATTAGTAGCTTAACCTAACTAGACCTAACCTAACCTAACACTACCTAACTACATAACCTAACCTGAACCTAACTAACCTACCTAATCCTACTTAATCTAAGCCTAACCTAACCTAACCTAACCTAACCTAACCTAACTACCTAACAACTAACCTAACCTAACCTACTTAACCTAACCTAAACTAGACTAACCTAACCTAACTTTAGCTAACCTAACACTAACTTAACATAACCTAACTACCTAACTACTAACCATACCTAACCTATACTACCTAACCTAACCTAACCTAACCTACTAACCTTAACCTACCTACTAACCTTACCTAACTAACTAACCTAACCTAACCTAACCTTAACTACCTAACCTAACTAACCTAACCTAACCTAACCTACCTACCTACCTAACCTAACCTAACCTACATACTGACCTAACCTACCTAACCTTACCTTACCTTACCTTACTCTAACCTAACCTAATCCTAACCTAACCTAACCTAACCTAACCTAACCTAACCTAACCTAACTACTACCTAACCTAACCTAACCTAACCTAACCTACAACCTAACCTAACCTAACCAACCTAACCCTAACCTAACCAACCTAACCTAACCTAACCTAACCTAACCTAACCTAACCAACCTAACCACTAACCTAACCAACCTAACCTAACCTAACCTAACCTACACCTCAACCTAACCTAACCTAACCTAACCTAACCCAACTAACCAACCTAACCAACCTAACCCTAACCTAACCCTAACCTAACCCTAACCTAACCCAACCTAACCTAACCTAACCCAACCTAACCCTAACCTAACCTAACCTAACCAACCTAACCAACCTAACCCAACCTAACCAACCTAACCCAACCTAACCAACCTAACCAACCTAACCTAACCTAACCTAACCAACCTAACCCAATCTAACCTAATCTAACCTAACCTAACCTTAAACCTCTATACGAGTACATATCGAAACTACACTTTTCTTGAAGATTAATACTTACCTAACTGAAACCCAATAATATTTGACTGCTTGAGACGAAGGCATTCGGTAAAGATTTTTACTTTGTGGTCACAAAATAAACCACACAGAGGCCGACAGCTTCAAGGTAAGTATAACTCTTATATTTTTTATAGCCGCAATTTTATTTCAAAGTCTTATGACGGGGATCGCAACTAAATTTGCAGATTTGTTCATAATATTTTTCAAACCTTTAACCAGCTGAAGCTCTTACAGCAACTTTTAAGAAATAAATCTTTATTAGCCCTATACAAAATAATAAATTACAAATATCCATCAGATTGCGTAACAATCGATTAAGATTTATCGTCCTTATTTATCGCCTTACAGTCCCTGCACTGCCCGTATTGAAATCACCGAAAAGATAAAGTTCGTTCTTCTTTAAATTATTGATTGACGAAATTCAATTTTTCCTTTTCAGTGCCAACTGAAGTTGAAGTCTTCCAAAAATGCCATTTAAATCAGAAATCGGCTTCAATTCCTTAACATCGTCTTCATTTTCCGAAAATTAATAAATATTCCCAGAAGAAAATTTTCCTCTCAAAGCATTTCAACAAAGAACGAAGAAAAAAAAGAACTCTCTCATTAAAATTCTTCCGAAGACTCATTTCGCATAAGAAGCTTACAACTTGCTCGAACGAGGATTTTAATTTATGCTTAAAATATTCCAACTTTCTAACTTAAAATTTTGTTTATTGAAGCGGAAAAATTCAGAAATTTGGTATTTTTCCCCTAAGGCAATGTCCCTCTATTTTAGAACATTTTATCATCACCATCATCATATCTTCCTTATTCGGCTTCCTTCGCCTCGCTTTTCTCCATAATTCATATTGAATTTTGGTTCCGTTTGTCTTTTCTATTTGCATTGATTTCTTCCTTCACTTGCGATTGTGATTGTGTATGTGGGCTGGATTATTTATTGATATTATTGTTTTATTATTTTTCTTTCTTATTGAATTTGCTTTCCATCGGTATTTTTTTTCCCAGCCAACTGCGGGAGATCGGCCTCCTGCAATGGATATCTTCCCGCATCGGTCATGATTCTTGATAACTTAACTTTTGCTTAACATTTTGGCTAATAAAGTAATGTCGGTGGGTTTCGAATACGAGTCTTTTCTCTGGATTGATTTTTGCGTTTCGAATTCGAGTTTTCTTTGGATTGATTTTTGAATCAAGAAATTCTTACTCTTTATACAAGTTAACAAGCCAAAATTCGGGTATGTATTTATGCGTGTATGTATGCTTGTCTCCATATGTAACCTTGCATATATGTGGTTTGATTTTAGCATTCGAATTTTGGTAATAAATAACAACAGTTCTAGGTATGTATATGAAACGTTTAGCAAACCGCATGTGTACATAGTGCCTTCCCTGTGGTAAAAGATATAGATCTGGATTGTTAAGAGGTCGACCAGTTACAGATATTTTTTTTAATATTTCTCTTTTGGGATTCAAATTGACTTTAAGTTACCGGAAAGGTCTAAAAGGTGCAGTCGAAAAATCTTAAATGGCAAAAATAATCTCCTCTTGATTCCAAGAAATATACTCTCGGATAAGTTACACGTGAGGGCAGTACTTTCGACTAACAAAGGATAACTTTAAGTGAAACCCACTTCAGGGCCACGCCCATTGATACCAAATACTCTACAGATTTTCATGACCACCAATGGCGTCTCATATACCGGTTTCTGTTCAATTATCTTATGAAACTAATTTTCGAAAAAAGCCATATTATCACGCCTACTTTTCCAACATTTGGATATAACATTGAAGAATATGTTTCAAACTTCACAATAAAAAATCTCAATAAATTCAGAATTTAAAGCAGTATTAACGATTTTCATAACAGATCCTAGTGTTGGAGGTCGGTACCCCTAAAATAACCTAATCAAGCTCTCTCTCGAACTTGTTCTTACTAATGTCTTCGGCAATACTCTTGCCAAATTTCGTGAAGAGAGCTCATCTCCTTCGATAAGAAAACTGTATGAAGGGAGACAGATAGTCAGTCAGTCAGGCGGATGGACATTTCGTTGGGCACAGAGTGTGCCGAACAATTCAATAAATAGTTGATATTTGAAGAATCAGTTACATTGGTACATATGTAGTAGCTAATAAGGTTGCTGTTCAATAGTAAGTAGTTGGTCGAATTTTCAACAGGGAACACGTTCATATGTCTGTATGTGTTTGAGACCATATTCCATTGTGGTGCTATAAATTGAAATTCACACTCAATTGAAATTTGAAACAAAAACTCCCAATTGACCATTAATTGCAAAATCATTGAGCTTTAATTGATTTTCTTTCTTTTGATGTTGAGGAAAATGTTGCAATTCGAAAACTAATTTTGTGGGCATACTTATTGGAAGATATTCGGTTGGAATATTTTAATTTACTGCAAGACATTCCAGAGCACAAAAGATGCAATCAAATGGAATTTATTCGATACAGTTTTTTCTTCTATTTGATCAGGTTCCTGGTCGGAAATATTAAGAGAGAAAATACAATGTTTGAAGCTGCAGAAGTTAGAATTTAACTGAAAGGAAATATAAACCAATCGAATGAAGGATTTAAATTGATATACAAAAGAGTTTCAAGGACTCTACTTAACCTTAACCAACGACTAAGATTTATTCCTAGATAATTTTAAAGGCGGAAGCATTTACACTGATATCAACTATACCTTAAGATATTCTAAAAAAAAAAAAGGGAAAATTAAATTATGTTCAGTTAAGGCCAAGTATCTAAGCCTTAACGCTCCGACGAATCCAGTACTCTATGAAAAAAAATTTTTTTTAATTTTAAACATTTTTTTTTCTAAACACTAGGGTGTTCCAAAAAACAAGTTCTTTCAATCAGTAATTAAGATTGCAAATATAAGCCTAAAAATATGCAATGTATTGTTTGAAAATGTCAATGAGAAGGTATTGGGACATCATTTTGGAACTATATGAGGAAAATTATAATTTCTTAAAGCAACCCAGCAGAAAATTATATCCTGCATGACAAAATCACCAATGATGTCATCGATGACATATAGGTGACATTATCATGCATGACATCTTGGAGGAAATGTCATCGTGGAGGGATGCTGTTCATGTGCTTGACTCTCATTCGCTACTGAAATATAAATAGGGTTTTAGCGTCAGTTCAGCATTAGCATGAAGTGGCGTAGATGATGAGTGCTCGACTCAGAATCCGAAGATCGCGGGTTCGATCCCTGGCAGAGGCGAACAAAAATTGTTAAAAATAGATTTTTAAAAATTTTCGAGACATTCAAAGAGAGGGCAAAGAAGAGAAGTTATCAAACTGGTTTCTATAAATTTACATTTAGAGAGAAAAAGTGCAATGTGCTGCTCTCAAATGCTTTTTTTCGCCATCGCATCCCCTAGCATGACTAGTGACATTGTCTAATCTTCCGGTGATAATGACACCGCTGAAGTCCCTGTCAGCTCCTGTGTAAACGTCATACGAAGTGTCACTGGAAATAGCATGCATTCCGGCTCCGAAGTCACTAGGACATCATCGGGGATGTCCGCGGGACATTTCCCGCTGGGAAATTAATAAGGAATCAAGTATCGTTATGACTGTATCATTACTTTTACCCATTTTCATATAAAGTCAAGGAGTTATGAAGACTCTTCTTTCGAGACTTCTGAAAATTTTTCAAATTATGACTACAAAACTTGGATTATTTTCCAATGCCAAACTTTACCTCAAAACATCTCTGAAGAGCAAGAATTTTTGGTGGAATCCAAAAAAAATATATATATAAAATATATAAAATAATAAAAATTCCAAAAAAAGTTCTTTAGCCCATAAGTTTTCAAAAAAAAGCTTGTCTAAAATAAACACATTATGTACTTCAATATTCTTTTTCATCTCATAGGCCGTTTTAATTTATTTGACACTCGAAAAAGATTTACCCCCTTGAAATCTCAAAGAATATTTTCCCAAACATTGTAATTGAAACCTGACATTCGCAAAATATGTACTATCCAACTATCAAATTAAACTCTAAGGATCACTGCAATGTCTTTTGCTTAAGACCGTCAAAGCTGAAAATATGCGAACCAACTCATCTCATCTTCTCCTAAAAATTGTCAAAAAATATAGCATAAAATAAATATTAAAATCCATTGGAATAGTTCAATGAAAGTCTTAAAGGATTTCGAAAATTTTTAAAACACACATCCACCGCATGAAAGCATAAAAGTTTTGAATGTCCTTTTTTTTAATTCCTGGCTTCGTTTGTGCGCTACTAATTTCCTTAACAAACGATGTTGGGTTTTAAGCTTTAAAACAAGCGCATTCACCTGACCGACCGCATTAGAAATAAAGTTTTACGGCATCAGAAACTTTGTATAAAATGTCCGTAAGGCTCAACATTTTTGGGGTAGGACGAATTTTCATTTTCTAATACGATGAACTAAACTCTTCGTCACGTTCAATTCAAGCGGAAAACAATAAATTTCCGATTTAAATTTATTTTTTTTTCGATTCCTTCTTGTGATTTAATGTTTTAAGCCAATTTTTCGGAAAGGATTTTAATGCCTTAAGAGAGTTTTAAAAATTGGGTTTTAACCTTAGATCATTAATATTTTGTTGTTGTGTTTTTATTCAATGGAATCAAGAGGATTTAAAGTTATAATTTTCAATAAAAGGTCATAGAAGACGATCTAATTTCATTTTGGGTCTTTTGAGTCGGGTTATCACTGATGAAACAGACCGAAGGGGCTATACAGCAATGGGAGATACCTATGTATGTAAAAGCTAGTGTTCAAAATGCAACTAATTCAAAAATAATAAAGATATTCACACAATAACAGTGATCCCTAGATAAGAGTACAGTCAGAAACGCACGCAAAAGATGCTGAGAGAGTGTCAGAGAGTCCTTCTTATGATGTAAAATTCCTTTTAATTTTCATATCAAAATTCGGGCTTTTTGTCAATAATTTTAATTTTAAGTTTTATCATTACACATAGTAATTTTTAGGCAAACAGAAAAAAACATTTTTCTGATTGTCGAATGTGGAAAGCCGATGCGATCGATTTCGAACCCAGCTTACGGCGTTCTTCGTCAGGCATCTTAAC
The DNA here is from genome assembly GCA_020466095.1 of Chlorops oryzae. Classification (NCBI taxonomy): domain Eukaryota; kingdom Metazoa; phylum Arthropoda; class Insecta; order Diptera; family Chloropidae; genus Chlorops; species Chlorops oryzae. The sequence goes on along the minus strand of CM035809.1, from coordinate 16,345,931 downwards.
CACTTCGACCACGTCAGGTTTGTGACGCTGGTCGACTTGCTTCAGTTTTGTGAAGTCTATCAATTTTACGAATACGTATTCGTATTCGTTCGGTCAGGCCCTACCGCCTCCTTTTTGTTTTTCATTTCTATTTTCTCTATTATTTACTGTTTCATATTCTGATATATATTTGTTTCTATTCTTTCCATTATTTGTTCTACATCTCTAAATAATTTTTTTTTATTTTCTATGTAATTCGTTCATAGCTATTTTTTTTTTTAAATTATGTTTTAGGGGTTCCATATTCATATAAAAAAATAGGTATAGGAACCATAAAAAAAAATTGTATAAAGGGTTCTCTTGATTAAGGACCTAAGTGGCAGAATTCAACTATTGTACTATCTTTTCATATTACCACTATTATTCAAAATTTTAAATTAATTTTCTATTTTTTTTAATTTTTTATAAATTTGTTTAAATATTTTTGGTCATATTATTTTTTATATTTTGCATTATTTTTATATACTTTTTTTTGTTATTATTTATTATTTAGGTATTATTCGATTAAGAGGTTATTTTTTTTTGAATTAGTTTTAAAATTTTTTTTTTAATTATTTTCCTTATTATTTTAAAATCTAGTATAGTTTTTATTACTTTTCTAATATTATTTTTAATTTTTTAGTGTTTCCTATTATTTTCCTATTGATTTTTTGCATTACTTTAATCTACTATCTCCTTCATTTTGATTTTTATTATTTTTTGTCTAACTTCTTCATGACGGTTTTTTTTAATTTTGATAATGGAAACCATGTTATAATTTTATTAATTTTTGTATTATTTTTCAAACAGTTTTCTTATTAATTTTTATATTATTTCTTATAATTTTTCTAATGCCTCTTCTATTATTTTTCTAAGTTTTTAATTGATTCTTATAATACTAATATTTCCATTACATTTTTTAGGGGAATTTTTCATAATAATAATAATAATAATTATCATTTTCGAAATGCTTTTGAACAAGGTCCAAGTAAGCAGGAAATACTCTATAGTCATAATAAATAGTTTTACCTATTTTTCTGTACGCCCATTGATTGACATTAATCATAGCAATTTCAAGCAACCCTTAGTTTGTTTTTTTTTTTGTCCATTATTTACATTTGTTTGCGGCATTCTCCAAAAGAATCATTCAAAGCCCACATTGAAGATGGTCGAAAGCATTTTTGACATTGAAATAAAATGAAAAGCGAATAATTCGAATATTCCCCAAAAAGGGAGAAGGAAAAAAAATATATTTCAAATCGCTGCCACTTAAGCAATTTCTTTGTTCGAGATATCGTGAGTGTGTACATTCGCATATGCGTGCGTGTGTGTGTATTTGTGATGTATGCATGAATCACACATAAACCTACTTATATCTTTTTGTATTGGTGTTTTTATAAAAGGCAATAGCGTGAAATGACTTTAGCTTAAAAAATGAACTTCCCCTTGACTTCAGCTACCGACTGAATGAATGAGTGAACGAGTGAGTAAATGAGTGATTGAAAGTGTGAGTGGGTGAATGAATGAATGAATGAACGACGGCTGCCTCACGGGTGAAGCGAGCTCAAGAAAAAGCCATCAAGACGATGACTTAACAACTTCAATGACAATTTTTGCGGCGTTTTCTTTGGATTCACTCTGCCATTTTTTCTTCTTTTTATCAAAAAAAAAAAATTTTTATTTTTCTCTTTAATTTTATTTTTCTTCTTCTTCTCCTTTTGTACGCGGCCGTTCATGCTACTATCTCGTTTAAGCTATTCAAGCTGTGGGAGCGACTAATAATGACGATGGCGGATTGTGTGCACAACATCCGCACGCGTGGCACGCGATGAGGACGCACGTTTGTGGTTGACTGCGAGCATGTGTCAGATGTGTGTTTCTGTCTGTCTGTGTGTGTGTGTGTGTGTGCGTGACGTTTAAAATTGGCAGTTTGAAGCGTTACTATCAAACGATTTGCTAGAATCGTCGTCGGCATCATATAAAGGAAAATAAATTAACTGCTGCAAAAATTGTTGTAGGGAATTGTTCGTAGCATCCTGAAAGGATTTCTATCTGTTACCGACAGAAGGAAACACTTTCGTTGCTTTCCAAGAAAAATAGATTATTTTTCTGGTAGGATTTTTGTTTGTGTTTGTGCAAAACTATTTCCGATTTTGATAGCAGTTTCTGGCAGTCTTTTGCTTGAGTTCATTTCATAACAATTTGGGCGTCTACCAAGCTCCACCTCAGCTCGAAGGGTTTTCCTATTATTTTCATTGAGATATCTTTTGTCGGAAATTCTTTTTTATTTATTTTTTTTTTTTTTTTATTATGCCTCCTGAATTGACATCTCAACTACCAAAACCTTATCCTTTGAATGACCTTCAATTTGTCGCTGATTACACAATCATCTCTAATACACTTGCTTGGAATTTTGTGAAAGCAGGAAGTATGCGAAGAATCCCTTTTGAATTGCATCAAGCCGACGACATGACAAAACATGAAACGATTTGCATCGATTCGATTCGATTCGTTCTTTTATTGAAAATATTCAAATTTGACCTTTTATATGTATTTGACACACAGCATCCTGAAGGCATTCATTGCAGTTCTATTTTTTTCTTTCAATTTTCTGAATAATGCAAGAGTTGTGTCTGCTGCTCTCACTTGCTACGACGAAGACATTTTTCCCTCAAGGACTATGCAAAGAAAAAAAAGGAATTATTTTCCTTCTTTCTTTTATAAGAAATAATTTTAGAGCAAAAATGTGTTGAATTGAAAAGGACGAAGAAGGTGGGGTGGGAGCGACATGATTGCATGAGAAATAAAGAGATGATAAACTCTTTTAAGAAAGATTGTATTAAAAAGGGCCTTCGAGTACAATAATTGATAGTTTCAGCACCTAAAAGTATGCACATAAGAATTTTAGAGATTTGTGAAATTCTTGAGAGCATACCCAGCAAGGTCTTTTAAGTTTTAAAGGATCTTCTTAAGGCCGCAACAAATTTCAACTGACAAATAACTTTAAAAAATTTTTTTTAATTATTAAATGCATACTTTTAGGGTCTCAACTAAACAAATTCATTTTGTCTTAATAATTTTATTGACAAATAAATACGATCCTCGACTGAAAGCAACAATTACAACGAAATTTAATGGTGCAATTCAAACTTCTGCCCAACACACACACACACACACATACACAACCTTTCAATTAACAACTTCCGGTCAGTGTCGTTAAACAAAAACTCGAATGCAATAAAAAAATGCTTCTCTTAATTAAAGGACTCAATATTTCGTGGAAAGTATTCATAAATAAATGGAAAATGGTCACCTTAGAGGTGAATGCTTTTGACAGTTCCTCCGAGAGGGAAAGCAATTAAAAGTCGACATAAAAAATTTTGTGCGCGTCGAAGAGTGGCGGAAAAACGGAATTTGTCTTTGTTTTTTATTTTTTTTTTTTTTTGTTTTTTCACGACAACAACAATTAAGTGGCAATAATGGACGGCACATAAAAGTAGCCGAAAAATACGTTATAAAATGTTTTGATTGTGAATGTGTTGCAGGCACTTAATTTTTAATTGCTTTCAGATTTATTTCGTTTTTCTTTTTCCTTTTTTGTTAATGCATTAACTTCATTTTTTTTTTTTAAATTATAAAAAGCTTTACTTAGAATTGTTTTAATTTATTTTTGGAAAGGTAAATACTTTTAAATATTATTTATTTCGAATACAGGAAAGAAAGAGAAAAATATCAAAGGTTAAAGGTACAAGAATACCAAACTTGATTCAGAAGAAGCCTTTTTAACTTTTCTTCCGCCTTTCGTTTTTCTATTGGCTTTATTGACGCACTAATTTTACGCATCTTTTACGCTTAAAGAGTTTCGGAAAGTCTCCCTTGTTCGATTTTCAAAAAAAAAAATTCTTACAAACAATCCCACTTGTACCTACATATTTTTAAATATTTTTTACATATTTTTTTTTTTTTCTAATAGGGGTCTTCCCTTAAACGTGTATTTGCTGGAAAACTTCGAAAAATCGTAAATCAAGAAGGCTTAGAAATTAATGAAAGAAATTTTGTATGAAAAATTTTACACTTTTACGATTTTTCAATCTTTTCACTTTTAAGGGAATACCCTAAATATTTTTTTATTATCAGGCATGCCTAGAAATCGAAACCGAACAAAATCAATCAGATTTTAATAGAAATTTTAAGCTATTTAGAGTTTATTATGGGGATTCAATTTCTAGAGCATGTGTGAGTATTTTTATACCCAGCGTAAGCGGGGTATATTAGTTTTGTGCAAATCTTGTAACAGGGAGAATTAAGCTCCGGAGCTATAGAAAAATATATATAGAAATGATCAGGATCAAAAACTGAATCGATTTAGACATGTCCGTCTGTCCGTCTGTCCGTCCGTCCGTGGTCGGATCTCCTCCGAAACGGCTGGACCAATCAAGTCGAAATTTGACACACAGGTATATCGGGATCCGAGTATGATCCTAAGTAAAAATGGGAGACATCCGCCCACTGCCACGCCCACAAATGAATATAAGGTGTTTTCAGTAAAATGCTTGTAACTTGCGAACCAGTCAACACATTCCATTGATATTTGGTGTACTGGTAAACTACGAAAAGAGACATATCCTGGCAAAAAATGGACGCCGCCCTCCTCGTGCCACGCCCACAAATAAGCCCAAAAATAAGGGCTTATCGTAATTTGTGAAGTAAAAGGCGTAGAAGCTTCAAATTCGCAGCATAGGTTGCCTAAGGCAAATGAAAGGTGTAGGAACAAAAATTTATGTAGCCCGCCCACTGCCACGCCCACAAATAGAGAATTTTCATAACTTCCGAAGTAAAAGGCGTAGAAGCTTCAAATTCGCAACATAGGTTCACCAAGGCAAATGAAAGGTGTAGGAACATTTTTTTTATGGCCCGCCCACTGCCACGCCCACAAATGAAGTTTTTTCGTAACTTCCGAAGTAAAAGGCGTAGAAGCTTCGAATTCGCAACATAGGTTCACCAAGGCGAATGAAAGGTGTAGGAAAAAATTTTTTGTGGCCCGCCCACTGCCACGCCCACAAATAAAGATTTTTCGTAACTTCCGAAGTAAAAGGCTTAGAAGCTTCAAATTCGCAACATAGGTTCACCAAGGCGAACGAAAGGTGTAGGAAAAATTTTTATGCGGCCCGCCCACTGCCACGCCCACAAATGAAGATTTTTCGTAACTTCCGAAGTAAAAGAAGTAGAAGCTTCAAACTCGCAACATAGGTTCACCATGGCGAATGAAAGGTGTAGGGAAATAATTTATGTTGCCCTCCCACTGCCACGCCCACAAATAGAGAAGCAAAACATAGTGCGCTCGTAATGTCGGGACGCTGGGTATTTCAAAGTCGGGCTTGACCGACTTTAGCTTTCTTACTTGTTTAATTTTTATAATTTCTTAATTTAAAACTATTTTTAAATTAATATTTTTTTTAAATTTAATTAATTTAATTTATTTTTTTTTAATTATATTTAATTATTTTTAAGTATATTTCATTATATTTAATTATTTCTAATTTTTTTAAAATATTTTTAATTATTTTTGATTATTTTTACTTATTTTTAATTATTTTAATTTTTTAATCACTTTTAACTATTTTTAATTATTTTTAATTATATTAATTATTTTTAATTATTTTTAATTTTTTTAAATATTTTGAATTATTTTTGAATATTTTTGATTGTTTTTAATTATTTTTAATTATTTTTAATTATTTTAATTAATTTAATTATTTTAATCATTTTTAATTATTTTTAATAATTTTTAGTGATCTTTAATTTGTTATTATTTTTTATAATTTTTTATTATTTTTTATTAAATTTTTCGTATTAGGAGCATTCCACGTACGGGACAAAAAATATTCACCATGTTTTTTATGTTTAAATGTTTAATTTTATGGAAATATTATTTTCATGTACTCATATTAAGATATTTAACAGGATATAAGGTGCGCTTTCCAAAATTTTTGAGTAATTATATTAGCTTTGGCCTGTTTGTACGGGACAAAAGTATCATTTTCTGTGGAATGTTCCATTACTTATTATTATTTATTTTTCGCCAAAAAGTCCTAGCATTTCTTCACATTGGTAAAAGTTGTTCAATGGGACAGCTATAAATTAATGAATATTTTTACTTGTAGTATCCAGTTTTCATATACAGTATTCCCCGGATAGAAGCACCATCCAAAAAAGAACGCAAGACTGTTCCTTTAAGCGGAAAATACCTCTTTCAGTTTGTAAGCCCATCAACTTTGATCCTTTATCACAAACAAAAAATATTCAGGTATTGCTCTAAGCTTTTAAGAATCCTCCCCAATATCACTTTTGTATTTCATTTCACTTCGCACTCTATAGGTACTTGTCCCCGTCGCTTTTGCCCTCGATGAGCCCATCATAAGTAGTAGCTTACTTCATTTGAAAATTTTATGCTTCATTACTTTTCGACGTTTTACGTTAAATCCATTTTAGGTCAATTGATGTCATTTTCATAAGACAATTATTTTCGCATAAAATAAACAATTTAAGTTTTCCCAAAAATCTCTTTGAGCCCCTCAATTATAATAAACATAAATTTATCGACAACACACACACACACACACTCCTATGTATAGATGTTGTGTACATCTTAAAGTCACAACGCGTCCCAACATTCCATACACACGCAATATTAATTGCTTTTTATGAACGAAGATCCGGAAAGTTCCCCACCCGCCAACGTCACCGACGAAGAAAGGTCCTGCCAGTCAGTCGGAATATTTTATCGAATTTTTATTGTTGCTTCAAAAAGTTCTTAATTTTCGATTTTATTGTTGTGTTCGTTATTATACTTATTACTTTCGATATTTCTTACAAATTGTATGCTTAACACGCACAGCGCGTGTCTCTCTGTCTCTCTCGTTCGCTGTGTCCTTCTGTTCCTCGCCGTTCAACGAACGGTTAGAATCGGACGGAATCGAATCAAAAAACTTTTGTCATCAAATTTGATGAAATTCAAAATTTTAATTGAGTTTCCCGTCGCCCATCAATCGCGTCAAGTCAAGAACTTTATTGAATGAATTCCGAATAGACTTATAAAAAGAATAATGACAACGGAACGATAAAGAGACAGTAATAACAATAACAACAAAAAGAATTTTTTTTTTCTGTTGCTTCTTGAAGGAAAAGTTTTTTGACAAAAAATAAATTATTTCGAGCCTCAGAGGTACCTTCTACATACATTCATATATACATATATGTATGTATGTTTGACGATGTGAGTGAAAAGGATTCTGCTTCAATTGAGTTCGAAGTATAATTTAATGTAGAAATTTAAGGAAATTGCTTATCATGTGCTGAATGAGGTCATAAAATCTATGCCAAAACATAATTATGCCAACTAAGTGCGTATGCGATTTTTACATATGATTATAAGCAGGGTCGCAATCAAGGGTAACGAATAATAGATTTTAATTCTGAGGACGTGAAAATGTTTCCTGCTGGACATATACCGCAAAAGAGTTGTCGAAAAGTTTCCGGAAATGAAACAGGAGTTCCGAATGTAATTTTTTTAATGATAAGAGGAGACCCGTGCTTGCATGAGATATTCACTATGACAATACGAAAAGGCCTTAAAACACGCATAAAACAAATCAGTTTTACTTTCTCGCTCTCTAACTGAAAGTCTGGACAATCACAATACTAATGATAATAAAAAATAGCATTTAATTATAAATAATATAAATGATAAAAATTGTAATAATTAGAGCAACCCAAAATATTTAATTTCAGCACCCGAAAGTATGCATATAAATATTAAGAATATCACCTAAGATCAGTAATCTGTTCACTTTTGTGGATAAACCCATTTAAACACACCGTTTGCAAGGCTTTTCGAATAGTGGAGATATTCTTAAAGCCCTTATTAACCTCCGTACGCAAAGGCTCAAGTTATTTCAATTATATAAAATCTAAAACATATCCAAATGTATACTTTTAGGTGTTGAATGACAACATTTTATGGACTCATAATAATAATAATGTCATCCACACTCTAGCTGAAAAGAGGTAAAGTGAGCAATGTAGGTTTGATTTTGCAAAATTACCCGATTTTGTCAGATAATTCTCCGATTTCCTTATAAAAGGGAGAGCATATATAGATAAAGTCCGATAAATTCGGCTTATAAAGTAGCTTACGAAGATCATTATTGACGATTGCGAGTCCCAGTATATAAAAGGAAAATTATATGAAAATCATCGTCTCTACTGTCTAGTCCAAGCCCGTATTCGCATTCACCAAGTGCGTAGAGCTGGTATTTAAGGTGACAGTTGTAAGGAGTACGCAGGTGGTGATTTCGGGGATTAAAACCTCTCTTCAAAATGCGAGGAATCATAAAGGAACATGAAAAAAGGCACAACTCATAGCTACTTTGATGCCAAAAATAATTTGCTGCATTCTTTCGTAAACAGGGCTCTGAGAACAGGGCTCTGACAGGGCTCTAGAACATTCAGTTTTCCCGGATTAGTTGAAAATATAGTTATAACTGAATGAATATGTGAAAACCGGGTATTTATCCCAGTGCGTAACGAATTGAAATTGAAAATGTTCCGACAGAATTCCATAATATAGAAAAATGGAACCAAACCAACAGTTTTAGAATGCCATCGCCTTAGAGACTGACGATGTGTGAAAGATGTGAAAGTGATTTCACTCTTCGGAATCCCAACAATTTTTAAATTGGTTAAAAGGGGCTTAAAAAAAGCCATCAAACTCCTTATTCTTTAAAAAAAATTTCTAAGAATCCTCTTACAGGTTCATATATTCAGAATCTATGAACTCAGTTTTCTCTGACTGAACATTAATTAAATAAACTCAGCTTGAGACTTTTCCCCCTAAAGCATCAAGTAGACTTTCGAGTAACTTCTCCAATAAACTTGAACCGACAAAGATGATTCATTAAGTCCAACAAAGTTACGTTAAGTCAACAGGACCAACTAATTGTATTAGTTTAAGTCTTCAGGTTTTTAAAAAGTTTAACTTTGCATAGAAAATCAAACAATGAACTTCAAAATTCTTACCATTCAGGCCCGATTTAGAAAGGCCCCTCGAAGGCGCCTGCTTCCAATTCAAATCCTTTCTATCGTTCTCGCATATCGTGATAGTAACCAGCATAAAGCATCAGCAATTAACACGAAATTGCTGTACATCACAAAAAGGTCATAGAAAAACATACACACGTGGCGAGAAAATCCCAACAAAAACAATAATAACAAAAAGAGCAACAACAACAACAATGAGCAATGATAATGAATAGGAAATAACAATGGCAACAAAAAGCAGTCGTCAGCAAAAAACAAAAAAGTTTAACTAACACCAAAACACCTGTACACGTCTAGGAACATTTTTTGCGGAAAAAAGTTGAGCTAACAATTGCTCAACCCCAAAAAAAAAAAAAAAAGTTTAATTCTACAAAAGTTCTCACACGCAGGCACACACAAACATGCAGACTCGTGTTCATACATCGTGTTATTTTGTAGCATCGACGGATACACATGAGCTTCAAAAGAACAATGCCGGCTCGTCATAATCGTTAAGCGGCAACAATAGAAGGAATAATAGATGATAAAGGTATGAAGAAAATTTCAAGCTCACACTTTTCTTTGGTTGTTGTGCGAGAAAGTGTGTGTGTGTGTGGCTGTGTGTTTATGTGTGCATGAGTACCCAAGAGGTTTTGGAAAATTATGAAAACAATACGTCTGTCATTGGGCTAAAGTGACAACTGAATTCATAGAAAAATTTTGTGCTCTCATCGACGAAACAATGACAAAAGATGTCATCATTGATTCAGAAATTTCCTATTGGGTATTTTTCCATATAAACCTTAATATAGAAATACTCCCAATTTTGATTTTAGAAACAAAACTCAGCAAATTCAGGCAATAAAAAATGGAAATAACAAACTAAAATCTTTCTTTGCGTTCACAGTCTTTCGGTCAATTATTGTGGAAGGTGAGGAGGAAAAAAATATTGGGGAAACTCAGTAGGAAAAAAAATACTAAGCAACAACAACAGAAAAAAAAAAACATTCGAATGTTCTAAAACAAAACGACGCTTAAAAAGGATCATCCGAAATATTTTACAAGAGTGGAGGTTAGTGCTTTGTTTTTGCCTTCTTTTTGTAGCCTATGGAAGGATACCAAATAAACCATTGATAAGGTCAAAGATTTAAGGTGATTTATAAGACAATAAAACTGCCAAACAAGCGATTAAATTTTTTTTTAAATTTTTTTATTTTAGTTTTTAGACAGTGAAAATAAAAATACAATGTCAGATCAATCATTTAAAGGGTCAAGATGTCTCATATATGTACATGTGAATTTTTTCAGAGATAAGATATATGAATCGAGCAATAAAAAACATTTAAACGCAGTAGCCAAAAGATTAGGGTGGATCGTTTAGTTCGACAAAAAAATGAAAATAACCCTAGTGGAATAAGATTCTTCAATTTTTTTGGAGAAATAATGCTCACGGAACCATAGGTCAAACCCCAATTTTTTTCTTCCGCTTTTTAAAAAGAAGTTCCATCTTAAATAAGCCTAAAGGCATGCTACAAGTCATTGATATTTCTACCTAGTTGAAAAATATTTTTCAATGGATTTTTCTTATTTTGATTCTTAGCATAATTTAAGGCATGAGAAATTATAAAATTTTGCTTGAAAAATCATCATAATTTGGCCATTTTTAGATAGTTATTATCATGGCTCGGATTTTGTTGACTTTTATATATTTAAAGTATACTTTATGGAGTAACAATTTTGTTCAACTCACACAAAGTTACACTTTAAATCGATTTTTACCTTCAATATGAATTTTTTTGAAGTTAGAAAAGCTCGAATTCGCTAAACTTATTCGCAAAATGTTGGTAAGAAAAATTTTTTGTTCCATAAAGTATGCCCTAAATTTATAAAAGTCAACAAAATCCGAGCCCTGGTTATTATAGAAACTATAAAAATTTTCAATGGCTCGAACTTTGAGGGACGTTGAATAGATTTTTTCTCTGCTTTTTGAGATGTTGTCACCAACAATGATGACGAAAATATGTCGCATATAGCATGAAAAACCTTTGTTTGCAAAAGCGGAAGGTTAAATTTCACATTTGACCTATAGTTTCTGCGGCATAATTATTAAGTATGGGCAACAGAATAATATTCTGCTAGGGAAACTGGAGGTTACAAAATCTATCCGTCTCTAGGAATAATTTTTCAACAATTTTTAGAACAACAGAAAATGTTTGAAGTCAGCATCTAAAAGTATGCATATAAATATTAAACATTTTTTAAGAATTTGTTCGTTCATAATTTTATATGAATTTGTACATATTTCCAATGAAGATTTTTGGAGTTGTGTCGGTATTGTTAAGACCTTAGGTTATCTCCAATTATAAAGACTTTTAAAAATAGAAATAGAAATGTAAAAGTAGTTTTTAAAAAAATTTAATGCATACTTTTAGGTTCTGAATTTGTATATATTTCCTGTTTCCCTGGCAATTAAATATTATTCCAGTCTTATAGCTCTTAGAATAAACATTTTTCCTAACCGATGAGTTCCTTTCATTATAGTTATTTCTTTAAAAAATCCCAATCTTCTTCAAGGAAATAATTTCGACCAATTTTTTCAAGCAACCATGCTCCTTATTCTTCTTACAGCACTCCATTAACATTCAACTTTAATGTAAGAAAGCCCATTCCCAAAGAAGAAAGTAAGCTCGACTCTTGTTTCTCTCTCTTTCCTTCTCTCTTCTTTCTCTCTCTCTCTCTCTCTCTCTTTCTGTCTCTCTGCAGGACGACTCCGAAAAAGAAATTTCTTTTCTTTCACGTGCTCTCACCAACTAACAAAAGTCTACAAAAATAAGCTAAGCGACAAAGATTCAAAATCTGTAAAAATGGAGAGCGCAATCAATCGTCTCTTTCTCTCGCCGCAAAGTCTCTGCGAGATAACAGCATCCTGTAAGCGAACGTAGCGTAAGCAAAAGAAGCACAACTTTAGTATCGTTCTTGTGAGCTTCTCGCACAGAACACGGGAACAGAACTTGACAGTCTCGGCAAAAAAAAGCGACGGTGAAGTGCTACGAAAAATTTACGAAATTTTTTGGGTGCAAAATCTCCCAGAGGTAACGCAGAATTTTCGCCAAAATTAATGGATTTAAAAAGTTAAAATTGAAATAGTTTTAATTTCATTCAAAAGAATCGAAAGAAATCGAATTTTAATTGAGGAAAAACATTTTGAGTGAAAAGATGGGCGTTAAAATGCCGACGCTCCTGCGAAGTCAATGACACAAAATTTGGTCCAGCAGCGGTGACAAATGACGATACTGATGAGGGTAAACATACAGCGACAGCTGTAAGGAAATTCTGGTAAAACAAAGCAAAAAACACAACAGCCTCTCTGAAAAGAGAGTGAGTGAAAACAGCAAGTTAAAGAGAGCCAGAGAGAGCGCGACGAGAGAAAGCCTTGCAGCGAGAGAGTTCTCATCTCTTAGATGATGTCAAAAGCGAACTGTCAAAGCACATTACAGGAAAAACGCACACCGCACGTAAAGCTTTCGCTTAACTGTCAAACTGCCAGTTGATTCTGCGAACGCGAGCGCTTTTGCTACACCCACTCTCAGCGTAAATAAATTTTTAGTACTTACGACCGATTTTGTACTAAAATTAAGAAGAAAAAAAAAACCAAAAGACGTCATACCGGTCTCCGTTCGAAGTGATAGCCTGCAACACAAACAACGCGAACGACAGCAGCAACAATAACAATCATAAGCACAAAAATATGCAACGAAAAATGTAAACAAAACACAGTCAAACTTTAGCATCTCTGTGCGGATATATTTGCATTTGTGTGTGGGTTCTCGTTCTCGAGCTCGAGCTCGCTCGCCCACGTGTCTAACCGATTGTATGGGAATTTGACGGCTGCTTTGAAATTAAAATCGCCGGTAAATAGCCACATTGAATTTACCATTCGGGTTTTCCCTCGCCCACACATATGTATATGCATATATGCATGTATGTTTGCAGCGATCCGCTGAATCTCTCCATCAAGGACACCACATATTGTATGTGAAATATAAATAAATAAATAAAAAGGAATAGAATTCCTTTGAAAGCGAAATTTGAATTTAATTTCTATTCATTGAATTTCCTTCCGGCTTTCCGGTTTCTATGAGCGACTGCTGCCACGTAGGTACTCGTTTAGCAGATAAACTTTGAGACACACACTGCACCGCAATAATGCTGCTGCAACATTTGCAACTCGCCACATTTTGGCGTAACTATAAATTGCTCTACTTAATCGCCTTTCTCGTTTTGCTTTGCGAGAGTGTCAATGCTAATCCGGATGCAAAACGCCTATACGATGACCTGCTCAGTAATTATAATCGTCTCATTCGTCCAGTTAGTAATAACACAGATACGGTGCTGGTCAAATTGGGGTTAAGGTTATCGCAACTGATTGATCTGGTAAGTACGAAATCGTTTGGGCATTTTTAATTGAATATGAGAGTAGCTTAAGTGTATTTAACCCTTTAATGCATAAGCGAAAAATTTGGTCCCACATAATTTTAACGATTTTTTTTTTTTCATTTACTCTTTACAACATTAGATTGGTGGATAGGTTTGAGCATCATTTATCCGTGGCACTGCGTCTGAGTAGACTATTGTACCAAACCCGTTATTTCACCTAGAGTATTCTTGTTACTCCAGTAATGAAAGATTTTTACTTTTTATAGTTCAATTTCGGTTGGATGATATCCTTGCCAATTGTAGATCTTTTATCTATTTAGGGCAGGAAATTCTGCCAGCAAGCTTAGAAAGGATTTTTCCTCTTCCAAGCAGAATCTGAACACTTCGCTGTTGGCGTGTCAAAATCCCTTCTTGTGTTTGTTGAGAAGACCGTGTCCTCTAATGTTCGCTGCCATTATTCTCATTTAGTGCTTGCTTAGTTGCAGCAGATATTACGACTTCTAAAGAATATTTTCGCCCTATCACGGAGCTCTGAGTTTTGTGGCTTGAATGTAATGCGATCTTCTGACGGCTCAGGTCCCTAGGGAGACATAACGGCTCCCTCATTCGCCAGTTTGGCTTTTTCTTCATTGCCTTCATGACCACAGTGAGAAGGTATCCAGTGTATTGTCACTTGATTCCTGCTGGCTGGTTCCTGAAGTACATTTAGAGTCTCCCATACTAGTTTCGAGTTCACCGCATTACTAACACGCTGATCTTTGAACTCATCGGAATACAAATTTGTACATTATGCGTTAAAGGGTTAAGATAATATAACATTTTATAAAATAAATTAATAAAAAAATATAAAAAATAAAAAGAAATTTTAAAAACAAAAAACTTTTGCAAACACAACTTTCGAACGTATTCCATGCGGCCTCGGTGCGTATGAGCAACGTAATTTCATGCTTCGCTTCAAACTGAATTTACGTTACGTATACGTCTTGCATTTTGCGATGATCTCGTTTTTCGATTAAATTGGCTATTACAGATCGCAATTGGTTTTTTTTCGTTTTAACGTTTTAAACGTTTTTCGAACTTTTTTTTTTCCTTGATTGTTTTAAAACTCAATTTTATTAATGACTAAATGGTTTCAATTGCCTTAAGCGTTCGCAATCAAAAAGCAAATGAGGAAATTAAGCTCATTTTATTCATTTAAATTAATGAAATTCAATGCTGAATTGATTGTTAATTGAATATTTGCATATTGCTGCATGGTGTTTTTTCATTTCTGGGAATTTTTTGTTTGTTTTACATTATAGAATTCCAAGATATCGCGATTTTTTACACTAAATTAATCGCATTAATAGATCGATAACAACAGTTTACAGCCATTTTGTTCAGGAGATCTCAATGCACTTTTCCCATAGACTTTGGCCTTCTAAACACGAAAAAATTTTTGAAAAAATGTTCATGGAAGCGTTTTATTTATATTAATTTAAAAAAAAAAAGGTTTTTTTCGGAGATATTGTAGATTTTTTGAGCAGAACTCGGCCATGCATCGACCAATTCAAATGAAGTACCACTCAAATTAAAGAAAACTAACGCCTCTAAGACTCTTTCCTACATAGTTTTAAGATTGGTAAGAAAACTACGATTCTGTAGACCTATAAACCTAAAGAAAAATATTTTTGTAGCAAAAATATTATACATGTTTCTTTTTCATTTATCGGGATCTAAAAAATAGATTCCAAAAAGACAATTTTTTTTACATTTTTGATTTAAAGGTGGGTCCTTACCCAACAAAACAGTATATTAGTTTTTAAAATCCATGGATAAATGGCGAAGTTATAACTTTATAAGTGAGGGAATAAAGCCAATATAAGCAATGAAAATAAAAAATTTAAACCGTATCGCAAAAATACATTGCATACTCTAAGGCTAAATTTGTCATTCTTTTTTTAATATTATTTTCGTGTTAAGAAGGCCAAAGTCTACGGGAAAAGTGCATTGAGATCTCCTGAACACGCCAAAAATTATTATTTGTAAACTAGTGTAATCGGTTTTTGCAATTGCTAATGCTGACTTAAGGTTTCGTGGTTTCCGACCACTATTAGCAAATTTAATTCAGCATTTTTTTAATAGAATAAAACCCTAAAAATTTGCTCAAAAATTGCACACAAATTTCCACTAACTCAATCGAACGGCGCAGTGCATACAATCATTTTGAAGGCTACCTATTGAAGCGTCATCCAAATGATTTGGCACACACTCACTCTTCTCTTTCATAGAGACCAAAAAAAAAAACACTATCGCGTAATGCTCTACTGCATAGGTCGGCATGGCTATTGAAAAACGAAAAAGCAAAAATTTAAATGAAGAAGTACGCTTGACAAATTCAATGTAATTGAATCCAAAAAAAAAACCAGACGACAGAAATAAAAATGAAATAAAATTTGATTTTTGTTCTCGGAAAAAAAGTAATATGCAATTGAAAATCGTTTAGGACAGTAGACAAAACGATTATTAATTGCACTTTTGGCAAGCATTTTAAAGTGCAACTAGAGACAGAAACAGACTCGGGACCAAAGAAAAACAAAGATGGGACATTTTGAAATGGCTTCATATGGCACTGTTCTGACGTCAATGGCAAACTGCAACGCGATTTTTTTTCCAAATACGACATCATTACGAAATGTTACATGATCTACAAACTCAAAAGAACACAAACACAAGTTCTCTCTCTCACACACACATACACAGAGACACGGAGTGAAAATGAAAGCGGGAAAACGCAATCAAACAAATCCTAAAACGATTTAGCGCTTGGAAGCATGCAACGATAACGTGAAAACAGAGAATATATATTGCTTCTCTTACTTCAGCGACGAGTGTGTCTGACAATTTTTTCTTATTTTCATTTTTTTTTCTCCACGGCACTTTACCCGTTCTAAATTCTATAAGATTAAAATGTAATAAAATTTCAAAATCCCTTTCAAGCGCTCTGACAGCAGCCCCCCACCGAACATTGAAAGAAAGAAGTAAATTAAAAATGGCGCGAGAGAGTGCTTTAAAGCTCAAGTAATTCTTAGCGTTTTTGAGCGGTGCATTATCTTCTTAAGTTGAAGAATTATAGTTGAACATGAAACATGAAAGAAGTGGGCAAAAATAAAGGGGTGAATTTGTAAGCTTCGAAGAAATTCTTTGAAGGTTATTAGTATGAACATGCAACACAAAATGTCTCATCGCCATATTTCATGGTAATGAAGAAATGAAAATATTATGACAGTTCATTCATGTACGTCGTGTAATATATTTTCTAATGTGTCAATTTTATGACAGCTCGACCTATCGCGGGGACGAAAATAACTCAATAATCGATGATAATTAATGCTTCAGTTCACACATTCATTACACAGATTACTTACTTACGTCAGTAGAAATGAGATTAATTAAGACATGATGAATCCTTGTGGGATAGAAATCTATTTTCACACACACTGATCCGCAAAGCTGTATGAAAAAAATGTTTATTGATTGAATCCGCCTTTCCTTACTTCAGAAGATCATAAAATAGCCTTATTCAGCACCCATAAGTATGCATAAAATGCTATGAAGAATGCTTTTGATACTGAGATTATGTTCATTCTTGATGGTGGATGTGTGTCTTTTTATTCACATCTCCCGGAAAGTTTTTTTGAATTTCAAGGGATCTGCGCATTGTATTATTTTATTTTTTTTATATATATTCAAGTGCATACTTTTAGGATCTAAATTCACCGACATATATCATGTTAATTTATTTATTAGAAACATTTGAGGTCTTTCTTTTGAAACTACCAAAGAAACTGCGTCAAAACAGTTCTCAAGCCTCCTCAATACAAAACAACCTCAATGCAACCCGATTCTAAATAATTCGCTGGAACTATTCCATGCAGATTTCGAAAAACTTCTCTCATTCCAAGGACACTGAGAAATTATTATACAAACATCAAGAATTTCAAAAATTTTAAACCAAAGGTCAGATTTCTGAGCCTTTTGCAAAGGCCTCCAAAAAACACCGCCTAGGATCACTAAGGGAGACTAAATGAATCATTATCTTAAATTTTGTAACTGAAAGGGGGTCAAAAGGACGACTTTAGCAATCATGAATAAAAAATTTTGAGATCCTGAAAGACACACTTTTTCCATGTAAGGCTATGTGCTCTTTTCTCTCAAAAAAAATTCTCATATAACAGGTTGTCTGATAAGTCCCCGGTCTGACACATAGATGGCGTCGCTAGTATTAAATGCATATTATTTTTATATAGTGGCAACCTTCAAATGATTCGTGTCAAAATTTGACGTCTGTAAGTCAATTAGTTTGTGAGATAGAGCGTCGTTTGTGAAGCAACTTTTGTTATTGTGAAAAAAAATGGAAAAAAAGTAATTTCGTGTTTTGATAAAATAATGTTTTCTGAAGGGAAAAAATACAGTGGAAGCAAAAACTTGGCTTGATAATGAGTTTCCGGACTCTGCCCCATGAAAATCAACAATAATTGATTGGTATGCAAAATTCAAGCGTGGTGAAATGAGCACGGAGGACGGTGAACGCAGTGGACGCCCAAAAGAGGTGGTTACCGACGAAAACATCAAAAAAATTCACAAAATGATTTTGAATGACCGTAAAATGAAGTTGATCGAGATAGCAGAGGCCTTAAAGATATCAAAGGAACGTGTTGGTCATATCATTCATCAATATTTGGATATGAAAAAGCTCTGTGCAAAATGGGTGCCGCGCGAGCTCACATTTGACCAAAAACAACAACGTGTTGATGATTCTGAGCGGTGTTTGCAGCTGTTAACTCGCAATACACAATAGTTTTTGCGTCGATATGTGACAATGGATGAAACATGGCTTATCACTACACTCCTGAGTCTAATCGACAGTCGGCTGAGTGGACAGCGATCGGTGAACCGTCTCCGAAGCGTGGAAAGACTCAAAAGTCCGCTGGCAAAGTAATGGCCTCTGTTTTTTGGGATGGGCATGGAATAATTTTTATCGATTATCTTGAGAAGGGAAAAAACCATCAACAGTGACTATTATATGTCGTTATTGGAGCGTTTGAAGGTCGAAATCGCGGCAAAAACGGCCCCATATGAAGAAGAAAAAAGTGTTGTTCCACAAGACAACGCACCGTGCCACAAGTCATTGAGAACGATGGCAAAAATTCATGAATTAGGCTTCGAATTGCTTCCCCACCCACCGTATTCTCCAGATCTGGCCCCCAGCGACTTTTTCTTGTTCTCAGACCTCAAAAGGATGCTCGCAGGGAAAAAATTTGGCTGCAATGAAGAGGTGATCGCCGAAACTGAGGCCTATTTTGAGGCAAAACCGAAGGAGTACTACCAAAATGGTATCAAAAAATTGGAAGGTCGTTATAATCGTTGTATCGCTCTTGAAGGGAACTATGTTGAATAATAAAAACGAATTTTGACAAAAAAATGTGTTTTTCTTTGTTAGACCGGGGACTTATGAGCCAACCTGTTAAAGCTACTTTCGGGGCGGTTTAGAAGCATTTGCGTTTCAGAAAATGAGTTTTGTTTGAGTTGAGGATTGCCGCGAGGACTCTTTTTGGTTGGCTATGTTGTTTATAGCAGCCTAAAAGTATACCTTCACTTCTCATAGCAGTGTCTCTCTCTCTCTCTCTCCTTCTCTGTCTTTCTTTGCAGAACTTGAAGGATCAAATTCTCACAACCAACGTCTGGCTCGAACACGAATGGCAAGATCACAAATTCAAATGGGATCCATCAGAATATGGTGGCGTTACAGAGCTGTATGTCCCATCTGAACATATTTGGCTACCGGATATCGTGCTCTATAACAAGTGAGTGTTAAATTTTAACAACTCTCAATGAATACTCTCAAATAAATATTCATAATATAAATAGCGCTGATGGTGAATACGTTGTCACAACAATGACAAAAGCGATTCTCCACTACACCGGCAAAGTTGTATGGACTCCACCGGCTATTTTCAAATCATCATGTGAGATTGATGTACGGTACTTTCCATTCGATCAGCAGACGTGCTTCATGAAATTCGGCTCATGGACCTACGATGGCGATCAGGTTAGATAAATGTGATCCGACACGAAATTATATATTGATGTAGTCCTTCAACTAAAATAAAAAGGAAAAGGAAACACACTCAAGCTAGCTAGGGGGAATGTCCCACGCGAATTTAAATAGTACGAATACATTAGGCAATTACAAATGCCTTGAGCGATTTCGATTGCATTAAAATTTAACTGTAATTTTATGCAAAGACAAGAAAGAGGACGTCAGCTATCTATTCGGCGCTAGTACTGTGTCTTGTCGTCTTGTAGAACGTGTAGATTGGAATTAAAAACGAAATGAAATGAAATTTCCCCAATTTTCTTCGTATGGCAAAGAAGGTTATAGAGAAAAAGACCGTTGAAATAACTGTCACCACCACATAAGACTACATGAATCCATAAATTTCGAAGACAATGTAACGGATTTTGTGCGAGACATTTTCTATTGCGGCATTATGCCCAGACCCACCGCCAAAAAAAGAAAGAAAAAATAGTGCTACGACAAGCGAATTCAATACACATACGTATATATATATATACACATATATATATATATATCCATTTATATATTGCGAACGATTTCTTTTTCGCTTACAAACGCAAAACACGAATACCATTGCATTTGAAATAAAAACGATAGCGCTTCATCCGCAACCATTTCCGGTCTAATGCGAACCTGTGCGCGCTCGTGTTAATCTAAGCACATACACCGTGCGAAATTTATACCAATACTAGTGCCATGCGCTACACTGCTTCTGACAACGTTTAATGACATTTTCGTGTTCCGCCTTTATTATCCCACCGCCCACAGCCCACACATTCCCATTTCCCCCAGAAAGTCCTGTTCTTCACACTAAAACGCTTTTCTTCACTTGAGTTATTTCGGCGTGTCTGTCGTTTCTACTCTCGTTTCATAGTGAGTAAATAGGTTTTTTTTTTCTCTGATTGCACGAGCATTTCGATTCGTTTACAGATCGACTTGAAGCACATAAACCAGAAAAACGATAAGGATAACAAAGTTGAAATCGGCATTGACTTACGTGAATACTATCCGAGCGTTGAGTGGGATATATTAGGCGTTCCAGCCGAAAGGCATGAGAAATACTATCCTTGCTGTGCGGAACCATATCCAGGTAAGACGAAAAGATTACAGCAAGATTTTTGATGTCCTTAAAAGAAATCGTCATAAATTTCATTTCACTTACGGATTATGCATGAGAAAAATATTTATACTTACATACAAACAGTGATTGTTTAAGGTATTTGCCATTAAGACGAACTGTCATTAGGCTCGCTTTGAATGTGTCCAATAGTTCTTTAGATGGATTTCCTTTGACAACCGTGAACCGATTTTCGTTCCATGATTTCCATTAATGTAGTTTCGTCCATCGCTATGACGAGCTTTAATGGTGAATTTCTGAAAAGGAGAATTCTTTCAAATCACTCAAATCACATTAGGTCTTCTGTTAATTAAAGAAGCTTATGTATCTGTCTATAAATATTCTTTGGGGGTTGAAAGAGAGTTACAAGGATTATAGCAATCAGTCGCAATAAGGATATGTGGGGTGAGAGAAAAATTTTGATTCAAGGTATCTAAGAACGTAACATTTTTTTCATATGGGACTTCAAAAAGTATTTCATTTCCAGGTCTGAAAGGGTTAATGAGGGCTTTAAGAAGACCCTCACATCTCCCAAAATCCTTATACATTATGTGTTCAAATAATAATAGGGCATTGAAGACTCATTTATCACCTGAAAAAGATGGGGGCGGTAAATGAGGATCTCTGTAGGCTTAGAAAAAGAGCACAGGAACTCTGTTCACATGTCCCGGTGCATCTAAGACTCATATGTCTAGGGGCAAGATTATTGGGACCCCAAGCTTTTGGTCACTTTAGTCCGTTGGAAATTCTAGGATCTGCAAGTAGTCTTAAACTATTCTAAGGGAACATGGACAAAAAAATGGCATACTTTGGGGAGCTGAATCGATATATATTTTATTCGTAAGCTATGCAAGGATTTTCCTTATCGGAAGTCTCTTTAAGAAATAAAATTACTTGAAAAGTAAAAAAAAAAAGGTAAAGAGTAAAATTGTTTGTAGAACAACACAAAATATTTACTTTCAGCACCCAGAAGTATGCATATGAATATTACAAATATTTCCAATAGTAGGAAAATCTCTTCATTCCAGTAGATATATCCATTGTGCGAGGTGTTCTAGGTCTGTACATATTTTCTTCAATCCTCTTTTAAATTTTAAAGGCTTCAAAATTATAAAAATTTATAAAAATTTTCAAAAACATATTTTTAGGTGCCAAAATTAAATATTTTTTTGGCCTAAAGATAAGCAAATGGATCACTGCCGGAAAAAACATAAAATACAATACATTTATTATCAGGGCTCAGATTTTGATGACTTTTATAAATTTAAAGCATACTTTATGGAGTAAAAATTTTTTTCAACTCACATAAAGTTAAGATTCAAATCGATTTTAAGCTTCAATATGAATTTTTTAAAGTTATAAAATCGGTTTGAAGTTCAACTTCGCTAAACTTATTTACAAAATGTTGGAAAGAAATAATGTTGCCCCATAAAGTATGCTTTAAATCTATAAAAGTCAACAAAATCCTAGCCCTGTTTATTATGTAGCGAATAAAACTTCAAATAATATATATAATTAGCCCATATTTAAGAATTTGGTTTTTTGGAAAAATTATTTTCAAAGCCCTACTTGAAACTTAAGTATAGCTTTCAAGATTAAATCAAAACTTCGAAAGCCTATATCGAGAACTTTTAACTACCCCTTTTTGTCTTTCTGTTTTAAGCAAAAGCTGTTACGGGAAATACTACTCCATAACAATTTTCAGAACCTCATAGTACTTAAATTTTCTCCAAGAAGCCATTTTACTCCAATTTCCACTGCTTAAAAAACTACTTCAAGAACTCCACTTAAAACTCTCTTTTCAATAAACAAAAGTACTTTTCATTATCATAAAGTAAAATTAATTTTCTAAACTCTTCTATTCTCATAAACGTGCACTCACACACACCACACACACACACACACACACACACACACACACACAACATACATACTACATATATACATATGCAGCCATACAAACATAGAAAATCGACTTTGACAAAATCGTTCTAAAGCGAAAATCACTGCAATAAATTCATAAAATCTCAGTGCACTCTTCGAAGCATTCAACTGAAAATGAGACAAATTCTTTGAAGCGTTCAAATGTTAAGGCAAAAGACAAAGCAGAGCGAAAAAAAAGAAGAAGAAAAAACAAGGAATTTATAGAAAATAAGTGCATACACTTCAACACTTTTGAATATAGTCGCCTCCCTCAAAACGCCCCACGATACTTACTGTAATGCACATTTGTTTTGTAAATATATATATATTTATATTTCAAATTCGCATTACGACTGCACACACACAGACGCACACTCGCACACACGCGGCGAGATTGAGAGTAGGAACTTTTGACAACATCCTTCTCGAAATGTATTGCTTGACTTGACAATTTTACAAATCCTTTGGGTGCGTCGAGCGACTAAGTTAAATGATGATTCTCTCTGAACACTTTTATTCTAATATACATCGAATTATTTCTCATGCCGTATGCTAGCATGTGTATGTGTGGCTTTTTGTGTATGAGCATATGTGTGTGTATATATATCAGCCCTAACGACTGTGCGTGTTAGTTACAATGAAGATGGAAGTGTAAAGTTTTCATAAAAACTTTATTATCAACTGCAAAACCGTCTAAAGAGACTACCCACCCCTCGAACATACACCCGCACAATGTATTTGAGAGTATATAAAGTTCCTCTTCGCAGATCAGTTGGCATGGGGACACGTTCAAAGTGAAAATAAAAGAAGTATGAAAAAATAATAATAAGAACTCAAAATATGTAAATATGCATGAAAGCAATTGAAAAGTAGACATTAAAGAAGTATGAAAAATATGGAAAAAATAAATCTTTAAGAATCACACTAGTTTACAAAATTTTGGAATTTTTGCGATGGGGATTCGAGTTCATTGGCGCGTGATACGTCATAAGTCATTTATTTATCAACTGATTGTAGTAAAGTAAACTTTTCTTTATACTTTAAACAACAATTTTTTCAAAAAAAGGTAAATTAAATTTTATAAAAAAATTTTTAATTGCTAAAAAATCAAGACTAAAAATTTTTCAATTACGAAAATTTTTTTGAAAAATGGATTTTTTGGCTATTTAGTTGCCTGTTGCTCATCGATCAAAATATAAATGATTAGGCTCGGATTTTGTTGACTTTTAAAAATTTTAAAGCATACTTTATGGCGCCAAAATTTTTCTTTCCAACATTTTGCGAATAAGTTTGGCGAAGTTGAACTTCAAACCGCTTTTCTAACATCAAAAAAATGCATATTCAAGTTAAAAATCGATTTGCATCTTAGCTTTATGTGAGTTGAACAAAATTTTTACTCCCTAAAGTATGCATTAAATTTAAAAAAGTCAACAAAATCCGAGCCCTGATAATGATATAAAACATAAAAGGTTCGATTTTTTACTATTTATTAATCCATATATATATGATCCTATCAGAGAAACCCGTCCTGCGGATATTAGGCAATAAATAAAAACGCAAAAAAAACTTAGTTTTTTACCTTTACACCAAAAAGTATTTTAAAGAAATATAAATATTTGGCATTTTCGTGATTAGCGACCGCAAATTAGTTAAAAAAATATTTTCCTGCAATTGCCTTTTATTTTGTAGATCAGTGTTATATATGTAAGTTTATCAACCACAAAAGAAAATGTCTTAGTGAGTATACAAAGCATCCAAAATGGATGGAAGCCAATGTTAGTTTTTGTTCACCATTTTTATTTGAAGTTTTAAAACCACATGAGAAAATATCCTCATGAGTAGGGCTCGGATTTTGTTGACTTTTATAATTTTAAAGCATACTTTATGGAGCACAAATTTTGTTTATCTCACCTAAAGTCAGGATTCAAATGGATTTTTAACTTCAATATTAATTTTTTTGAAATTAAAAAAGCGATTTGAAGTTCAACTTTGCTTAACTTATTCGCAAAGTGCTGGTACGAAAATATTTTTGCCCCATAAAGTATGCTTTAAATTTATAAAAGTCATTAAAATCCGAGCCCTGTTCATGAGTAAAGGAAGCATAAATAAATGGGAAATTGTAATTAAATGGTCTTTTAGTGAATCCTATTTGTTTTAAAAACCTTCTTTTAGGGATATACGTTTTTTTTTTGTTGACCAGTGTTATTTGAAGTTTTTAAACCACATGGGAAAATATCCTCATTTTGAATATATCGAAAAATGGAAGTATGGTATCAAATCGATGCTACTTTAGTGGTCAGCGACCTCGAATTAGTTGAAAGAAAACATTGTTTTAGCAATACAATTTGTTTTTTGCAGACCAGTGTTGTTCGGGGGTTTAAGAACACATGGGAAGATATCCTTTTGAGTACAAAAAGCATAAAAAAGTAAATTTTTTTTATTTGAATAGATGCCATTTTCGTGATCAGCGACTCCGAAAAAGTTTTACAAAAATTTGGTTTCAGGGATACAATTTTTTTTGTGCAGACCAGTGTTGTTTGAAGTCTTAAAACCACATGCAAAAATATCCTTTGATAGCAATCAATGTGAAAAAAAAAATTTTTTTTCCTGCAAATTCATCATTATTTGCTCTTCTCATTTTCCTCCCCCCCCCAGATATCTTCTTCAACATTACACTGCGCCGCAAAACTCTATTCTATACTGTAAATTTGATTATCCCATGCGTTGGTATCTCGTATTTGTCGGTGCTCGTTTTCTATCTACCCGCTGATTCGGGTGAAAAAATTGCACTCTGCATTAGCATATTACTCTCGCAGACGATGTTCTTCCTGCTGATATCCGAAATTATACCATCAACGTCGTTGGCCCTGCCATTGCTCGGCAAGTATTTACTCTTTACGATGTTACTCGTCGGACTGAGTGTCGTTATAACGATCATAATACTGAACATACACTACCGTAAGCCGAGCACACACAAAATGGCGCCATGGGTGCGTGCGTTCTTTATTAAACGTTTGCCGAAATTGTTGCTGATGCGCGTACCCAAGGATCTGTTGAGGGATTTGGCAGCGAGCAAAATAAATTATGGCACAAAGTTCAGCAAGACGAAATTCGGTCAGGCTCTCATGGATGAGATGCAAATGAATTCGGGCGGTTCGAGTCCCGATTCGATTAGACGGATGCAGGGACGAGTCGGCGGCTGTAACGGTTTGCATCATGCAACGTCAGCGACCAATCGGTGAGTTGAACGGGAAAGTTTATTTTTTTTTTTTCATTTTTTATTGAGGCTTATTCCCCGAATAGATTCAGCGGACTCGTTGGCGCTCTTGGTGGCGGTCTAAGCACTTTAAGTGGCTATAATGGCCTGCCATCTGTACTCTCGGGATTAGATGATTCACTGAGCGATGTGGGGACACGCAAGAAATACCCATT
The DNA here is from genome assembly GCA_020466095.1 of Chlorops oryzae. NCBI lineage: Eukaryota > Metazoa > Arthropoda > Insecta > Diptera > Chloropidae > Chlorops > Chlorops oryzae. The sequence goes on along the minus strand of CM035809.1, from coordinate 16,319,805 downwards.
CGAATTGGAAAAGGCCATACACAATGTTATGTTCATACAGCATCATATGCAACGGCAGGATGAATTCAATGCGGTAAGTGAGAAGGAATCAAAAGGACATTTGATTGTGACTGCTTCCATATATATTCATGTGTTGTATATTTGCACAACGTTCTGTACACTATTGGGGGGAAAACTTCAAGCAAGTTCTATAGCAGTTGAAGGCCCTTTGGGATGCATAGAATCATGTTTATGTATTGTAAGGAAAGCTGAAGAACGCTTTTAATTGGAATTTCGTGATGCTTAATCACAACACACGGAGCAAAAAGTATTGCAACACCAAAATCCATTCGGAAAGTTCAACTTGAAAGTTTTTGTTCACACATAGTAGGTACCTACCTACTCTATGCTTGAACCCTTCGAGCCATGAAAATTTTCCCGGACACTGAACCGCAAAACTTCGTACGATAGCTCTACTACATACGAGAGCTTTTCCGTTTCAATAGCGATGGGTTGAAAAGAAAAAAATATCTCCCGAATGCGGGAAGGCAATTCAATACGTCGAGTGGAGATATGTGCTCATTTTTTTGGACTACTTTTATGTTACTTCTTCCTATTCACTTGGTCTGTATTTTTTTATATACATATTTTTTTTTTTTTTGGCTTCAAAAGAAACTCGTGAAATCCGCTTTTAATTGCTTTTGTGCAATTGACGGAGGATTGGCTTATAGTCGTTCTTCAGAATGACTCCCATTGGCTTTTTTTTTCTTTGCATTTTTCTGCCTGTTGGACTTGTGAAAGGACTATCAAGTTTCTAGCATGCGGATTTTGATATGTTTCAAAAGAGGAAATTGAGGAGGAACAAAAAAAAATTGAGTGGAATGAAAAGATTTCGGTATCAAAATAACATGAAAAAAGAGCGTGGCCTGTGTGGAGAATGTGCAGCAAAAAACTCCGCAGATGGAATATTGACAGATTGGAATTTCAATGGCGCATCATCATCATCATCATGGCTTCAAAACTCTGCTTTGAACTCTTCAACTCAAACATTTTTTGAAACTATTTCGGCATTGTCAGGGAAAGAGAGAGAGAGCGCCAAATCTCATAACTCAGTTGAATTGACAGTAACTTGAAAGGAATTTTTGAAACAAAACTCTGATAGCTTGTCAGTTCCATTTTTCTTCTGCAATTTTAAATCATTTCAGTTTTTTCTCATCTCAATTTTTATTCTTTTTTTCATCTTTCATCTTTTTCTATTTTTCTATTCTTCAGGAAGATCAAGATTGGGGCTTTGTCGCCATGGTATTGGATCGACTATTCTTATGGATTTTTTTGCTTGCTTCAATTGTGGGAACGATTATGATACTGGGTGAGGCACCAGCACTTTACGATGATACAAAACCAATCGACAAGGAGCTCTCAGTCATTGCACAGCAAATGTTCAATTTGTCTGAAAAGAAATCATAAGCGGACAGGAGCCGGAAGTGGAATGTGCAGTGAAACTAGAGAGAGAACTAATGTTAACAAAAAAGATAAATAAATAAATAAATAAAAAAATATTGCTAATTTTCAGGATAATTAAGTGAGTGTAGTTGTAAGGGTTAAGACTATCACGAAAGTGTTCAAATATAAATAATTAAAATATTAATAATCGAGCACCCCGTTAAAATGGTACGTTAAGGCTTCTTAAAGTTATGAAAATTAAAATAAAAACAATAGAGAAAATAATATTAAATTTCAGATTTATCAAATAAATTCCGAAAATGTTTGAAATGAAAATTTTTTTATTTTATGAGATTGATTTGGGCACTTCAAGTCGCTATAATAGATGGCTATCTTTGCTGTATGGATTTTATGGATCGTTTAATGTTACCCACTTTATATATGAAGGCAATAAAGAAAGTTTGGGCTTTTCTACAATGATGTGATCTCTACTTCATAAGAAGCTAGCTTTGTTTAAATTACAAAGGATCTCTTGAAGAAATCCATCCTGTATTGATTTACACAATAGACTTCGATCGACTTATAGTCATCCACACAATCTGTTCTTCGAACTACTCCATCAGTCTACCTTATGGCATTTTATTAAAACCTATAAGTTTATAGCACACGAAAAAACAAAACGAAAAAAGGACTCTGGCATTCCCTTAGAATCTCAACAAAAGCAAACTCAAGGCCTCTTTAAAATACCCGTGTTATTGTAAACTCTACTTCTTACGTTATTTTAATGTCCCGGCCTATTCCGGGGATCCGTAAAACGCGATCAGTTCCTAGATCTACGTCCCATTTGATTGGATCCAAAGATTTTTCATATTTCCTCATTTTCTGGAAACTTTTCTTTTTATTGTGTAGCACTTTTTTTTGCCAAGTTGTCCTCACTTGCCCTCAGGACGTTTCCACACCATCGTAGCCTTGCTTCCCGAAATTTTTCTTATACTGAAAGCAGCTGAATAAAGGTTACGAATTTCCACTTTTGGAACATAATCTTATTGTAAGCTATCCCCCAAAAACCTTTTCGAAATTCCAAAAGTTTCCTTCTAAAACACGACTTCATTTTACGCCTCCGAATCGAACTTTTTCTTAACGTTAAATCTCTTTGACTGTCGCATTTTTTTTTTTTTTTTTTTTGCACAAAACAAATCCCAAAATGTTGCATCTTCCTAAACAAAAATCCTTCTGTTTTCCCCGCAATGCTTTTATCTAAAAAAAAAAGAAGGAAATTCTACAAAAACCTTTTGCAATCTCTTCTCTACACTTGAAGAATAGCGACGCTTTTTTATCCAGAAGTATGCAACAAATTTCGCAATTTCAAATTCCATTACTTTAGAGCTGACTTCTTCTTACTCTAAATGCATTCATTCAATCGCTCGCTCAACCACTCACTCATTCATTCGCTCATTCATTCATTTATTCATCCATTCGAATATATGTCACTTCAAAATGTCATTCAGTTAGACATCCTTCCATTTTATTTATTTATTTTTTTTGTTTTTTGGTTTATTCTAGTGTGTCATTTCAAAAGAAAAGAGAAAACCTAACATAACTAGGCGTACCGCTTCTATTGAACCCAACATCCGCAACGCCCTTCACATAGCAAAACATTACGGTATATCAAGTAGTAATGCAACTACAGTATATGCACTGCATATCAAATCGCGTCACTTTCAACAGCAATTTGTAACAAAATAGAAAAACAATACGGCAAGACATATGAGGGAGCTATAGTCGGTCACAGGGCACATATATCCCATTCTCTTACAATATGAAGATTTATTTTGAATTTTAAAACTGGAAAAGAAAGCTCTCTTTCTCTGTCTATTATGGTCTCTCTCTTCTCTTCTCTCTTCTCTTCTCTCTCTTCTCTCTCTTTCTCTCTCTCTCTCTTTCTCTCTCTTTTTCTCTCTCTTCTCTCTCTCTCTCTTTCTCTCTTTTCTCTCTCTTTCTCTCTCCCTCTCTTTCTCTCTCTGTCTATCTTTTTCTCTCTCTCTTTCTCACTTTTTCCTTTCTTTTTCTTGCTCTAACTCTCTTTCTAGCTCTTTGACTCTCTCTTTCCCTCTCCCACTTTATCTCTTTCTCTCCCTCTTTTTCACATCCCTTCTTTCTCCTTTTGCTGTTTTTTCATCACCTTTTGTCGTTTTCATTTATTTTTCTCTGTCCCTTTTTTCCTCTCACTCCTCTCTTGCACTTCCCCTCTCTTTCACACGACTTTATATGTCTGTCTCTCTTTCTCAATCTCTCTTTATCCCCCATTCTCTCTCTCCCTTTGTCTATCTGTTTTACTCTCCAGTTTCCTCTCCTGCGTGTCTTTCCTCTCACCTTTTCTCTCTCCTCTCTTTCTCTTTTCTTTCTCCTCTCTCTTCTCTTTCATCCTCTCTCTCCTTTCTCCTCTATATTCTCTTACTCTCTCTCTCCTTTCTCCTCTATCTTCTCTTTCTCCTCTCTCTTCTCTTTCTCCTCTCTCTTCTTTCTTCTCTGCTCTTTTCCCTCTCTTCTCTTGTTCCTCCTCTCTCTTCTCTTGTTCTTCTCTCTCTCTTCTCTTGTTCCTCTCTCTCTTCTCTTGTTCTTTTCGCTCTTGTCTCTCTCTCTCTCCTCTCCTTCACACTTTTTCTCTCTCTATTTCTCTCTCTCTCTCTCTTTTTCTATATTTTTCTCTTTTTTTTCACTCTCTTTTTCACTATTTTTCTTCTCTCTCTCTCTATCTCTCTCTCTCTTCTTTCTCTCTTTCTTTTTTTCTCTCTCTTCTCTATTTCTCTCTCCCTCTATTCTCTCTGACACAGCCCCTCTCTCTTACACTCCTCCCTTTCAAACTCTCCCTATCTCTTTCTCTCTTGCTTTCGCTGTCACACACTTTTCATATCAAGCTTAAATGAATATCAACGTTATTAATGCATTTTTACAGACAATAAATACCCCAGGGTATACGCAGAAGATCTCAAGGGCGGAATCTTCAAAGAACTATCCTAGCTAACATACATGTTTAGACTAAATGAACTCACAAGTCAATTCTAATTTAGAATCCATTGCTCAGTTCCTACTGTTACAACATCCTTACTACTCTAAAATATCCCCCTGGAACTAGCCCTAATAAAACAGCGAAGTCGTCATCGTCTCTTTTGTTACTTTTATCGAAAAACTTTATAAATCGAAAAGATCCAAAAGAAGAAAAAATTCAACAAGTATTCCTCGCAAGCACCCAAACATACGCTGGCTTTTTATTTTCTCCTAAAAATATGCGTAGCATTATTTCCTTTTCTTTTTCTTGATTGCTCGAATATATCTTCAGAGAGCGCGACAAGGCAACAGACTGAAAGAGCAGGAGGGGGAGCAAAGCAAAGACGACGGCAATAAGCAGCGTTAGACCCCAGCGTATGTTATGCGAGATGTCAAGTTGTCGAGCGTGTTGACTGAAGCTCTATGTTGTTGGCTGGCGTGACTAAGTTCCAAGTGCCGCGAAGAAGTGGAATTTACAGAAAAGAAATAAAATATACACATATATAAAAAAAAAATGGAAAAAAATTTACAGGGGGGCAGTCAAAGTTTTTGCCTTTATACATGATGTTCAAGTTGAATTTAAATTCTCATTATTTTTCGTTAACAAAAATTGATGCTGTATATTATACAACAAAAAAATGGAAAAAAAAAACCAAATAAAATACTGGCAGGGAATTGATGCGATGGGATATATGTTATGCTGTGCTGTGAAGCTATGCTCTGTGCACAGCATTGCACAGCAATTTAAAATTCATTGCATATTTTACGGTAGCAAGAGCAAGGCTTTTGTGAATACAACATCATGTAGTATATATTCTACAATGAACTGTGTATACAACACAGTTACAGATGCTGGCAATCATTTTACTTTGCATACGAATACTTTCAAGTGAAATATCGAAGAGAGAATTTATCAATTTTCAATAATTGACGACTTGGCATTTATGTTGTATATCAAATTTTATGACTGTGCCGAAAATTATGCTGTAGGAAATTCAGTTGAAAAATATTTTTAATGAAGAATACATTTATTTCTTTTGATTGAATTCGCTTAAATGGCTGTATAAAGTTCCGTATAAAACGGAATCGATGAAGTTAAAATCAAATCAATCAAATTGTAATTGATGCCTTAATGTATGCTTTAATTTAGTGAAAATATCATCATCATTTAAGCGAATAAAATCCATTTGAAAACTTAAGAAACACGTTGAACCGAAAATTTATTTTAAGCAACGAGCCCACATGAGCAGACATTGGCAGGCACATGCATTCTACTTGAAGCGAGAAGATAAGCATAGTTTTAGGCGCACTCATGTATAGAAATCGTACAAAACTTTACCTTCTCGTACAACAAATTAAGCAATCCGACGAATAAGTTGTTATAGCTTCGACTGAAACTGCCTTCACACCTTCGCTCTTAACTTTAAAATGATTAAAATGTTATGATTTAGTTTTCATGTTTACCTTTTGGCGCGAAGAAAGAAAAATAAATAAATAAAACGATAGCGCAACTCCACAGCCCCCGCACAAATGATTTTATGATTTTGCTATTTATTCAATTAAATACTAAACGCTACATCGTCACATGTCACGTGCCTTATTGTGTTGCAAAAACAATTTGTCGCCTTTCAAAATTTCTTACACTTGACATGCTTTTTCTTGTTCTCTTGTTCCTATGCCGCTGTGCCATCATCTTATGCGATTGCGACTCAAGATTCGAGCGAAGAAAATAACGAAAAGAACGGAAAGAATAAAAAACGAATAGTCAAGTCAAGTCAAGTCAAGTGAAGTGAAAAGAAGTGAAGTGTGGTGTAGATTCAAGTGGAGTGGAGGAGAATGAAGTGAATGGAAGGGTAGAGGAAACCATACTTGTCGCTATCTTTGTCAGCGATTAATAAATGTCATTGTTGTTGTAGTTGTAGTGCTAGTAAGAAGATTGACAGCCATTAAACTTAAGATGGAGAATAACAACAAAAAGCAAAATAAAAATGTACAAAGTATAAATAATAAAAGAGGAAAGCAACAAGAGAGGAGGAGTAGAAGTGACAGCGAAGAACGGAACGCTGCAATTGCATTGTGATGGAATTTCTTTTAAAAAAAAAACAATTGGAATTTTATAAAAGTTTCAGAGCATTTTTTTGCATAAAAACTAGCATACTTTCTGGCGATGCATAGTATTTTTTCCAAATTTTTATTACTTTTAAGCTGCAAAAATAGAATAAACACAGGACTTACTTGATTGAACTTAAAGGAGAATTCGTAACTTTTAGGGCCATTTTCTCATCTTTTTTTATCTGTAAGTTAAATTATCCTGATGATAATTTCATACAAATTTGATTAATAAGTCAAAGAAATTGAAATTAAACTGGCAGATAGAGCTTAAAAATAGGATGAGAAAACGGCCCTTAGTGTCGGGAATTTTAAAAGACATAATGCGATGAAATAGAAAAATTTAGAGCGTTTTTAGGCTAACTAATTGATTAAGGACTTTTTTTTAGAATAAATTGAAATTATTTGGAATTTGAAAAAGGGCCATTTTTGCTGGCTGTACAAGTACATGTCGACACAATCCGTTTACTTCTTTTTGGTTAGCCCAAAGTAACTTATCAGGAAGATATACAGGATGGTTTTAAATGGTTAAAACATCCTTTCTCTACGCCTAAAAATCATGATTATATTTTGTAAGATCCTTTCTTTTGATTAACCCTCCCCAAAAACTATCTTGACTTCGTCTAGTAAGCACATAACGACAGCCCCCCAGCGAGAAGTTATCTCCTGCGTGACAAAATCACCAGTGATGTCATCGATGACATATAGGTGACATTGTCATGCATGCATGCAATTTTTTAAAGTGGGCGTGGCAGAAGGGAGTTTTTCGAAAATTGTCTCCTACACCCGAAATTCAAATGGGACTTGGTCGAAAGTTGACACATATTCTTCTTTTGTAGCCATAAACATCCTCCCAAAAAAACATTTTCTATATCGGTCCATTTTTAAGGGTACCTCCAGTACTAGGGTCTGTCACAAAAATTCTAAAACTGCCTCAAAATCGGACATTTTCGAAATATTTCAATGAAACTTAGAATTTGGGCGTATATTCATACCTCCGATTAGAATTCCAAAAAATTTGAAAAGTGGGCGTGGCGTGGAAATTTTAAAAAAAGTCAGTATAGGGGGCCCCTAATGGCTTTAAAAACCTGTTGAATATTCTTTCTTAGTGGTCCGGTTTTTTGGTCGTGGTTTAAAAACTATTTTAACCTGTGTGTCTGTGTTGGGTATTTTCCCAGCGGAAAATTATCTCCCCATGACAAAGTCACCAGTGATGTCATCGATGACATATAGGTGACATTGTCATGCCTGACATCTTGGAGGACATGTCATCGTGGAGGAATGCTGTTCACGTGCTTGAATCTCATTGGCTATTCAAATTTAAATAAGGTTTTAGCGTCAGTTGAACGTTAGCATGTAGTGGTTTGACTCAGAATCCGAAGATCGCGGGTTCGATCCCTGGCTGAGGCGAATAACAACTGTTAAGAATAGTTTTTTTTAAATTGCGAAATATCCAAAGAGAGGACAAAGAAGAGAAGTTATCAAACTGGTTTCTATAAATTGAAATTTAGAGAGAAAATAGCAATGTGCTGCTATCAAATGATTTTTTCGCCATCGCACCCCCAAGCATGACAATGTCACCGGTGAAATTCACTGTCCAACTCCTGTACAAATGTCATACAAAGTCACATATGAATTGTCATGCATACCGGATCCAAAGCCACCCTGACTTCATCGATGATGTCAGCGGGACATTTCCCGCTGGGCCCCACTACGATCAAATCTGAATAACAGATTCCAGAAAACCTGTTTCCTTTCAATCAATCCTCAAACCGACACACGTCAGAAGTTTCCTTGAACTCATTTCTTTTTACGAAAAACAATAGAAAATTGATTGCTGTTTATTTTGTATACACTCGACTCCTTTTTTCGTTTTATCCTTTTGCAACGAAGGTCCAATCAAACGCTCATATATCATGCTAATTAAATTGCGATTATTTGTTAAGGATAAAAGAAATCATTATTCTTCTTTTTTGAACAGCCCCCAGCGATACATTCATATACTCGAAATAAATTATTCATAAAAACATCGGAGAATGTCCAAAAAAGGAGAACACTAATGGTTGCCACGCGTAAGTGTATCCTTTTCCATCATTTTTATTTAGGTTTTTTTTTATCTTTCTTCCTTTTTGTTTCTAGGTGCTATCAAATTTACTCCTTCAACGATCACATCACATCCAATTAGCATATTAAATTAAATAAATATTAAATTATATGCAAAAACATCTATGAAAGGTACCCCTTTCAATCCTAACATAAAGTCACATAAAGAATCACACACACACACATACACACCCAGAGTACATGTATAATAGAAGACTGTTAGGGAATGCAAACAACGCTAAAGGCAAGTTACTTGTCCCAATTCTCATTTCTTACCTCTCACTCTTACCTTTTTACTTTTACCATCAGCCAGTAGGTATGCGCATAGGTAAGTTAGCATATCCTTCGAGTCTGTTCGAAGACTATGAGGTACATAAGTAAGTATAATACACCTGCCTATCTTATAAGATTTCCTATACTTATGGCATGTATCCGATGACATATCGTCGTGTTGTCTATCATATGCATTCACACACGCACACACACACGTACATACAACAGCCCTCGCGTTAAGATCTCGACGCACAGACACACACACACTCATACTTATGGCAGCAGCATGTAGTTTTGTACCTAGAGAGTCTCGAAGGGCTTGTGCTTTTACCGTACTAAAGACAAATTTTTCTGCAACTTTCTTATAAATATGCATCCATTTGAGTGTGTGTATATGTGTAAATTCGTCCTGAGGGGAATTTTCCGTGCGCTACATACAACGGAGCTTAGAGAAGAGTCCAAGGAAGAAAGCCAAAAAAAAAAAAACGAAGGTTGGACGAAGAAAATCCCAACATGTCCTACACGACAACATTATACTCGAGACCATACACCGAGGACACTTACACGAACACTTACACACACACAAACATACATTCTTAATGTGGAGTAACTAATACACTTGCATATGCATAAAGAAGGCAGGTAATCAACATTGTCCTTTCGATAAAAGTTATGGCCATAACTTATTCCACTCATCTTCATAATTTGCTCAGCAAGTTATGTGAAAAATTTATAAAATACTTTTTCTCTTAAAACAACGAGTGGAGTGGAGAAAAGGTAGCAAGAGAGAGAGAGAGAGAGAGAGAGAGGGAGAGAGCAAATTATATATGTAGGTATGTGCATATATGGCTGGGTGCGAGAACGATGTCCTTAGCATATTATGAAGTTATTGTTTCAGGTATGGCATGTCAATGTAGTGGTTTTCGATGCATACATCGTAGACATTACCTATCGTGTGTCCTCATGTGATCGCCCTTTTAGTTGTGATTTCGAAATTTCTAAAGTGACTTAAGCTCATGGGCTAGCCAAAGTGAATAGTTTTGGGGTGACCTTATTGAAGATGTTGGTTGCTTGCTAGCTTACTTGTTTGTTTCTTTGGCTTTTGCATCGTTTGTATGTACATACTCGTATGTTGTATGAGAATTGTTTATGATGTCTTCATATCATGGCAAGCAATTGTTTACATGGTTGCATTGAGCCCATTCTGCTTACATGTTTTGACTTTGAAGGTTTGGATTGTTGTGGCTTTTTGATAGCAATGGTGAAGATGTGCCAACAAGTGTGCAGATAACTTTTTGAATGTGCAAAAAACAATTAAAATTGCATAGTTTTAGGAGAGTAAGAAGTTTTTTGACAGGGTTGTTTTTATGGATTCATCAACGCTTTTAGAAAGTTTGAAATTTCAATTTTTGCTAATCGCATTAAGACACTTTAAACCTGCTTTTTTGTAGTAAAAAGTAGCATAGTTTTAGATGCTCAGGCATTTTTCTTTTATTTTGTGTTAATAAACTTGTAGAAAAGCTAATTGATAATCCTAAATGATAAAGGACGTTGCAAAAAAGGGAAATTTATTTTAAGAAATATTAAAAAGCAGCATTTTAGGTGTTTTAGGGAATTTCAAACTTTACTTATTAAGACACTTAGAGAAGCTTTAAATTTAAATGTTCACTTATTATCATGAAAAGCTTGAAACTTTTGTTTTTGCAATGAAAACTAGCATACTTTTAGGCGTTCAAACATTTTTCCTTTAGTCTGGGTTAATAAACTTGTAATAAAAGCTTATTTATAGGATTAAATGATTAAACACATTAAACGTAATCGAAATTAATTTCAAGAAATATTTTAAAGCAGCTTTTTAGGTGTTTTAGGGATTTATAACTGGAAAAATTACGATTACGACCCTAAAACAATAATCAAACGTTAAATTTTCACTAATTGTTGTATTAAACTTTAAGTCTTAATTTTTTGGAATAAAATCAAGTATAGTTCTAGGTGCTCAAGTGTGTCTTTTATTTTATGTTCCTTTATTTTGCAATAAATTCTGATTAATGTATTTCAATTGTATTTCAACCTTATAATTGAATTTAACGCGTTTACTCAAAGCTGGTTTGGTAGTGAAAGGGTTAAAACGAATTCAAAACAAAAAGTTATTTACCCTAAAGTTCTTTAAGCTTTCCTACTTCATTATAATAATAGGTAGGTACATTGTATATTCAAAATTTTGAGCAGAACGTTTTAATTTTTGAGAAAATCTGAAAAATATTTGAAATTTACAGGATTAAGATATTTTGAAACAGCTTTTGAAGTGTTTTTGAAGTGGTATCTAACATGAAATTAAACGATTTTCTTTTTACTTACTCAGATTTTCCAATCGAACACACACTCTCAGTCCCAAGTCTTTGTTCCTGTTAAGCTTCGAACCCGCTCTCGTTAAACGCCTCAAAGTATACTTTTCACATTCTCAATAGCTTCATCAAACACAATGAAGTTTTGATGAAAGTTGAAGCCACGACTTGAACAAAGAAAAGTCAGTAACTCGAAGCCAAATCAGTTTCATATATTCACCTAATATTATACTTTACTTTCTTTTGACATGGCATTTTCATAGTTCATATGCAAAGTTGGAAGATGGAAATTGGAAGAAATTCAATTGTTCTACTTCGTCACTTTGTAAAGGCAATAATAATGCAACCCGTTAAACGTATGATGGATGGATGGTGCATAAGAAATGCAACGGAAGTCAACGAACACCGAACGTTCTGTGAGGATATATACACACATATATATATACACAGCCACACACGCATACATATAAGTGACAAACACAGAGACTTGCCTTTTGCAAAGCTGACTTGACTTATAAGCTTTCACGCTTTCACCCGTTAGAGTAAACATGTTGAAGAGAATTTCGCAACTGAATATTTAATGAATTCTTTGAAGAGGGATACCATGCTTAACAATGTCAGTGAGTGACAACAAGAAGCCGAGCGGTATTTTGTCATACTTTGTGAGGCAGCAGAAGCAGCAGCACAAGAGCAATCACCTTTTTTCCTTCTTAACAAAGTAAAAAGAACAAAAAAAATGTAGAGAAATTCTAACTGCCAACGTTTTATACGAAAAATATTGCAATATTTCATTTTTCCAAAGCCTCAGGCAGTTTATCAAGAGCAAAACTTCAACAGCGATAGCAACAACAACAAAAAAATCAACACTAAAGAGAAGGAACGAAAAGCAAAGAAGGAGTACCTGTAAGAAGTTGACTTTAAAAAAAAAGGGGTAACTAGAAACTGAGGTTTACGGAGTGTCAAAAACGTGAAAGAGAGAAAAAGGAACGGAGCTCAGACTTTGTTGATTTGTGTTCTAAAAAAAAAAGGGTTAACATTTCTGTGTTTTTATTTGGTCTTAAGGATGTATTTTACATTTTTATGACGTGCAGTGGTAAACTGTTATCCTGAGGCTTGAGTAAGAGACGAATTTTTCACTTTCTTAATATGAAGATATAATATGAGAGTGTCCGAAAAAAATCGAATAAGCGATGAAAATTTCAAGTTAAGCCCTTAAGTATGCAACATATTTTTGTGATGTTTTTTGCGAACATAATTGGATATAATTTCTTTTAGAAAACTTATAAGAGCTTCACTATCTTTGGAACTGCAACATTACTTTTCCTCATTTTCATATTAAGCTTAGAAGTTATGAAGCCTTTTTTTGGGGACTTTAGAAAAAATTTTATACCAAAAGAGCATTAAATGACACTAAAAGGGTCTGGCGGGTTAAGCAAAGGCATGCGGCATCATGAAAGGAATTTTTAAATTTTGTTGATTTTTCGATAGGTGCCATCTAAAAACACTGTGGATACCACTTTTTAGATTTTTATTTTGAACGGTCCTTGAAATATCCTGGAAAATCCTCTTTTAATAAGCCTTTTTTCAAAATTTTATATCACAACAACCAATTGAGATAGAGAGACGATCTAAGCAGATTCTGTTAGATAATAAAACAGGGAAGCTAAAAAATTTTTTTTAATTTTTACACTGAGAAAAATTTTTTCACAAAACTAAAAAGAAATTTTTGAATATTTTTTTCAGTGTATTTCCAGTTTTCCGCCACTCTATAAATTGCTTTTAGAAATACCCCTTCGTTTTTACTTTCATTTGAAAGAAAAAAATTTTTCAATCAGATGGCGCAGCAGTCTGATATTCAAAAAATTGCAAGTGCACCTATATGCTCCCAGTACTAATATCCAGTACAAATGTGTGCAATATGGTACAAACACACATCACTCATACTTAAGACTTGGCCCGCCAGACCCTTTCAATAAAAGTAAACTTTTTAGTTTATGGACACGGAAAAAATAAATTTAGAAATGTTGCTTGTGTACAAAGCGTCACTCAAAACTCAAAATATCTCAGAAAAGTAAGATTTTCGGAGAAATCCGCACTGAATCACCTATAAGCATTCCCAAAAAAATCTTTAAAAAAATACGTTCAACAGTACTTTACCCGACAATTTTTCACAAAAAAAAGCACGTGGAACAAAAATTTTAGATTTTTAGGATTCCCTAATATAACAGTATTGGCATCACACCTTCTAAAATTCTACAATATTATACCTCGTCTATATCACTCTACGATTGTGTCGAGAACAGATCTGTTTAATCTGAACCCTGCAGTAATGAGCCGGTCAATTTTTTAAGAAGGACTGGCCTTTGACCTGTCAAAGTTTTACCAGTTATATTACCTGTATGTATACCTGTAATATTTAACTATTAGCTCCATCGAATTCGATTAGCCCACGGTCGGTAGTAAACGGGTTGGTTTAAGGGTAGTCTTTAAATGACACTTTCATCAACTTAAAAGATATAGAAAAATTTGGTTTTTTATATTCCTTATTTGACTATCCTCAGACCAGACAAAATTACGACAATTGACCCAAAAAAAACTAACCTCCGGTCAGCCGCTTTGCGGACTAGCCCCTCTCCATTGACAGGCGCATGTTAAAAAGGTCAGTTGCATACAATAGAAGTGGAATTATGAGGGGACTAGTACTGGTAACATGAAGGACTGACCGAAGGCTACACTTGGGTCAGTCCATATTACTGCAGGGAACCTAGATAAACAATTAGATCAACACAAAATAGTTTTAGTTTCGCACCTTAAAGTATGCATTTAAATATTAAAGAACCAATTTATATAATTTCAAGCTGAGGAATAGTCTCCTTTTTACCATTTTCTGTCCGACGGAGTGAACTTATATTGGCGAGATGCGGTATGAAGATTACTGGAATCCATAAATAAGTCGAACTATGAACCTACTTAGACTCAGGGATACCTTCTGTACGAATAGAGAAATTTTTATGAAACTTTAAATTTTGGCAAATTCAAAGGCACTCAATGAAGGACAATCAGCTTATGAGCTTTGGCACTTCGATCAAATTTTTCTCTTCCGAGCCCAGAACTCTTTATTTCTTTCATCCTCTCCTATTGGGTTTTATTTTAAATTTTTAGAAATCCAATTTCTCCGTCGTGATCCTTTTCTTGCAATCTCTATTCTTCTCTTTCACATTAGAGAACCTTGATAAGTTACCCATGGAGATTTTTATCTGTAAGGGAACAAATTTTTCTGGAAGACACAGAGGAAACATTTATCCATCTCTTGGATTACGTCTTAAGACTTTTCTGTATGATCCCAAAAACATTTTCCCTCAGATAGAAATTAACTCTGCCAATGTCAATCAATAGCACACTTTATCCTTCCACATTAATTGAAGCGATTCGCCCTCAAGGTTTCATTAACAGCTTCATGAGACTTATAAAATTCTCATGTTCTACTCAGAACTTCAATTAGCAAAAAATGAGATCCTTTTTAAAAATTATCACAGCGATGCCTCCTTTTAATTGTTACCAAAAGTGCGTTCGTTTAAATGACAAAAGGCAATGTGGGAGTGAAGGCCGTCAAGAACGATCATTATGAATACTGAATGATACATTTAATGACTGAATGATGTCAATTAATGCAATTTTGTTTTTGTTTTTATTCTCGTTTTCTGCGGTTAACACTCGTAATGACGTTTGGTGCTGCTGCATCAATTTTATAATTGACCTGAAAATTCTTAATTGTCAATTTAAATTCAGGTTGGAGAACATTCATCCATTCATTCGTTCTTCCACAAGTTCACTCACACACTCGCTCGCACATTCGCACACGCACCCACACATTCATTCATTCATTCATATCCATTCCGCACGCCCTTTGAACTGCATTAAAATTAAATGTCATTTGTGGGTTCCATTTCACACTCGGTATGTGTGACAAATGAATTAAATGAATTATTTCTTAAGTGTAAAAAGGTGCTCAACAAGTTCACTCATTAACGCTTCTCCATGTCATATAATTACGGGGAAAATAATGAAATGCAATGTAATTATTAGAACGTCATTTTAATGCATTTATAAAATGGGTTTTTAATTCTAGAGGGGAAGGTTTTTTTTGTTCTCTTTCCATTGAAAGAGAAGTGCTTCAAAGTGAGCAATTTTCATGACGGAAGCATTCCTCATAAATTAAAATAAAATAATAAAAAGCATGACTCACTCAAAAACTTCTTGCGAAAGCCTCTTAAAATTTAAACGCACAAAGTTTTTCCCTTATGTATTTAAAGGGTTAAAAAAACAAGAGAGAGGTTTAATGAACACAAATCCAATAAAATTTTTAATAAATACGTGAAAAAAATCATTTATGCTATGAAATCGATAAAGAAAAATTCAATAATTGCCAACTTAAATTCATTGCACAAAAGTATGCTTTACAAAAATTTTAAATAATATTCATATTGTGAATTTGTCCTTCAAATATTTTTGAGTTTAATACCAGAAACAATATAGTTTCAATCACTTTTAATAAATCTTCCTGTTAGATATCACGAAGAAACTTACTAAATAAAGACACTCGATACAATTGCGCTCTTAAGTAGGCTTCAATTTTGCGGAGGGTCTGGCGGACTGCGGCACCCGGAAAGGGATTTTGAAGTTTTGTTGATTTTTCGATAGGTGGCATCTAAAAACAGTGAAGGGACGACTTTTTAGAGTTCTATTTTGAAAAGCCCTTGAAATATCCTTTAAAATCCTTTTTGAGTAAGGCTTTTTTTAAATGTATATCTCAAAAACAAATTAAGATAAAAAGATGAAACAAATGTTGGCCAACTGCTAATATAGCACGGAATTAAAAAAAATTTTTTTTTCAATTTTACACTGAAAAAAATTTTTCACAAAACTAAAAATAAAATTTTATATTTTTTTGTTTTTTTTTTCAGTGTATTCCCAGTTTGACGCCAATCTAAAAAATTTTTCACAAAACTAAAAATAAAATTTAAATTTTTTTTTGTTTTTTTTTTTCAGTGTATTCCCAGTTTCACGCCAATCTAAAATTTTTCTTTTAAATACCTCTAAGTATTTGCTTTCATTAAAAAAAAGTTTCAATTAATTGGATGGAACAACAGTGAGATTTTCAAAAAACTGCTAGTGCATATGGATGCTCTCAGTATTGACATGATGCGGTAAACGTAAGACTCACCCGACGTATGAGCAATGTTATACATACATCATGTATACGCAATCAAAACGACTAGTTCATTTATTTTGATATAACATTTTTAAATAAAAAAACCATAATTTTTTACTCTTTTTCGGATGATTTTCGCATTTTTTAATATAAAAAAAATGCCTTTTCTGCTCGTAATTTTATTTTTCGATACAATTGCGCTCTTAAGTAGGCTTCAATTTTGCGAAGGAAATAAATTTATTGCCCTTTTGTACAGCTTAACCTGTCAAAGTATCGAAGCGAAAACCTCAACCAATTTTAGTTTTCTTTCCTACATTTCTGACCAAAACACAGGGTTGTAAATAAAGTAGAGAACTTCTGCTACCTTGCGAACCCAAAAGCGAGCTTTCCTTGAAGACTTTTACAATAAAAAGATATTCAACGGATATATTATAAAAAAATAACGCTTCATTATTGAAATTCTTTTTAAAACTTCACTTTAAAGTCAGGATCTCAGAAATGGTAAGATTAGGGTGAGCAAACCTAGGTATTTTAATCTCCATTCTCTCAGGGTGCAGCCGCCTAAAATACCAGCTCGACAAGGCGCAATTTTTAAGAGACTTTGAATGCAGACTTTGTCTTGAAGACGACATCTCTCCATATAATGTCTCAAAGTCTTCTATGAGCTCTTCTTAAGCCACGACAATCTGAAGCTTGAGAACTATATAAATGTCCTCTCCTTCATCAGGCTCGAAAGATCTACCATGATCGCAGTGCCTCTCCTTCGACAGGGGCGGGCGAAACCCATTAACTTAAAATCAAAATTTTAGCTTCAAAGAAAATTTTGTCTTAGTCACACTTTAAGGACCCACTTAGGAAACTACTTTTCTCATAAAAAGTCATGAGCTTCCTTTAGGAAAACAAAATGTAAAAATTCATCCGCTTGTATTTTCTAAGAAACTAACCACAAAACCAAATATTTCTCTCAAAATTATGCCAGCTGCATTTATCCTTCAGTTTCACACCAATTTTACAAGCACATCCACTCCTTGCACTGCTAGCGCCTGAAAATCTCTCTTCTGAATATCAAAAATTCAAAATGTCCATAAAATGCCACAAAAACCTTTCATGAGCTACGACCGCATTCTGCCTTCAAAATGTTCACAAAAGAGTTATTTCCTCAGCAAAAGGCATCAGCAGCAGAAGCTGAAGCAGAAGCAGGAGCAGCTGAAGCAGTAGCAGCATTTTGGGCTTTTTAACATGGAGAAAGCATATCTCGACCAAGGTCATCAGGAAAATGTAAATTTACTGTCCGAGAGCGCGTACACTTCTCCCCGTAGAAAAAGGTGTTTAAAATTTCATAACTTAATAAAATCATTTTGTATTGTACAAAGAACAGAAAAAAGAAACTGTATGTGTGTATGTGTGGGTACAAGAAAATCAACGCTCAAGGACACTCGAAGACATTCCTAGCGAAATGTTTGAATTTTGAAAACAAGTTGACTATGCCAACACCCAAGAGAATGCTACTCAGGGACAAAAGTGACCAAAAATTATAAAAGACACAAAGCCAACATCACCACCACCAACACCGCCATCCAAGGACCTATTTATTAAAGCAGTGAGACGGGAGACAAGAGACATGAGCGACAAAGCAAAAAGCAAAAAGTTTTTGGATAATTTAAAATAACTTTTTTAGCTGCTGAAGTTTTGGTAAAACTTTTCGATTTTTCCCGCCCTCGCTCTCTCCCTCTCTCTCTCTCTCTTTGTCATTTTCGTTGCCTAATTTTTGGGAAGTCACAAATGTAATGTGTGCCTAAAGGCAGTAAGGAATGAATTAGTGGACAGCTCTTCGGTGGTGGGAGAGACTTGCTGTCACTTTCTTCCTTCATAATTTAACACCTTGATGCACTCATTATGCACACGAAGCCTATTAGTAATATTATTATTCTGACGTAAATGACTGTAAAATGGTGTTTGTGTTTGGGTTTCAAATTTCTAAAGAGATTTATGGGGAAGAGAAGAAGAAGCAGAAAAGTTTTATAAAGAAGAAGGAGATAAATTTTTAAAATTATTGCTTAAATTCTTAAAGAAGCGGGAACATCTTACTGTGGTTACTTACAAACAGGAGGGTAATGCCTAGAAATATGCTAAGAAAAAGTTAACTTGAATGTTGTCTCGGTATCATTTGAGATGGACATAAAGGCATGCTTTATTAATTGAATGCGAATAATAAATAAGGCCAGAAATAGTGGACGTGCTCAATTTAAGAAATGCATGGAGTTGTATGAGTTATAAAAGGTTTTAAAAAAATTGCCTATTACCAGGCGATCAAAACTTGGAAAACTTATTCGGTTGTAAGCTACCTTCTTACGAGATCAGAGCGAGTCTTAAAGAACAGATAAAAAAAGGCTTGACCCTTTTTCAAGAACATACTGATTTTCATTACAAAGGAATTTTTTGACTATCTAAAAGCATACTTCTAGGCGCTCAATTTGACTATTTTATATTCATTGAGATCAGAATCGACTCTAGAACAGATAAAAAAATATCCTTCCAAAAGACTGTTTTTGAAGATGGACTGATAAACAATATTATCATTTATATGCATACTTTAAGGCGCTTAATTCAAGTATTAAATACTCATTCAGATCGAAAGCGACTCTACAGTGACCCATACAAATCCAAAAAGGCTTAGCGAAAGCCCATTTCTATAGAATGAACTTGTTTCCACCAAAAGGAATATTTTTAATATTATTATGTATACTTTTAGGCGCTCAATGGGACAAATTAATATTCATTGAGATCAGAAGCGTCCTAGAACGACCAAATCAGATGAAAAATGTTATTTTTAAGTACTTTTTTCGAGAACGAACTTATTTCCATACTGCAAATTCTTCATTTTTATATGCATACTTTAAGGCACTTAATTTTATTTTTTTAATAAAAAAGTTTTATATAAAGAAGCATTAATAAAAGAAATCTCTTCAAAAACTCCACTTTACTCTACAAAAAAGTCCCATTATATTTCCCTTTATCTCTTATTTTCTTTGTCCCTTTCGCCCTTATGAATTAAGTACACTTAACCGTAATGTAAACTTCGCTGATTTTACACAAAATTAAAATTTACAGTGCTTCGTAAATATTTAAAAAGTATTTTGTAATTTATTTTTATTTAAAAAAAAAAGAATCTTGTCGGTTTTTAGAGTCTGGATGACGCAACACTATTTTGAACCAACCAACCAACAAAAAAGTGAGCAATTTTCACGATACCCACAAACAATGAAGTTCAAATTGCTTATTTTAATTATACTCAAATATTTGTTTGTGCCATTGCTCAAGCTATTTGAGTGCAGTAAAACTTTGTTGCATACTTTTTGGCTTATAGAGAAGTTCAAATTGAAGCAGAACAAAAAAAAGGGGCAATAATTGAAAAGAGAAACGAGAACTTTTTCAGCTGCTACTCAAAGAAGTTGTAATTGGTTGACTATTTTTGTTTTTTTTTTTCGACGAAAGAATTCGTAGCCAGTTTTATGGCTGATGCTTTGACTTTTATTGGAAAAATTGGGATTTAAGGATTCAAAATGGTGAAATGTTTAAACAAATTTCAACAAAATAAGCTGACTTTTAAAGGTTTTTTATTAGAGGAACTTCGGGTATTGTGATATAGGCGGATAATTTGGTATAAGATACATAATATCTCAAACTCTAACATACTTATGGTGATGCCATATTATACTTACATACATACTTATGTATATGTAAAAGCTTAAAAACTCAAAAAAATTGAGTAGATTTTGGGCGAGTAGAAGAAACAAAACATGTGGCCGATCAGTCTACAAATAAATAAATCCTTAGCGCCTAAAAGCATGCTTTAAAAATTTCAATTTTTCACTTTAATGATGTTTTCTCTGTTTAATTCAACTCATTTCGAATTTTTTTGCAACGGCGAAGCTTTTCGAGTACCAATTTCAACTCATTAACTTAACTTCGCTTCATTTTTATTTTTTCAACCTACCCTACAGAGATTTCCCCAAAGTGATTCTCTGTTGTCGCACAGAAAAGCAGCATTAAATTGCAAAAAAGCTGTCAGCATTTGTCAATTGGAAATGGCAAACATTTACTCTTAGTCGACTTTTACGATTTTCTATATCCCAAGTGTACCGTTTTGTGGCCCCTTCCGTCCCCTTGTGACGTTTTCGAACTCTAATTCAAACTTGCTTAAATCGAATTTCCACAATTTTTTTTCTTGGGAGGTTTATTAGCAAAAGAGCAAAAATGCTGACGTAAGAATCGAATCGAGGGGCAAGGCACTGAGCTCATTAGAAAGCAAAATGTAAAAGAGAGCAGAATTGAAGTTTTTTTTAATTTGAAGCATACTTTTAGGAGCGAAACAGAAGGTTCAAATTTTATACTTTCATGGAAGTTTCTATTTCCGTCTGCGTTCTAAAAAAAAACCTCCATTAAAAATTTTAAAGGAGCACCAAAAAGAATGCTTCGGTTTTTTGTTTTAGCCGTTTTTGAACAACCATTAAAATTCAATTCAAAACTAGCAATCCAAGAAGAAAAACAAATTCATTTGACAATTTCAATTTCCTTATACACGAAAATCAGTCTTCACACAATAACCACACACACATTTACACGTGTGGGCAGCTCCTCACAACACACACACAGACGCACACATAGCTGAAGCTCGAAAATATGGGAGCACAATCGTTTAAGAGCCGTGCGTTTTGTTGAACAATGTTTAAAATGAATTCGGAATCCTTGCACTGATTACGCTACGCAGATAAATAGTATAAGCAGTAAAGCCACTATCGCAGCCAACTTAGTGGCAACAGCCATTACGCACACACACACACACGCATACTTATGAGCATACATATACACATATTCGTTGGAACGGAATTGCAAGTTTAATTATATGCAGACACGTACGTAATAAAGAGGAAGCGCAATATAAACTAGAAAATGATGTAGCGGGAACGAGCGCTAAGTTCAGCGAAGGACGGAGACGAAGAGCATGGGAGAAACGAATTCTTAAAATTTCTCGCAATCTCAATGAAATGATATGAATGTGTTTTGCGAGAACATTACTTCAAAAAGGCGGATACACTAAATTGAAAGTTCCTGGATACAACTAATCCCGGGAACGTTCGTCCTGCGTGAGCGTCGACTTTGAAGTCATGGAAACTGGTGAAACACATGTGAAAGCACGACAAACATCGCGAAATTCTAGTGAAATTAACAAACGTACGAAAATAAAATGTAAAATTCCTCACTGCGTTACGTTACGTTACACGTTGTGTGTAAGGTTTTTGTGGTTGTAACGCAATGTTGCGAAAGGATTCGTTTCGGGCGCGCGCTCACATGATTAAGCGCGAAGTGCAATTCGTGATATTCGTGTTCGAATGAATTTACCAAGCGAGAAGATTATTAAAAGATTTTCGTTGGAAATTTACATCGCATCGATGTTAAGGACCAGCAGAAGCTGATTTCTTTTTAGCGAACTACTGAAAATTGCAAGCAGAAATATTCGCAATACTTGGAAACGATCGTTAACGATGAAATCTAAAGGAGTTTATGAGTTTTAAATACAGAACAGTTTGTTTTTTTGTTTAGCTTCCCAGAGGAAGTTAGAGGAATTGCCGGTTTTTTCATTAATCTACGTTTCGAAGTTCCTGGAATCCATATTCAATTAAAAAACTCTGACGAATTAGAATGACGTATGAGCAATATTATATCGAAATTCCGAAGTATACAGGTATGCTTTAGAAATCTAATCCGGATTAAACAAGTAAGGGTTTTATATACAAACGAGCCTGACCATACAATACCCGATACAGGTATATATGTTATATTTAGACTGAAAATATACATGGTAATATTTTGAAATGTTTCCGATGCCGCAGCTCCGCTTCTCAAATAGTTTCCACTTAAGCGGACACCTCAAATTTTTCAGTTCTATAGGTGTTCGCTCAAGAGAATGTACGCTGTATATTCAGCTCTTGGGAAAGTAAAAATTCGAAATTTTTATATATTGGCTGCTATTTGTGCCTGATAAATTTTAACATTTTGTAGAACAATTTTGGACTCATTTCTCTGAATCCGTATATTTTTTTATAATTTTGAACTCATTTCGAGTCGCTTTGGAGTCGTTTAAGAGCAATTTTGGATCTCAGTTTTCTGAGCATCTTATTTCATCAAACTTGAAGACCGATTTCGAAATCATTTGTGATATATTTCAGATTCATTTCGGAGTCACGTTTTCAAAAACAACTTAGTTCTCACTCATTTCAGACTCATTTTGGACCCATTTCGGATACAATTCGGACCCATTTCAGACCCATTTAAGACCCATTTCGGACCCATTTCGGACTCATTTTGGACTCATTTCGGAATCCATTTCGGACCCATTTCGGACCCATTTCGGACCCATTTCGGACCCATTTCGGACCCATTTCGGACCCATTTCGGACCCATTTCGGACCCATTTCGGACCCATTTCGGACCCATTTCGGACCCATTTCGGACCCATTTCGGACCCATTTCGGACCCATTTCGGACCCATTTCGGACCCATTTCGGACCCATTTCGGACCCATTTCGGACCCATTTCGGACCCATTTCGGACCCATTTCGGACCCATTTCGGACTCATGTTTCCGAATCATATATTTTCAATATTTCGGAGTTGTTTCGTAGTTTTTTCGGGATTTTTTATGGGATTTGAACCTCAGAACTCCCGCTTTCTAGTCATACGCTAACCCAAGGACATGTTATTTTTCTAATTTTCTTCATATTTCTGATACATTTAGGACTCATATTTCTGAGCACTGCGTTTCCTGGGAAGCTTCCAAAGAGATCGAATGAATTTTCGAGAAATGCGCAACTTTCAGTTATGCCTATTTTGTGATAAGTACGCTCTAAGTTTTTTTTTTCATTTTATGCAGGTTCTTTCAACGCTGGGTCTCACGACGAGGGTTTTAAGCCCGGAAGGCAGCTGTATTAAGAAGAGAACAAATTAAACACATCAATGAAGCTCCGAAGAAACGCTTGAAATCAACTGAGATTCAAATTATGCTTTCTTTCAGGGTGAACCATTTCTTGAAAGCGGAGAGTTTTTAATCGGTTCAGGCCCAACATACGATTGTCAGATGCAGCGAGGATCTCAAAAACATATCAAGATTAAAGGATCAAAAAATTCGCTTCTTAGGAAGCCGGAAAGGAAAAGAATATTTCAAGGCCATGGCTCGTTTTCATGGCACACCTTTATTAATAAAAGATAATCATTTTCTCCGCCGCATTAGAAGCTGCCTCATTGCCCTACGTTGCAATTATATTTGAATAATTTTTCCACTATTTAAGTTTGAATTTAATAAAAATCTTTTCGTTTTAAATTTGTAATTTTAAACGCTTAAAATTGAAATTTGCTCATTCATTTATTCTGCTCGACAAACTGCAAATTCAAGAACTGCACTCACCAAAGCAACAATAATAACAACATCAACAACAACAATGCCAACAAAACATAACAACAACAATTAAACATTTCACTTCATTTAAGTTAAATGAAAGGCTTTAGTCGAGACGGTGGAATTAACGAATTCAAAAGAGCCTCTAACAACAACAACGACAACAGCAGCAGCGGGAGCGGCAGGCATCGGAGTCATTAGAGCGCATTATTAAAAAGTAGCGCACGACCGGAGCGCGCAGTAGAAATGAAAGAACGGAAGAAAGAAAGAACGAAAGGGAAGAGGAAAAGTCCTGCCATTTCCATGCAAAAAACGCATTCGTTCGAGAGGAGTTCTTTTTTTTTCTTTTCTTCCTCTTTTTTTTCGAGTTGCTGTAGAAAAGTTACACAGAACTGCCACCTAACTGGATTAAAGTTTTTAATATGCAAAAAGAATAATGAAAGCAACAACAAATAAATAACGAAAGTAGAAAAATAGAAGAGAGGAAAGAGTAAAGGCAAAAAAGCAAAAATCAAAACAAGTTCAAACGTGATAAAGAAGTCAAGTGAAGACAAGTGAAAATCGCAGTTCTCCCACGCTAATTGGGTTTTATTAAACTTTATGACTTATTAGACGCATTTAAGGACACGTTAAAGGATGTTCAAAGACGGAGGCTGGAAGACAACAGCAATAGCAACAAAGAACTCAGTGTCGTATTTCAATTAATTACGTCCAATGGAGAAAATTTTTTAATTATAAATTATTATGCGAAATGTGAAATGCAATTACGGCTGAAATATAAGCCAAAGCAATGGGTTTTAAAAATATAAAAAATACTCTAAATTTTAGACTCAAACGAAAAGGTAACGGTCTTCAAAAGGAGAAATTTATTATAGGTACTTATTTTTTCATATCACCAATTAAAACCATAAATTTAAGCCTTTAAGGCTCATAGTCTTCAACCCAATTTGAGCTTTTTGAATCTTTAAACTCCCAAATGATAGTCTTCAGGAAAATTTAAGCCAAGTTTGTAAATTGTATATGAAATTTTTTGAAAAGTTCAAGTAGCAAAGGTCTTCGATTGTGTTAAACTGTCATGAAGACTGAAATATTATTATTAAAGAGAATTATAGAGAATTTCAACTTTCGAAGTTCCCAAACCGAGTCGAGGACTATGAAGCTAAATTCGCTCAGAGAAACCACTGAACTTCTTCCAAAAATCCTCAAAAATACTTTATCCCTTGAGCTTTCCATAAAATGTTTTGTTCTTTCAGAGACCCTAATGTATTAACTAACAATAATAGGACCACAGGAGTCTAGAGTTCAAACGAGAGTCAAATAGTCGTTCTCGTCTATATTCGAGATAAGTAGCTTTTGATGCAAATTGGAGTCCTACGACAAAAATACGTTGCATACTTTAAAGCTTAAATTTATCAAAATCAAAATTTATATTTTCATTGCTTATTTTACTTTTTCTCTCTCATTTAGGGCCAATATTACCAAGCATATTTAAAAATTTTTTAAATAAAAATCCGCTTTTGGTTTTTACCATTCCAATTTTTAAAAAAATTTTAAAAATATTTTAAATCATCTCGGCACTGCGTTTAAATATGATATCTAGAGCGTGTATTTTTAAGCATTTATAAAATTGAAGCGTACTTTATGGGGCAAAAAATTTGTTCAATTTACATAAAGTTAAGATTCAAATCGATTTTTAGCCTATTTAAGACTTTTTCAAAGCTAGGAAATCCCCTTGAAGTTCAAATTCGCTACTTATTTCCAAAATGGTGATAAGAAAAAAAATATCCCCCCACAAAGTATGCTTCAAATTTATAAATGCTTAAAAATACACGCTCTAATGATATCAAATTTGAGTTCGATTTTCAAAAACCAGCTGTTTGGAAAAATTCAAAGAAATAATTTTCAAAAAAAAAACTGCAGTTTTGAAAATAACACAATACGAAAGACAGTACAGTGTTGCCAGTTTAGGGGTTTTCCCCCTAGATTTAGGGGTTTTTCCTACTTTTAGGGGGTCGTTTAGGGGGAACAAATTTTTAGGGGCATGTTTAGGGGGAACAAATTTTCCTAGGAGAATTTTAGGGGCTTATGATATATATGTATAAATTTATTTTAAAAATGCTTGCGAATTTGTGCCATTTAGAATATTATAACTGTCAACATTTAGTATAATATAGTTTTGAAAAATTACTTTTTTTTCAGTTTCAGAATATTGATATCTTTTAATGCGACATTTTTTGTGCCGAATAATGAAGGGTAGAATTAAAGTTTAGTTTATAGGTGAGAAGTTTAGTTTCTTGCCAACTAGACGTACAAAATTTGGAGTCTTATTAGGCTTAGTTTTCTTTAATTTGAGTACGTAACAATTTAGAATTGGTCGATTATAGAGTCGTTTTTAAAAAGTAACGACCTCGGAAATGAATCTGTCTAAATTATCCACAGCTTGAGAGAAAAATGTAGATGGTCATAGGCCGTTTTAAAATTTCGATGCTTAAATCATCTAAATGCGATATTGGAAAAGTTCCGAAATTTATTTTAAAAAAAATTTAAATGAATTATTTTAAAAATTTTAAATTTTATTTTAATTTTTTTTAAATATGCTTGGTAATATTGGCCATTAGAATATTATAACTTCACCATTTATCAATAACATAGATTTTGAAAAATAATACACGGTTTTGTTTGGTAAGGAACCAGCTTTAAATAAAAATTGTATAAAAAAATTATCTTTTTGCGATCTATTTTTTAGATGCCGATAAATGAAGGTGCTAAAAATATAAATTTTTTTAAAGTTTATAGGTCGAAAGAATTTTAGTTTCTTGACCAATCTTAGACGTATGCAGGAAAGAGTCTTATAGGCGTTAGTTTTCTTTAATTTGAGTGGTAATTTATTTAAATTGGTCGATGCATGGTCGAATTCTGTTCAAAAAATGTGTAACACCTCGGAAAGAAATTTGTTATTAAATTAATCCAAAAAAACGCTTCCAATGAAAAATTTTTTTAGTATTGTTTTCGAAGGCCATATTCCATAGGAAAAGAGCATTGAGATCTCCTAAATACGCCAAAAATAATTATGTATTTGTAAACAAGTGTAATTTTCTTTTTTTGGTCATCCTATTTTGCCTACTTCCTTGACATGGCTAACATGGAAGCCTCTTTTGCTTTGTTTTGTTGCCATTCATTTTTCCTTCATGAGCGTCTAAATTTAGCCAATTGTGGTTTCGATGCTTTCTATCGTGGAAATAGTCATACCGTGGTTCAAGTATACAGGAATATCCTCAATCTGATATCTCTTTGAAAGAACCTTTCAATACCTTCTATTGAGACTAAATACCAAAAGTGTTAAGCCATTCAAAAAAAAAAAAAACAAAGAAATAAACCAGATTTCTACCAATCTTCAGACAATCTTCAATCAATCGAACTAACATCTCCCTTCAGGGCGTTTGCTTTAATAGCATTTAATTAGTGTGTATGAGTGCTCGTATCGGACATCGATGTAAATTGCTCATACGCCCACGTGTCCCTTAAAGGACAAAGCGATTCAGACGTTAGCACATAATGCCCTTTAAAGATTTACGACCTAAAGGAGTCCGTTCGTTTACGAATAAGATCTACTCCCTAAGCTCAATTGGAAATGGAAGAAGATCAAGAGGAAAGTAATAAGAAAAGAAAACCAATAAAAGACGAAGCAATGACAATGACAGCTAATTATGTAACCTCGACTCCCCAAAAACTTGCATCGTTCTAAAGTACTTTGCGGCATTTAAATACCATGAAGTGTAAGCAGAGAAGCGTAATTTTTCTGCTTCCTCTTTTGGGTGGGTGAGTATACCCAGCAAACATTTTTGCAGTGATCAAATTTTTGGGTCCAAAATGAATACGAAATTTTTAGAAAATTTGAAGGATTCGAAAAATTTGTTAAAAATGACTGAAATAGCTCCGAAATAGCATATAAATATAAGTAAGAGAAATAATTTATAAACCAAGGAAGTTGTTTCAACACTTCCATAACTACAAAACGAAAATTTACAAACCCAAATTATTCCAAAATGACTCCGAACTGACTCCGAATTTACTCCGAAATGACTCCGAATTTAATCCGAAATGACTCCGAATTTAATCCGAAATGACTCCGAATTTAATCCGAAATGACTCCGAATTTAATCCGAAATGACTCCGAATTTAATCCGAAATGACTCCGAATTTAAACTAAAATGACTCCGAATCGAATCCGAAATGGCTCCAAATTACTCTGATGCTATTCCGAATTTACTCAAAATGACTGCGAAATGAATCCGAAATGTGTAGAAAATATGAGGGTCAGAAATTCGACTTCGAAATGAGTCCGAAATTTTAAAAAAATTGTACTTACTTAATAAAAGATTCAGAAACATAACTCCGAAACTTCTCCGAAATATAAAAAAATATGAGGATCAGAAAATTAACTCAAAACGAGTCCGAAACTTTTAAAACATGAGGCTTAGAAACATGGCTCCGAAATTAGTCCCAATTAGGAGCCATACATGATCCTTTAGCATCTATGACTCAGGTTGTTTGCTGGGTATAAACGTTTTCTTATATTGGAATTTCGAAAATTTTTGTCATCCTGCTCGAGGAAATTAAAGGAAAACTCATTGACCAAAGGTCAGAGTCAGAAAAATTGCTTAAGCTAAGTCGAACGTGGTCGGTGGTCATTCCATGAAATGAGTTGCCCTTTTTCAAGTGTATACAAGCACACTGTGTAGAGTGTAGGTTGATAGGATATAAGATTCTTAAAATAAAAGGATATAAACTGACAGTTCTAAGAAAAAAGGATGCGTTAATGAAAAGGAAAAAAGATAATAAGACGATGGGAAGGTACAGTTTGTATAATGAATGCTCAGATTCTTGGTAAGAACTCATGTAAAGAAAATCTAATCTTATTTTTTTGCTAATTCATCCTCAAAATTCATCATCATCAAATTCCTTAACAATCCATAAAATTTTCCGCCATGTTTTTTAATACTCACAAAGGACAATACTCATGCTTTATAATCATTAAAAATCTTTTCATAAAAGCTTCTTAAAGGTCCCGATCTAAACTGTTTCAATTATTCTCTTTTTTATTTTGATTCCTATTTTTGATTTCCACTTTCGGCTTTCACCAATTCAGAACCAATTCTTTCTTTCTTTCTATCTCACTTATTTTTTTTTTTTTTTTTTTTTGGTGTATTTTGTCCAACAAATCGCGTAATTCAATTGAATCATGAAGTAAATTGCTATTGCTTTCAACTCAAAGTAGTCAAGAAGAAATTAGACCTAATGCAATTGCTGCATTAACTCAGCAAAGTCACGAATCCCCCAGAAAATAAGAACTGATGTCCTACGGCTCACACTCCATAAAGCCGTACAAAATGAATGAAGTGAATACCCAAGAGAAAGGGAGGAGAGCTTTTCAAAAAAATAAAATATAAAAATAAAAGTAAAAGTAAAAAAAAAAAAATAGAAAGAGGGCAACAAAATACGTCCTTTTCAAAACACACAGCACCAGCCAAAACGGAATGGATCGTTGTGTCCTTCACAATTTAATAGAATTTTTATGAACTTAAGTGAAGTCTTTGGAGTAAATCCACGAACAAAATGGAAGCAACAGCAACAGTGGCCAGGACAGAAGCAGGTTATGTCACAGACAGCAAGTTAGAGAAGTAAAATAAAATAAAATAAAATAAGGCTAGAAACAAAAAAAAAAAAGAAACAGGAACGTTGAAAGAAAATAAGGATGAACGGAAATAAAAAGAAAAAAACCAAAAAGAGGAAAAAAGTAAAGAAAGGAAATAGTAGGCATTATTAAAGACCATCAGCATTAGGCCACATTTGTCTTAAGCTTAAATAGAAACCAAAGAAGCTATCAAGCAGAACTGCAGGACGCCGCTGACTGATGGAGCGAACCTAGAGAAATAGAAACGGAATGCCAAGCACGTTGTATCACGTCGTAGCACTATTAATAAAAATATATATTATACTTAATATATAAGTGCATACCCATATATAAATATATAGAAAGCGGAAACGAGAGCGAGCGAGAGACATATAAGTCATGCACTTACTTTTTTGTGTGTTTGTGCGTGAGCTACGATCACACATTCCGTTAGAACCTATGTCGGCCGAAGTGCACCCCGAAAGCTGTGAGCAATGGACAAGGCACGCATCATTAATTTCAGTCCGGAAAACATGAAACACGCTGCTCAATACCAAATCGTGCCGCAGAGAAATGAAATTAAAAAGAAAAGAGGCAAAAAAAAAAAAAATAACGAAAAGGGAATAGGCAAAAATAATAGAAAAAAAAAATAAAGGCAAACTTAACGCAAAGTGAGAATATAAATTCAGACGGTCAAAAGGACTGCGAAAAAGTGACTTTTCGAAAGGCGAAAATTCAACTCAAAGGATACGCACCACCACTAACAACAACGAAAAAACCAACAACTTCAAAAAGAGAACAACAACAAAAAAGGGATAACGCCGAAGACGTGATTGTGGCTAACATGCAATGACGGGTCGATCTATGGTCTAACTAGCTTACTCTGTAAGTGTTCAATGGGAAAAAATTTGTTGGGCATGAAAGTGCTAAGCGTATATAAAGAATTACCTAAGGAAAATGCTTCATAAATTTTGGGTTAAAATTACTTAAATATTGAAGAAGGGACACAACGCCAGGAAATGTGCTATAAAATTTTTATTGCACGAAAAACTTAGCACTGAGCCATTCGCTGAGCTCTTGAAAGTTACTTGAAGGCTAAAGTGCAAAAGGCGGTAAATTTTTTTCAAACAGACCTTTTGACAGGACTTTTGTAACATCGAATTTAAAGACAGCAAGGATATTTGTAGTGTGGGAAGAATCTTAGAACACTATAGTCAGAAGTTCAATTAAAAATCGTAACCATAAGTTTTTCTTAAGGGATTCATTAACAGGACATTTAAAGAGTTGCCTCATTACATCTGTTCTTTTGAGAAACGGAATAATGAGTCTCGAAATTTCTTTTCTCTGTCTGTCACACTCCACGAGAAAATTTTTTCCCCTTTTTTTCCTGATGAACTTTTGTAGCGAATTTTGTTTTTCTATTATTTTGAGATAGCAAGGACCTCCATCAATCGTTTTTGCCGATTCATTTTAAACCTTTTCCATAAAAAAATGTGTTAAGGATCCTCTTGATGACTGTGAAAAGAAAAGTTCTTTCTCAATTGAATTAATGAAGGACTTTTAGGGACAAATGGCAGCGATTGTTTAGACTTGACTTGACGATATTGGGTTAAGTTGGAAAAATCATTTTTTTTTTGCGGTTAATTCTGATTTTGGGTTAAAATTTTCAACTAATCCTTACCATAAATGGTATCAAGCAGCACTCCGATACAGTTTGTGTACTAAAAAATATTCCTGTTTTCATTTTCCTTAATTCCAATCGAAAAATGTTTAAAGACTTCTTAACGAATTCAATGGGCCAGAAATAATAAAAATAAGTTTAAAAAATTTTTTTCGATTTTTTAAGATTTTTGCTTTTTGAAGCAGCTAGATGGAGTTTTTCGGCTCTGTTATAGCGATAGTTCCTTTCTACAATTTTAAGGCTAAAACTTTGTTATAGGCAGGAAAATTAAATAATAAACAGTTTACGAGATATAGCCATAAGCAATTGCGCAACTTAATTCTCGCGAACAATTCGAGACCGATTTAAATGCTAATCTGTAACCAATCTAGCAAACCAAATATACGAAGGATTTGGTACATCTATCAAGAACTTTCAGGGACTGTTGTCAAAAATTTATTTACATTTTACGTGTTGAATAATGTGTTGTATTCTTTGGGAGATTTATCTCTCTGAAAAAAACATTCTTTACTCGATATTCTTCCCTCAGTGATAGAGATAGCCCTTGTATTCCTTCAACCTGTTCGAATATATTTGAAATGTTATTGACTCCTTTCAGCTCCTTTAAGTGTTAAATGGTTTTTTTGTTTTTCGAAATTTCCTCCCGTCAAGCTAGCTTAAAGCAATTCGAAAAAAAAACTTTTACGAAACTGTAGGTCTGATCTCTTTTATATTTTTTATACACGACACACTCTGTGTCGAGGGTATATTGCGTTTGTGTGGTTGTGTGTAACACCCAGAACCAGTCGAGATAGACCATACAAAATATATATAGAAACAAGTAAGGGTGTTATAGTCAGGCGAGCCTGACAATAGAATACCCGACACAGACACACGTGTTCAAATAATTTTTAATATCAAGAAGTGTTTAAGGCCATATGGGGGCCCAATACACCGACTTTTGTTATATTTCTTTATGAAAACTGCCCCTCTGCCACGCCCACTTTTCCAATTTTTTTGAATTCTAATCTGAGGCTTAGATATACCCTCAAATCCTAAGTTTCATTGAAATATTTGGAAAAAGTGCGATTTTGAGGCAGTTTTGAGATTTTTGTGACAGACCCTAGTACTGGAGGTACCCTTAATAATGGACCGATCTAGGAAATTTTTTGGAGAATGTTTATGGCTACAAAAGAAGCATAAGTGCCAACTTTCGTTCAAGTCCCATTTGAAGTTCGGGTGTAGGGGACAATTTTCGAAAAACGCCTTTCTGCCACGCCCACTTTTAAAATTTTTTAAAATCGTATTACTTGCCTTGAAACATGTTCAAATATCAAATTTCATCAAAATATGTTGAAAAACTTCGAGTTTAGAGCAGTTTTTGTGATTTTCGTAACAGACCCTAGTACTAGAGGTACCCCTAAAAATGGTCCGATCGGGTCCATTCTCGAACTTGTTCTTACTCATGTCCCCGTGAGCACGCATACCAAATTTTGTCAAGATAGCTCAACTCCTTCGATAAGATAACTGTATACAAACAGACGGACAGACGGACAGACGGACAGACGGACAGACGGACAGACGGACGGACATGTCTAAATCGAATCTCCTGGTGACGCTGATCATTTCTATATACATTTTGTATGGTCTATCTCGACTGGTTCTGGGTGTTACACACAACCACACAAACGCAATATACCCTCGACACAGAGTGTGTCGGGTATAATGATCAGCGTCACCAGCAGATTCGATTTAGACATGTCCGTCTGTCCGTCTGTCTGTATACAGTTATCTTATCGAAGGAGTTGAGCTATCTCGACAAAATTTGGTATGCGTGCTCACGGGGACATGAGTAAGACTAAGTTCGAGAATGGACCCGATCGGACCATTTTTAGGGGTACCTCCAGTACTAGGGTCTATTACGAAAATCACAAAAACTGCTCTAAAATCGAAGTTTTTCAAGATATTTTGATGAAATTTGATATTTGATCATATTTAAAGGCAAGGCAAGTTATATTATTTCCAAAACTTGTAAAAGTGGGCGTGGCAGAAGGGCGGTTTTCGAAAATTGTCTCCTTCACCCTAAATTCAAATGGGACTTGAACGAAATTTGGCACTTGTGCTTCCTTTGTAGCCTTAAACATCCTTCCAAAAAATTTCTTTGATCGGTCCATTTTTAAGGGTACCTCCAGTACTAGGGTCTGTCACAAAAATCACAAAACTGCCTTAAAATCTGACTTTTTCGAAATATTTTAATGAAACTTAAAATTTGAGCGTATATTTAAGCCTCCGATTATAGTTCAACAAAAATTGGAAAAGTGGGCGTGGCAAAGGGACATTTTTCATAAAGAAATCTATCAAAAGTCGGTATATGGGACCCCTTATGGTCTTAAACACCTCTTGATATTAAAAATGATTTGAACATGTGTGTCTGTGTCGGGTATTCTATTGTCAGGCTCGCCTGACTATAACACCCTTACTTGTTTCACTTATTTTTATTTTTATTTTTTTTTGTGAAGTGCAAGATTGGCGTGTGTGAAGGATTTTCGGCCAATCGTGAACATGACACGTTAAGCCCAACTTCCGCTCTTACGAAAACATATTTCACCATTGCACAGCACACTGGAAATGCGTACTCCAAGCTTAAAAGTTCCCGAAAGTATCTTAAAAGTTTACGTAAAAGAGAGTGAAATAAATTTCCAAAGTTTGCGGTTGCCAGAGTGATTCGTAAAGCCGATGATGCGCAAAGTACGCTAATTATATCGAAAGCTATGAAAGTAGTTGTAGTACAGCAAAATAGCTGTCATTGAAGAAATATCAAAAGAACCAAAAAGAAGGAAAAAAAGAAAAGGATATGAGCAACTGAGCCAAGATTTTAAATCTTTTCACGAAACGAAAAAAAAAAATTATAGCACATTTAGATATTTTTCAAAGCTTCGAGGCTTCTGCTACTTCAAGGTGAGAGCAAGTGTTCCTTTACGTTTCAACTAACGCTAATGATGCGCAATTTTCCCCGAATTGCTAGTTGAAACATTCACCGTTTCCTGGTAGGTTCCTTGCAAACGCTCATTGTCGTGTTGCCAACGTCAGATTATCTTCTTCTTTTCTTCCTTTTCTATTTCATTCTCTCTCACTCTCTCTCTCTCTCTCTCTGTC
The DNA here is from genome assembly GCA_020466095.1 of Chlorops oryzae. NCBI lineage: Eukaryota > Metazoa > Arthropoda > Insecta > Diptera > Chloropidae > Chlorops > Chlorops oryzae. The sequence continues at coordinate 16,285,348 of CM035809.1, read as the reverse complement.
TCTCTCGCCCTCTGTATGTGTTCGTTTTCATAGCATTCCGTGGGACAGCTGTGCTACAGCAATTTTACAATTTTTCGTTCTGACAACGATAATGTATCCTGTTGAAAATTTTTGCCTAAAAGTATGCAACGATAGCTTTGGTAATGCATTTTTCGAAGATGGTTTTTTTTTTCTTTTATTTTCTTGTTTTTTGAATTATCTCTCGTTTGCTTTTAAGTGGTCGTTTGGAAGAATGTTCGTTTCATAACATAATCATAGTTGGAAGTAAGCACGTGTCAATAGGTGGAGCGCATATTTTTTGAGGTGGGGGCAGAAATGGACGGGTTTAAGTGTTTGTCATATTCTGAGGAGATTACTTTTTAGTCCCTCGTAAAATTGTGCAGCTGTGAGACACAAGGTCTTAAGAAAGGATCATTATTTTGTTGCTTAATTTTGAGAATTTTTTTTCTGAAGGAGTATTAGAAAGGATTCAATGCAATTGTCAGAGAAACGTTTGACCATATGAAAAAGAGACTAATCCTGGGATAGTAAGCATTAGGAAGCTGAGTCTCTTAGGTTCCTTTATTCACAATTTCCTTGAACTTCCCAACCCAAAAAAAAAGAGTATGAATGACGTTCTTAAAGTAACCTTTTCTGGAGAAAACAGAACGGAGCCTTATATGGAAAAATTGTGCCTTTATGGAACTTAACATTTGTTTTTCAGGAGTCATCGAATGCTTCTTTATATAATTCAAAAAGAGTCGGCTTTGGTCCTCTTTATTAGTTATAAATTAAAAAAAAAGGATCATTTGGTCTACCTAAACGCCCCTCGGACGTATTTTTTTAAGGGGTGTGCAAAAGCACTACTTCAAAGAGTTAAGTAATCATTGAATCCAGTCCGTTTTGATGCAGCAAGGCGGATAACAGAGTAAATAACCCAAAAAACGAGGATAATCCTTTATCTTAAGATCTATCCTTTTTTCTAAACTCATAAAATTCTCTGTTACAAAACTGTCGGACAAACAATGGTAAATTATTTTACGAAAATGGATCTAACCTCAACTTTTGTTGCATACTTTTAGGACACAATTTCGTCAGGATACGTTATTCTAGTCTCAATCAAAAACTTATTAGAAAACAATGCTCCAAAGCATAGTTCAGATATTCGTATTACCACAAGGGGACTTTTTTCGGGTCAAAGGAAGCACGTTTCTTCCTAAACACCCTTCCTCTCAACCATCCCATTTCAATGAAAAGGAAGCCCGAAAAAAATAAATAACCCAAAAATGATTATTCCAATTCAACCCAATGTTGTCCAGTCAATTTCAAAATCCACTGCCACATGTCCTTACAAGTCCTTTATTAATTAAATTTTAACCAAAATTTCCTTTTCTTAGTTTCTTAGAGGTTTCTCGAGAGCAATTTCTTAGCAACGAAGTGACAGAAACCCTTAACGAAGGTCCTTGCTATCTGAAGATAATCGAAAAGAACAATTTTGGGGAACCAGAAACACATCCGCCGCCATTCGCTCAACGGGATGAGAGAGAAATGCAAATTAGTCTAATTATTGCGTATCGCTTTGATTGGCGCTTCGTTAGCGCATCAGTATGGCTTTTCGCAAAAAGCTAAACGAAATGAAACGAAACGAACGGAACGAGTGAAACGGACACGCTTAGGCAATTATTCAATAATCTGTGCAGCTATCCGCTTCGGTTTAATTTCGAAAGTTTTGCGAGTCAACTTTGAATGGTATTCTCAATTTTTTTCCCCCGCTTAGAGTTTTAACCCGATAGTCACTTCCGTGGGCAATTTTTTTTTTTTTTTTTTTTTTGCATAAGCTTCCTTGCGTGCAATGCTCTGAGCTAATTTAATTTTGCGCTTTGAGATGGGCAATTTATCAGCTTCACATAGCTGCCAATTTCGATTGGGCGGTCTTCGCCGTTTTACTTCAATTTCCTTTTTTTCTCTCACTCGACACAATGTATAAAAATTCGCAACGAATCGAACTTGCATACATTCCTTTCCCTTTTGGATAATTCGCACAACTTCAAAGCTGAACGTGCTCTCAATCCTTAATTTATGCTTCTAATTAATTAATTAGACGTGGAAAAAACTAACAATAGATCACGAGACGTGTGCAATCCATTTGAATTACACTCAATTTCTTGTTTAAGTGGCAACGTTAGCGAATCAAACTGTCAAAGTTTAATTACACAAAAATGAGAATATATAAGAAGCCTGCTTTTGGGCTATTTTTGATTCGTTTTTTCTCTTTTCACTTTGAAAGAACTTCTTTAGAAGTCATATGGTCAACTTTTGATCCTTTCTATTTCAAAAAAAATACTCCTCAATAGGGGAGATTTTTAAAGCTTTCTAATGAGTAAAGATTCATTGAAGAAAGTACTTTAATTCAGCACCCAAAAGTATGCTTAAAAATATTTGGAATAACTTGAATATTCAGAAAGAAATTTTTTGTGGATCTCTTATGAACAGGGCTCGGATTTTGTTGACTTTTTTAAATTTAATGCATACTTTAGGGAGTAAAAATTTTGTTCAACTCACATAAAGCTAAGATGCAAATCGATTTTTAGCTTGAATATGCATTGTTTTGATTTTAGAAAAACGGTTTGAAGTTCAACTTCGCCAAACTTATTCGCAAAATGTTGGAAAGAAAAATTTTGGCCCCATAAAGTATGCTTTAAATTTTTAAAAGTCAACAAAATCCGAGCCCTACTTATGAATTCATATTTTCATATCCAGAGCTCGGATTTTGTTGATATTATAAATTTAAAGCGTACTTCAAGGAGTAAAAATTTTGTGTAACTCACATGAAGTTAAGATTCAAATCGATTTTTAACTTCAATATTTTTTTTTTAATTAAGAAAAGCGGTTTGAAGTTCAATTTCGCTTAAATTATTCGCAAAATGTTGGTAAAAAAAAAATGTGTAACCCATAAAGTATGCTTTAAATTTATAAAAACAACAAAATCCGAGCCCTGTTTATATCCTTACTCAGCCTACCATATTCGGAGTGTTCCGAAAAGGAGTATTGAAGGACTCCTAACGGTCTAAGTCTAAGAAGTAGTGATTTTGCCAAGGCCTGAAAAAAACACCGCCTAGGAGCATTTAGAGAGAATAAACGAATCATATTTTTCAAATTTTATAATTGAAAGAGACTCCAAACAGACTCTTAACGAGCACTATAGGGCAAATTTTTCCATGTTGGGCTTCGTACTCTTTTCTCCTGAAAAAACGCTGATTTAGAGCGTTTTGGGAGCATTTACGCTCCGGAAAAGGAGTTTTTAGGGAGCGCCGTGCGAACTCTTTTGGTTCACTGGGTAGAGTTACAGAAAGTTATTGAATTTTACGCCCCAAAGTATGTCCTTAAAAATTGAGAACATTTAAAATAGTAACAAATCCGGTCATTTAAACACATACTGAGAGAGCCTTTTGGGATTTGTTGACCCTTCTTAAAGCCTTCATTAAGCTACGTTTGAAAAAGCCTTGAAAGTTATACAAATTGCTTATTAAAAATTTAAGTGCACATATTTAGGCGTATTAGTCAAGTATGAAGCCTATAAGCCACATTTTCTAAAATTTTCGCTCGATCATACTCTACTGATCTTGCACCCAGTGATATTTTTAGCTCTCCAAACGAGAAAAATTGGGATTTCACGTTAAGACTTTGAACTTTTTTGGAGGCTATCACCAAAATTATGGTGTGTTTTGAAGATTTTGGGTAAATACAAGTGCCAAGATGGTATAGAAAAACAAAAAAAAAAAGGGATGAGTTGAAAAAAATAACGTCCTTCCAAAAAAAGAGACTTATTTTTACATCAGTACCAGACTAATCAATCCACCTCAGTATCTAACCCTTTACTGACTTCCATGACCTTGTTTGAAAAAAATATATGAAAGGTTTACCTCTATTATATCTGACTGGCTCACTGGTCTTAAGCTTTTAATGACTTACTAGGATTTTATCATTTTTAATTTGAACAGTAACCCCTTTTTTCTGATCGTCAAAATTTACTTCTGATTAATTAATTTGGCATGTTTAACCCATGTTCAGGAAATTCCACAGCTAAGGTTATTTATAATTCTTTAACTCTGAATAGACGCTTGAATTAAATACAACCCTGCGTTTAAAAGCATTCATGCTGAGTGAGTGAAAATCCCATCAATCAGTCTTTAAAGTTCAATCTCAAATTTTCACTTCCATATCAACTGTTAAACCAAAACCTAAATTTGAACGGTTTTATATAACCCTTTCATACCTGGCGTACTTAATGGAGTATAATTTAACGTGCCCAAAATTTACTCTTATCGCATATGGACCAACGCCGTCTCTAGCCTCGGGATGGCATCAGCTTTTAAAATTTTTACCAAAAATCGAGAAAAAAAATCTCCCCCTGAAAAAAGTTCTCGTATGCCATCGTAT
>CM035809.1:15468429-15675929 GCA_020466095.1 Chlorops oryzae | reverse complement strand
GTTCTAAATAATACATATAAAAATTTAGGCAATAGCACAGTTTTATGCAAAACGAGGAATCAAAAGGTTCTAGATATAATAGTTGTTTTGTAATGAGTAATTTTATGAAAATTTTTCATAACATTTAGACTTTTTTTTATGAAACACTCCATTAATGATGGTAAAAAATTTTATACAAACGAATTTTATATAAAAAGGTTACACCAAAGGCCTCTAGTTCAAATGGTTACTTTGGAATGAGTAGTTTTATTTTAATTTCTTACATCGAAAGCTGATAAAAAACTCAACATTTTTATATCCTGCAGGGTTTTTTTTAGCCTATTCGCCAAAAATTTGATGTTTTCTGCACCCCACCCTGTATTTTGAAAACCATCAAAAGTTAACGAATTATTTTTCAAACTGTTTACGTTTTTTCCCTTTCCAATGGATACAACAACAATCATGCCAACGAACAAAGACAATCGAAACGATTACAATGACAACAATAACAATATAGGTTGCTTTTTTTGAATAGACTAGGTACCAGCAGATTTTTTCCCCGGCTCAAAAATGAAGGGACAAAGCCAACAAATATAAACGACCCTCATGATTTGGATTTAAGTGCAATAGAAGCAAGTTGAGCCATAAACATATGTATGTATGTGTGAGAGTACATTGCTCAGTTCATACCATCCGAAGTGAAGTGCTGCATATAAAACAGTGTGCCCAACCAGAAAAAGAAAAAAAAAAATAAAAAAATTTTTACCTTCAAAGCAAAAGGACGAGTTAAGAATAAAATGGTTGGAAGGTGGGGGAATAAAGCTTACAAAGGACGAAACTGAATTTTACACTAAAGACTGGTGCTTTTAGCTTTCTCATAAGGCAAGTTGTGTTGTGTGATGAGTGCATGGATGATGGGCGATGAGTTGAGGTACTAGGTGCACCATAAACTCCAGAGTCAACGAGTGTGCTTAGACCATACGATTACGACCATTGCCATTGTGCCATCATCATGGTTGTTAGCTGACAAGTGAGGCTGTTGATTAAACTACCAGCAGAGAAATGAAGGACCATGAGATAGAGAGCGAGAGAGAGAGAACGGGTGAGGAAAACGGGATGTTAGGGAAGAGGACACTGAAAATTTTCGGTAGTACATTCCGAGCGTAAATACCACGAGCAATTGTGGTAGCTTGCTGAAATTCCACAACCTACATACATACAAAGACACGGCCCACAAAGGTATGCTTCAAAATTTTCCTTCCAACCGAATGAAGTACCTTTTTGCGCTAATGTTGTTAGTGTTTTTGTGGTCGGTGTGTGGATGTCGAAGTCTTCCAAAAGCGGCTCCATAACATATTGAATTTTATGCAAAGACATTTCTGCGGGAAAGTTGCACTTTTCCCTTCTGTACCTCTATCACCCTCCTTCAGTATATCTATCTACGTGTGCCTTTAGACATGAATGATAGGCTGTCAACTGGAAATCTAAATTCTCTACATTTAGGGAGTGTTCTACTCTCAGTTTGTTATGCCTTTTGCAAAAAGTATACTTCCAGGAGTAATGAAGGAAATTTGAAAAAAAAATTAAAAATAAAATAAAATAAATAAATAAATAAAATAAAAGGAGAAAGTTGGAAAAAAATTGAGAGAGAAATATTGTACGAAAACAAACGGAATACGAGAAATATTGCAGCAGAGTATGCCTTATTCAATAAAGTTGACTAAAAAGCAAGAGAGAATTGTCAATCAGGAAGTAGGATAACGAGCAAGACAAGCGATAGAGACAAAAAAGAAAGGCTTACAAAAACAAATAAGACAAAAAAAAAAAAAATCAAATGAAAGAATTGAAGGAAACGAAGAACAGGATATTTACACTGACGCCAATCGTAATCCAATAAAGACAAGTAAAAAGAACATATGTACTTACGATAAGGATTTATTGTAAGACGTTTTGCCAAATTGAAGTGGGAGTGGGTATGGGGTGGCCTTAAGTGCGATGTGGACACGTCTCTTCAGTAAACAATGGACTTAAATTGATGTCCTTTCGAACTATTTTCGTCAAAGGAAAAAAAAAATTCGTGATATGTTTAGTAGGATGCCTCCTACTGTACTCGTGATTATTGTCACTAGTTATTAATTCTCTTGCAGTGCCTTTTACCTAACAATGTCTCTGACATATGAGCCCCGATTAGAGCCAAAACATATCACATCCGTTTTGATTTCCGTCAAATTTATGAAATCAATCGACATAGCCAAACGTTGACACTCGTCCACTTAGGCAAGGGTGCGCGCGAGCACTTCATCACTTTCATGTCGGCGAACTAACGTCACACAGCTAGTTACCCATCCTTCAATGAAATAGCATGAGAGAAAAAAGGACAGACAGAGTGAGAATGTGTGTATGTTTTAACGATTATCACACGCGATTTGCGCGACTCCCTTCGATGGTGATAGTGACACTTAAAGGAACACAGCAAATGTGACGTTTTGATCTGAAGGATGGGGATTGAGGGGCGAAAGAGGGGAGGAGAAAGAAGCAGAAACAATAACAAAAAACAAAGAGCAGTGACTAGATGGCAGGATGGGGAAAAGACCGATAGTATGGAGGGAGGAGAGCACAAGTACACTGTGTCTGCAATTGTCGTTGATGCTGTGTGCTGGGCGGCGGTGGCGGCGATGGGTGGGTGTCGATGTCGATGTTAACTGGTGTGAAAAATATTACCAAAAATCGCATTGCAATAACAATGAACCCAAATGTTGGAGCGTAGCGAATAAATAGTGCTGCTTTTTCCAATGATGATGATGATGGTCATAATGACGATGATGATGATGCGGGCTGTTTGAAGTGGGGGTGTGGATTTTCGTATAAGTTTAAGTATTACATTGGCATATATGGTTTACGCCTCGAGCGAGGGCTTTTCATAAAGAGAAACGCTTGCCACCGTCATAAGTGATTCGTTACGCCGATTGGCTGTTGATGCTGTTCAGCGTTGGTCGGTTGACAGAATGATGCTTTTGACAGGCGAGTGAAATATGTTATATCCTATACTCAATGTGTGTGATTGAATGAGCTGAAGGTTGCTGTTGTTGTGATTTACATGCGTATTTGTATACAAACATATACTAAAGCTATAGACCGCTTTACGGCATAATACACGAACGTACGTAGGGGAAAAATTCGGAGGGTTTAAACCTCCTCCTTGTAGTGCTTAAAACCCGTCCCGAAATAATTATCTGCATAAGAGCTTATAATAAAATATGAGATGGTGACTTAAAATAAAAACTGTGATGATGAGAAAAGCTCCTTCGAAGTTGAAGTGCTCAGCGTGAAAAAATCGACATAAAAAAAATTTTTCCTAACATGATTTTAGGAGAATTTGCTTGGGGTCATAATATTTGAGGTTTGTATCTGTAAATAAACACTTCAGTGTGGAACAATAGTTCCAAAAAGTCAGTTTGAGAGCACTACAGCTTCTCATTCCGAGAAAATAACGTTGAGAAATAATATTTCTTAGCATAATTTGAGGAATTTTAGCCCAAGGTCATAATGTGCGAGGCGAAGTGTCAAAATAAACATTTAAGTGCGAAATCAAAGAACCAAAAAGCTAATGTCTGGGCATCGAAATAGCTCTGAGTGAGAAAATACGTTTCAAATAATCGTTTTCATAGCATAGTTTTAGGTGTTAAAGCTTTGAATTACAGTCGTTGAGGGGATCTATAAAAATAAACAATTTGGGGTTAGAAAATAATATCAAAAATTTTATTGATGAGGGTCAAAAGTAGTCTTCCTAACTGAGGGAGGTGGAAAGAACATAATTTGTTGCATAATTTTAGGTGATTTACACCTTTTAATAGTAAGACCCAACTTTTAAGCACATTCCCGATTTCCACACGAAAATTTTTCTTTCGGAATTCTTAAGTTATTTGGCAAGACAGGTAAAACGAAGGGCAATTTCTTCTGTTCCCCTTGCCCTTCTCGCCTTCTTTGTCAATTGTTTGGAAAGAAACATTTGTGTGCGGAAGTTGAGAAATATATTTTGTTATATTTAAGCTGGAAAAAATTTATTGTAAATTTTTTTTTTCCAGTAAATAATTGTAGCATAATTTTAGGTGATTGGCCTTATTTATGGCATAGAAGCCGTTTTAAAGCATATTTTGTTGTATTTCTCTTTAGTTACTTTTATTTATTTAAAACAAACTTCAACCCTCTCGATTATTCGAAAGCATTTTTGTTGTTTTATGTTTTCCGCAAATCAAGCAATAACTCAAATCGCCGACGTTGCTTGCGTATTATTGCTTCCGCATCGAATTGTGATTAATTGCACTGGAGAGTCGCTCGAGAGTCACTGCAAAAACATTGGCTTAACCCCCAACTGCTCTGACGAGCAATGGAATCATTTCGATTCCCATGTTTTTTTTTTTTTTTGCTGTTGTTTGAAAACAGCGCACTGTCAATTTCTCTAGTGATTTCCTGCATTTTTGTTTTTTTTTTTTTCGTTTGCCCCCCACTTCTCATACGATTCATTCAGCATGTTGACACTTGTTTGACAATTATGTTGTTTACTTCATCAATGGCAGCAAATGAAATTGATGTGGCTGTTTGAGCTGTGGGAGAACTCTGGAATAGAAATTCGAGTATGGACCGCAATGACGACGAAATCTCTTGACATTATCTTGACTTTGGATGACTAATGCAAAGGTGGTCCTTCAATGGCATTGATTGTCATTAATTTTTGTGGTCGCAAAAAAGAGAGCAAAATGAGGCAAGTGTTGTTCGTTCATACCCAAAGAGAGATGAGATAAGCAGCCACAAGATATGTATGAACTGACGATGGCGAATGTGAAAAGAGATCAATCAATCAATGGTTTGTTGTCACTTTTTGAGCTTATGCTTGAACGCCTTGAAGTGTGCTTCTTCGATTTTCTGTCAACAGCCTTAAGATGCCACTGACTACAATGCACTAGCGCTTAAATATGTACCTACTCTAGATTGCATAAGATATTCTTATATACATATATACATTTTTATATACAAGTGTATGTTGAAAATGTCTTTTCATATCTTCAGTGATTGACTTTTCGCACGTCTCTGGAAATTGTTAATTTATTTTTGCTGATGAAGCTCGATGAAGCCTTACGATAGCGGTTTGCTTTTGCAAAATGCTTATTTAGATATCTATATAAACGCCTATATAAATATGTTTGCTCTGATTGCTGTTTTGTTATTATTATTTATACGTAATTGTTATTTAATTGAGGTTTATTGTGTCAATCAATGCAATGCTGTAAAGCTGTAAGTTTCTTCTCTTCATTGGCTGTCAGTGTGAATTGTTGACTGCCACAAAAGGCATTTTCAATGAATATTTTCTCGATTAAAACTAAATGCTTGACAGTTGTTAATTGTCTTCTATTGTCCAATTTATTATTCAATACATGAGTAGAGAGTCAAATGATTTTATGAGGGCAATGGAAACACCTTGAAGTCAAATCCTTGAATGGGTTAAAAGCTGCTTAAAATATAAGATTGACCTTTTTCTATTGAGTTTTTCTATTAAATGCTTTTAACAATTTCCCTTCACTTAGTCTTCTCGTTACTGCTTTCAATTGTTAATTTTTCTTCTTGTTTTTCTTTGCAGCTTAAGGAAAATAATTGAGTACACGTAAGCAATACGAAGGAAGCATTCTTCTCAACTTTCCCCTTTCGAATTTCGGATTTTGGAGGACGGATTTCTCATTTCAAGTCTTTGCGTAACTATGTAGCGGTAAGTGGTATGAAAAATCCTTGTTAAATTCGTAAGCTTTTCGCGTTTCTCAACAATATATAAAAATTTCTTTGAAATCGTTTTAAGTCTATTATGGAAAATCATTTGAGCGCGAAAATCGCTCTGAATGCCCCATTAGAAGTCTACAAAGAAAGGTGAAGAAAAATAATAATATTCGAAAGGAAAAGCACCATTTAGAGCTCCATCAAATCGAATAATGTGGGGGAAAATGATTGAAAAAAACATTCAAAAAACGTAATCTACGAATTCCATTAACCACGAAATGCAAGAGAAAGGGAAATGGTAGGTGGAAATCTCCTTTTTTGTAGACATGTTAAACGTCTTTGATGTTATCCTGCATTAATCGTTAAATTATCGATATTTTTTACTGTGCCGATATATAACTGTTTGTTCTAAAAAGCGCAATTGACACCATCAAAACTGTTTTTGTCGAAAAAATCACAAAAGGAAACATTTTCGTTGCATTATTTCAGGTGAATAAGCTTATGGCTGTAATATTTAGCCCTTGATCTCTAAAAAAAAACACTTTGGTGTAAGATATAAATCCCAACAAAGTCATTTGTGAGCATCAAATCTGTCTTTTGTAGGGGAAAATGCCGAAAGAATACATTTCGTTGCATAATTTCAGGCAAAAACTCTTATGGATAAATATTTTTTTAATAGGTCTCTAAAAAAATGCTTTGGACTGAAATTTTAATCCCAAAAATATCATTGGCTTTTTTTGAAAAGAAGGAATGCCCAAAAGAAAATACTTCTTTGCATAAATTCAGGTTAATAAGCTTATGGTCGCAATTTTTCGCACAACGTCTCTAAGTTAACACTTTGGTGTGAGAAAAGAATTCAACAAAACTGTTTGGCGAGCCTCAGAAAAGCTGCCGCATGAAACAGATAAAAAAGGAAATATTTTTAAGCACAATTTTAGGCGCTTCAGCTTAGGACTATCATATTTGAAGAGTCATATTTAAAAATAAACATTTTAATGAAAATTAAAAGAGGCTTTGTGCAAAACATAATTTGGATAAAAATATTTTGCGGCATAATTTTAGGTGTGTTATCTGACAGCTATAATATTTGACGGAATATATTAAAATTAAAAGTTTGGTGTGAAATTAAATGCCCAAAAGTCTCAGTTTTGAGCATCATACCAGCCCGAAAAAAACTCAAATCGAAAGAAAATAATTGTTTAGCATAATTTTAGGTGTCCTATCTATTACTGTGGAAAATAAGATATTTAAACATCCCTTCCAAAAGAATTTGATTTTATGTATCGAAAATTATTTATCTATTTTATTTAAAAATATCGATAATTATCGATTTGTTGACACCACTAAAACCGATTTTATGAGCATTTGAAATTCTTGAAAGGATTTAAACCTTCATACAAAAGCTTTCTTAGAAGGAGTCGTGTGTCTTCATCCTATACTGCTCACGATAATATGCTACAGGTTCTTAAGACCTTCGGTGTATCAAGGCATGAACCGAACAGCATTTGAAGACAAAATAGAAGAACAAAAATATAATTTTCAAATCTCGAATTCAATCTGAACTCAGTCGTTATTATCATCGTTTGAATGCGCAAATTTGGCATTTTCATTTCGACGTTTTCAACTGCAGTCATGTGTACCTAAAATGCTATCGATTCGGGCATTTCAAATTACGTTGCTTATTATTATACGACAGCGATTGCTCCATAACTGCCCAGCAAACATTCTGAGTCCCTAAAATACTCATACATATATGAATCCTTATAGGAGTCGGAGCCCTCATAATGAACTCTTTTTAGAGTCTTAAAGAGCGTGTTTCCCTTCCTGCGAAGGTCCTCTTATATGAGTCCGAAGTCATATAACGAAGGAGAACATTTTGGAGTCATAAATGACTCTTTCCGCACTCAAATTTGACTCTTTTTTCCGCTCAAATAAGAGCCATGCCCCATATGGCACGCAGAAGCCGCTATTCAGCTTTATCAACTTGAGAAGTTCAGCAGCCACAGCTGAATAGCGGCTTCTGTGTGCTTGGCGCGTGGGTCGCGCTGGGTTCTACACCTCCATTGAGTCGTTAGTTTTGGAGATCCCATCCTGTTTGAGATGTTATTTTATAGAAAAAAAGTTCAGCTTTCGTTTAAAATTATTTTAAAAAATATTAAAAATGTCGCATTCGGCGAAAAATTGCTTATAAAAATAAAAACCATTTTTTTGTGCATCAATAATAATTTCTGGGTATTGTTATATTTTTTTTTTGGAAAGAGCAGACAAAAATCTATAAAAATCCTTTATCAAATTTTTTTCATTTGCCAATTTTCGAGACGTAGAAATTTTTGAATACAAAAAGGACCGAAAGCTTAACACCCTGTATCTAGGCACCGGGTCAATATTACCCCTCTTCCTTTTGCACAATTCATGTACTCTCATAGCGCAACATTTCCACCAAAATTCATCGAAATCCCAGGTATAAAGTTTTTTGAGCGGGTACACTTGACGTGAAATGCCCCATATATGAATTCTATCGCACTCATACTTATGAGTTTAAAAAGACTCAAAAGTTTTGAGTGATATTTATAATCGTATGCTGTAAAAAAAACTATTGATTAATACACACACATTTCTCGATATTTACGTATTTATAATTTTAAATATTGTTTTCAACGTTCATATCTCTCTCTTGTGTGGGGTTTGAACCTCGGAACTCTCGCTTTTTAGTCATGTGCTTACCCATGACACCGTGTTAGCTAAGACAAAAGTCAGGGATTTCTTTCGTTTATAAGTTTAAGGTCAAATTAAAATTTATTTTATTTTTATTATTTTCGACATACATATTTCTGATTCATATGGGACTCATAAATATGAGCCTCATATTTTCGACATATTTCAGACTCATTTCGGACTCTTATTGAAAATGTTTGCTGGGTGTGCTGTGTGTGTGAGTGCACATTTCAGTTCGAGTCGAATGCCGTGACTTTTAAGCTTGCCGGCAACCTTCCCCTCTGTTCTCTCTCATCAGTGCATATGACAATCGGTTTCACTCCATTTACGCACGCATCAAGCCAAAACGCACAATTGCCATTCCGGCCAGTTTTGCGTTCTAATGGCTTTTCGCATTCGATTTTGCAAAAGATAATCTTCTTTAATATAATACCCGAAATATGTTGCCCCAAAAATGCTCAATTATACCGAAATACTAAAATCTAATGACTGGAAATTGAGCTAAAATTTAATGCTTGCCAATTTTCCTTTTTATTTCTCTCTCACTCACTCACACACACACACATACTCTTTACGCACATTAAGCCTTATCATCGATGTGATTTCTTCCATCATTTTCCAACCAACCATCATTGTCCTTTAGCTCTTTGTCTTTCTCTCTGTCTCACTCTTTGTATTTATTTTGGGCATAATCTGGTATTAATTAAATACGTAAAACTTCTACCCCACGTCCGATTTTGGTTGAAGGAGCTTCTCATATCTTATCCCTGAAACTTCTCGTACGGCCTTTTGTTTTCAAATAAATTTTTGGTTTGACGCGTAACTCAATATTTCTCTACATATATATATATTTGGACGGCATATTGTTTCTGCTTTGCTTTATTGATTTATCGCATTTTATTATGGTGGCTTTGTTGTTTTAATTAAGTTTTGCTGATTTTGCGTCTTCCATTTTATCTTTTTGCCGCGTATTATTGCTCGTGGGAAATATGGGATGTGTGTGAGGTGTGAGAAAATGAATGTGATGTTGAATAGAGTAACCGGGTCCTTTTCCAGATGGAATGATGGGTCATTTTTTGGGAGGAACATACGGGAGCTGTAAATGGTACAAATTAAATTCATTAAGCTGTCAGTACTTCCGGTTGAAAAGCTCCAAAAAGAACATCCAGTAATGCCAATCAACTGTGATTGTGAGCGTTTCAGTTTGTAGATTGAAGGTGTAGATGAAAATGGAGATAAGTAGAAGGAAGCAAAATAGGACATATGTACCCCAAGAAGAATCGAAATAATCCTTTCTTTGTAGACTTTTCAGGGGTAAATAGGAGAGGGTATGAATGTAAAATGAGCTCTTTAAATGTATTTTACGTGTTCTTTAAAATACATTTTAAGAACAGACCTTGGCTACCGAAAGTAGGAGGAGTCTTAAGTATTACAAAAATTCTTATCGTGTCGTGTTCCTTTGTTTATCCCCGAACTATGGAGAAAGTTTACACTTACAGAACATTCACTTGTGGTTTCTTCTAAGGTGGATTTTAATAGTTTGTTCTTAAGTCAATTATACCAAAGAAGAAACCCCTCAAAATGAGCTTTTCCGAAGAACGAATATGTCCCAAAATCCATTTCGAGTTAGCAATCGAGTCCTTATTTTAAAAAGTAGCCCCTGGAAATGGTACCACGGAAACGATCTATAAAGATATTCAAGTTCAGTTACAACTACAAAATCAAACATTACCTTGCTTCATCCCTGCTAATTTTGTTTTGTGGGGGTTTATATGCCCCGAAGTCCCAGCACAAGCCCAAAATTATCTTTGATTTGATTTTGAAATCTCCTAAAAATGAAATCTTGGACTAAAAATTTCCCTTAAGACTTATCTCCTCTAAAGCTTAGCTAAACGCCAGAATTTTCCCTTAATCACCAGATTGCTTAAATTCGTTCTATCTCCTTTATTTACAGATATATCGGCAATTAAGGATTTTTAAAATTTTCTTTGAAAAATCCATAAATCAGATTTTTCGACAGGATATTTATCACTTTAGAGGAAGAATACATACATATACATGGTAACTTTAGTTCAAGTCCCAATTGAATTTCAGGTACAGGAGACAATTTTCGAAAAAATTGCTTCTGCCACGCCTACTTTACCTAGTACTGGAGGTACCCTTAAAAATGGTCCGTTTTGGTCCATTCTCGAACTTGGTCCTACTTGATCCCCGTGAATATGCATACCAACACAAGCAGACATTCGGACAGACAGACGGACAGACAGACAGACAGACAGCAGACGAACATGGCTAAGTCGAATCTCCTGGTGATTCTGATCATTTCTATATACATTTTGTATGCTTCGGGGTGTTACACACAGCCCCACAAACGCGATATACCCTCGACCCAAAGTATGTTGGGTATAAAAAAAACTTTTTTGTCGTAAAAGACCACTCCAAATCCTTAAAAATCCCCTAATATCAAAAATTATATCATGCGATTTTTTTATTTTTTACTTTTTATTTTTATTTTGAAAAGCTCCATTCATGTTTTCAAGCCAAAAATATATTGGTTTTTCTGAAATGTAGGAAGACAAAATGATTTAAGGAATTAATCTTAACCCAAATCCTCATGAATTGTTCGAATAACAAATCCTAAATAGAATTTAAAAATGTCCTCCTGCAATTCCCATTACACTCGTGTTTTTTCTTTTTCTCATTCAAGCCGTTTTTGAATGGATTCTTCAATCTTTTGGCAAGACACAAATCCACAATCCAATGTCACTCTGTCAATGAGGCATGAATCAATCCACATTAAAAGAACTGAAATGAGTTTTCTCGATAAAAAAAAAAAAACAAAAACAAATCAAAAGCAAATAGTACAAAATTTTGAAATTGTTTTTCTGCTCATCGGCAACAATGCAAACTCTGAGGCACCTCCACACACACAAGGATAAATCGCAGAAAATTATTCGGAGAGGGGTCCTTAGTAATTACAAGTCACCATAACGTGACTGTTTTCTCTTGTTCCTTTGTGATTTGTCGCATTTCGGAGGGGGGCGGTTTGAAACCCTCTAATCACACTCCTTGCGTACGCCTCTGACCCAAACTCTTTTGAAATCCAATTCCACAATTCTTCGATTGAGAAAAGGAACACCATGGAAAATCAACGTACGAAAATTTTCTATGGAAATCAAACAACATCAAGCACTCACCTGTTCTAAGAGGGGAAAATTACAGAATTGACTTTTTTTCCACAGAGAGAAAAGCCCCCAAAACACACTCATAGATTCATTCGAACTGCTTTATTGCAATGAAAAGCACACATTTTCTTTGATGCTTCCTGCACATGGCATCATTCATTTACACAATTCGAATGACACTTCTTCTCTCGCCCCGGCCCCGTTTCACCTTTTCTCCTCTTCACATTACTATTTTTCTGTTTTCTCCTTTTTTGCTTTCACATTCTCATCCAGTTTTGAGATGACTTTAACCTTACTCGATTTGTTTCTGCTTCTGCTTTCTCAATATCTGCATTGTATCCTTGAATATCTCGAAGTCACATTCTCACAATCAATCGCACACAGAAAAAATCACTCAAACTCACCCAGAATCAGGCACGGACGTAAAAATTTATTTCGGAAGGGGTTACTCGCATACGGAAAGTTACAATATTTATTTATATTTATTATTTAATACAATATTTTCTCGTCTTCCGTTTTGACTAGTGGCAATTCGACGGGGGCTTAGACCCCCAAAATTATCCCCTTGCTTGCGCCATTGCCCACAAGGACGAAAAATATGTCCCAAATGCATGTTAGTAGTGCGTGTACATATGCAAAAGCTTAGTAATGATGGGGGGTCCTGTGTCGCATACGTGCCTGCTTACTCGCCCCCCCTCCCCCTCCCACCAAAGAAAGTTCTGTCGTAAACAATTTTTCAATTTCCTTGATTTCTCAAGTGAGCCTTAAAATGCACTTTATATGCATAAGCGTTTTACAAAGGATTCGAAGGACTCGTCGTTGTTGTATCTCGATAAAATCGAACATTTAATTTATTTGCGTAGGAGCAGCAGCAACAATAACAACAACAGCAAAACATTTCATGCAATATTTGATATTTTAGGTGGAGAGAAATTGCATTTTGAAGTTGGGTCGAGCTGGGCGTGTGCGCTTGAAAAGGAAGTCCTTTGGCCAAAGTCATTTATTTTTATCCAAATTTCTAGATTTTTGAATAAACTTACTTGCGTGATATGAAAAAATATCATATCATTAGATTATTTTTATTGCATGCCACTAATTTTGTTTTAAATAAAGTTACTTGCATGCTATCTAATATAAAAAATTTCATAGCTTTTGGTAGGTAGTCTCGTATGAGATTTAAAACGGAAGGTTTTACTGTCATGACTTGATTTTTTTAAAGAATGTGAGTCTAGAGTCCGTATATACGATACATATGGGCATTTCCAGAAAAAGTAAACTTTTTGTCGCGTCCGTATATAGCTGATTGCCATTCGGGACTGCATAGAAACTTTGAAAAATATAAAAGTCCGCATAAGCTGCACGAAAGTATTGAGAATCAAAAGTACTTTTTACAGCGTACTTGAATTCGGGGCTTAAAATTGCTTATTCAAGTGTCGCGTCCGTTTGGAAATGCCCATATGGGGCATTTCACGTGAAGCGGGTAGCGAAAAAAGGGTTATGTTCTGAAATTCGATCATATTTGGATCAGTTGCACCTCTAGAGAGTTTGAGTTAATGGGCAAAATTTTTTTTATATATCACCGTTAGTTTTCAAGATATTGGCTTTTAAAAATTGATGAAATGAAAATAAGCTGTTTTTTGCCTGCAATGTTTCGAATGAAAAATAAATTTTTCGAAAAATAAATAGTAACGGTTTCTGAAGAAAAATTATTGAGCTATTCAAGGATATGAAAATTTCAACAACAAAATTTTTTTTTTTCAGTGTAGCACTGGTGGTGAAAGTACAATTACAACAACTTAGACCTTTTTGATTTTTTGATTTTTTTTTCGAATTTTAGCTGCAAGTGTTAAGAACATGTCATGTAAGTTTCAAAATGCAATCTTTATTTGTTTAGGAGATACAAAGCATTGAACATGCGTACACTGAGCGAACTTAATCATGATTTTTTCAAAATGGCGCATTGCTATTCACAATCCTGTTGATTTTCGAGCAGGACGAAAATTTCAAAATAAATAAAAAAATGATTGAGTCAACAAGATTTTTTGATTGATTTGAAAGGAAATATGTTTAATTACATTTCTTTACGTTCGGTATAATTCTCATTTGTTTTATAAAATTGGACATATAAGATATTTATACATCTTAGAATTTTTCAAGTATTGCGAAAGCAGTCACACGACAACGGAGTGACAAAATCGGATGAAGTCCATCCGATGGCTACTTTTGGGGTTATTTTCAGCAGAGGGCTCTGTATCTTTTTGCTTTGAACGTTAAGTAAATTTGTTTAGTAATTTATTTTTTATAGGTATTTTAGAAAATTTGTTTTTATTTTAAAAATTATCTTGTCATTTCAATTATGTTCGTGGTTAGTTCAACAATTTAAATTTAAATCAATTTTTGAAATTATCATATCAATTCAACATGAAATATGGTTGATTCAAAAGGAAAATATTTATTTTTTCCAACAAGAAAAATTGTTAAAACTAAAAATATTCCTTGTTGAAGCCGTTTTGTATGTTTTAACTATTGACTTAACCAGTTTTCTGGTTGATTTTTTCTCTGTGTACCCAACAATTTTCCCTCAGTAACAACGAAGCGAGTTCATTTTTGACAAGCACAACTTTGTCGTTCCATCTTGAACCTTGCATATAATGCGCTCGCTTCGTTGTTACTGAGGGAAGAAGAAGGCCACATATATGATTTTGTTTAACATTAAATTGGATCACATTTGAAATTAAATCCGATCCGATTGATTTTTCATAAATTCTCACATCTCAAATAATTTTCTCGCAAGCTCATCCCTCGGGGCTATTCCATTTTCCTTAGTTTCTCTTCCAACCATATCGCTTCTCTATCCTCCATTGCTTTTTATTAAAAATCAGATTTTCTAATTCCTTCAAGTTCTTCTACTTCCGCTTGGAACTTCTTCATAACCGCGCTACAGTCGAAAACGAGAAGTCTCAAAAGTTAATTCCTTCCTTCGAAGGATTCCTGCAGCAGTATTCGCCTTAGTTCGTTCGTTCGGCTCTCAACTTTCTCAAATGTTTAATTGACTTTTCTCGGTGCTTGAGATGTTTCACCTGCCGTTTAAATGCACAATCTGCACTTACGACAAGCACTAATTACCCGTCGTCTCAGCTTAGCGTACACAATGGAACAAAACTGTTCGTCCAACAAAAACTTAAAAACAAAAAATCAAAAAAAGGAGTCAGAATATCTGGAAAGAAAGCAACTTTTTGCCTCGAAATCTTTGCAACAAATTTTTTTACTGCAGCTGCTGTCGTAACTTTTACACGGTAGTTTTACCCTAGACTAGAATTACTTCTGTTAGTGGGACCAGCTTATTATGGTCAATGGCGAAGTTTTGTCTGTGCATTTGGTGTTTGCTATTTGCTGTTGTCGTTTAAACCTCCATCTGTTATATTTTTTTTTTCTTTATTTGTTTTTCCTCTCTTCTGCATGAGAACTGCAATGAAACTTTTCTCGTCCTGCTTTTCCTATCACTAACCGACGGCATAAAAGTTAGATTTTAACATTTAATCTTCTTTTAAGTTAAGCCATAAAAGTTTACACTCCCCTTTTGGCGAGTGTTATGCACAAAATTATCGCATGAGAGACAAAAAATAAAAAATTGCAGTTTCCAAAGAGACTTTTTGTACAATCCGTCTCTCTGCGCTATAAGCTTCTCAGCTAAATAAAAATGGATTAAGTTGCTCTAAAAGTGCTGCCAGCAGTGCATAAAAATATTAATGAATACACTTTCCGATACTACAGTACTACAGTGAAGTGTCGCATGAGAGGAGAAGATTTCTTGAACAATTATGAGAGATTTTTAGCCCTCTTTTAAATGTGCATCAAGTTAGCTTGCACTTTTTGGAATTTCCCGAAAAAAAATTATTGTGCTGTAATGTGCCCAGTTTGTGCTATCATGTGCCGTTTCGAAAAAAAAAATTCTCTCAAGGGATGCCATTTTTATGAGGAGGTCCTTTTTTTCGTGTCAAGTTAGCTCGCACTTTTTGGAATTTCCCGAAAAAAAATTATTGTGCTGTAATGTGCCCAGTTTGTGCTATCATGTGCCGTTTCAAAAAAAAAAAAAATTCTTCAAGGGGTGCCATTTTTATGAGGAGGTCCTTTTTTTCGTGTCAAGTTAGCCTGCACTTTTTCGAATCTCCCCAAAAAAAATTTTTAAACGGCACATGATAGCACAAACTGGGCACATTACAGCACAACAAATTTTTTTGGGGAGATTCGAAAAAGTGCAAGCTAACTTGATGCACATCTCTTTTAAAGGGTCCGAAGAAGATTTGTCAACAATTTATGGTCTTTTAAGGACGTCTAGGCCGCCGAGGGAACCACCACTTCTCTCTTTCTCTCTACAGGCCTACTTATGAGAGGTGTTTTCTTCTATAAACAAGCAGAAATACTGGCTATCAATTGGGGTCGTTCTATAAAAGAGGTGCCAGAAGAGTGATTTGAACCTCCTTTATAGAATTCCTTACTTTAAGAAGCTTAATTACTAAACGCAGAGGGATATTCTCATGATAGTTCGATCTAAAAAAGTGTTCCCTGAAGGGTGATTTATAGTACAGACGAAACTCCCATTTAGGAATACCTTTTCTTTGGGGTTCGATTATTATAAAAAAAGATCATTCCCATAAGTGGTCGATTTATGAAAGTGGTCACGTTTTGTATGGGTATTATAATAGGCAAGAGATGTTGCCGTCCTTTTTTTTTAAGAAGTTGTACATTTTAACCTCCCATAGTGCCCACTAATGTGAGGTTCTAATACATTTTCTATTATTTGATGAAACTGAGGTCCTTGTAGACTCAATAGTATAGTTCCTTAAACTTTCGACATGAAAACAAATCGATCCCAGGAACTCATTACGAACTTGAAACGGTGTTGCCATACCAAAACAAAATTGCAAAATTTTTTTCCAATTTTCTTTTACTCTTATTAGATTTTATCACACACACACACATAAACATTTTATATTCGATAATTTACTCAAAAGTCCCCTCTTCGTTCGCCAGAGAATTCAATGAATTTCCTGTCAATATAATAGAAAATATGGCTAATTGCTTAAGTTGCCATACTTTTAGGTATTCCCAATTTATAATTTACGCGAACGAAAAGAAGAAGAACACAAAAAAACTCAAAAATTAGTGAAGCCAATTAGTTTCGTTGTGCGCTTTGCTGGGCCGTAGCCAGGGGTGGATTTCGAGGGTTCAAACTCCATTCGGACCATTAGTCATGGTCAGCGCTCGGATTTTGTTGACTTTTAAAAATTTAAAGCATACTTTATGGAGTAAAATCGTTGCTCAACTCACATAAAATTAAGATTCAAATAGATTTTTAACTTCAATGTGAATTTTTTTGCAGTTAAAAAAGCGGTTTGAAGTTCAACTTCGCTAAACTTATCCGCAAAATGTTGGTAAGGAAAATTTTCGGCCCATAAAGTATGCTTTAAATTTATAAAAGTCAACAACATCCGAGCCTTGGTCATGATTAGAGCGTGTATTTTTAAGCATTTATAAATTTGAAGCATACTTTGTGGGCGGAATATTTTTTTTCTTATCACCATTTTGGAAATAAGTAGCGAATTTGAACTTCAAGGGGATTTCCTAGCTTTGAAAAAGTCTTTAATAGGCTAAAAATCGATTTGAATCTTAACTTTATGTAAATTGAACAAATTTTTCGCCCCATAAAGTACGCTTCAATTTTATAAATGCTTAAAAATACACGCTCTAGTCATGATACAAGTTTTTCTATTGCTTAAAACCCCTCCCGAAATAATTTTCTCTACACGCCCCTGGTGCTTTGAATGAAATTCCTTCAACATTGATGGCGTCCGTCCGACTGCACTCTGACCATTAATTCTTGCTATCGAAAGTTCAAAAATTGGAAGCCATAACGCTCGGGAAAAGACATCAGCGAACTTTTAAAGGTGCGGCAAATTAGTTTTGATTAATGAGGCGTAATGAAAAGAGAAAATGAGAGTACCAGGAGGATTTGGACGGGGGAACTTCATTATGATTTTTAGTCAAAAATATTTTCTTTAATTATTTAAATACCCAAATTTAGTTGAAGCTTTAAGCCTTATTAGCCACACTTACGCTTGAGCACTTGTCAACATGTGTGTCCTGAAACCTCCACGAACTCACTCATCAACACAGCTCGTCGACAAAACATATTTGCGTGTACATTTTAATCAGTAGCACTCGGGCATTACATACATTTTTGAGAGTACGTATGTATGTATGTAGGTACATGAATATTCCCGACAACTAGCTTCATTTAATTAACGCTCTCGGAAATGACGCCTTAGGGGACGTGTTCGCCCTCTTTCACATTTTCATTTTCCTCGCTCGCTCTTTCTCATTCGAGCACGTGTCGTCCATTGTTTTCCCAATTACCCAATTCACACTCGCGATGTCATGATAGGAACAGCCATTTTTACTTATGTTCAGTTAATATTATGGCACTTGCTAGGTACTACAGAGTCGAAGGGAATACTGTTTTAGCACATTTATTTAGAAATTAAATTATAAAATAAATAAAAATTGATTTTATTTAGAGAAAATGTTCTTTTAACCCTTTTAGGCATATGTAAAAATGTTCCCTCATGTTTCAGAAAAATTCGACAAGCGAACATTTCTATAAATCATTAAACTTATGTGGGCCCAATTTTTCCCCTTAAGTGTTAAAGGGTTAACAGTAAGTTCAAAAAGAGGAAGTGTTCTGGGTTTTGGGACAAAATAACAAGTCCCAAATGTTTCCGAAGCTTAATTTGGAAAAATTGAGCTGTTTCACTTTTGAAGCAGATGAGCTGAAGACGTTTCCAGGCTGTGATATTTTTTAGTTCGAAATTAATGAATATTTGGATTTATGGGATTATTTTCGAGAAAACTCCGTCTTAGAAGGGGCAGGGAGGAAGATATGGACCTAAAATTCCAACCCTGCGACTAAAAAAAAATTCCAGGTGTGAATTAAATATGTATATTTTGCATAGATTATTGGATGTACGATGCTCCCGGCGGTGGTTACCTAATTTGTTCACTCTGGAAAGGTAGCGACTAGCCGGGGCTACAGCAAAAAGCAACAATTAAATATCATGAAAATATTCGAAAATATGTTTCGAGTAAAATTTACAAATAAAGAGGTCCCTTCTTGCCCTATTTAGACCCCTGGCCTCATGACATTCTAATCCATCTCTGTTTGTTGAAATAAAGCCCTGTCGACTTAAAATACTGGGATTTCAACAGAGGCCTGCAGTGCTTGAAGTTTAAAAAAACGACCCGCTCAATTGCACCAATTTCGCTCCATAGCCAGTTTTTCTTTACACAGGACAGCGATTTTCACTCCGTGTCCCGAAATTTCGCCCCCATTGACCTCCTTTGAAGTCATCACTACTCAAACCCTACCATTCCAGCTTAATAAGGCCCCATCTCAAGTTCAATCTTCTCCCTTTTTAATGGCCATCTAAGCACAAATCTCCAAAACTATTTCCCCATATATATCGCAATGTCCCTATGAAAATTCCATATTTTTTGAATTTTCCCAGGTGATCTCCAGATTCTCTTATTTTTGCTCTAGCTCTTCTAGCTTACGAGATATCGGCGATTAAAGTTTTTTCAAAACTTTCTATGAAATTTCCTATGGAAATTTTAGAAAATATTTAATCGCCGATATCTCCTTAAATAAAGAGCTAGAGCGAAAATAAGAGAATCTGGGGATCACTTGGGAAAATTCGTAAAATATAGATTTTTCATGAGAAATTCTAGAAAATCTTTAACCGCCGATATCTCTAAAAATAGAAAAAGCTATTACGAAGCCCTTAAATCAATGACATAATTTCCTCCAAAAACCTTCTTCAAAACATTTCCCTAACCTCTTTGCCCTTCAACACATTTCCATTCCAACAAGCCGCAATCCGCAGTAACTTAGATCAACTAATTACGACATTCATTCACTCCGGCAACCTTTTGTTAAATAATTCAAGAGAAATTAACTCAAGTCATAGGATCCCCCATTTTTGTAATGTTAACCCGTACACAAAAAAAAGAAAAAAACAACAACTCCCCAAATAAAATCTGCTACTAAATTAAATGTTAAACGACAATTTCATTTTCAACTAATTTAATTCAAAGCACGCTCTTAGGAGCCTCTAAAAACAAACCGTAACATTGTACGTATCCCTTAAGTGCTTAAGTTTAAGTGTATTCTTGCGATAAGGTTTGTCTCGAAGGTAGTTCCTTTCGTCATGTGAAAAGGATACACGTAACTGAGAAGACAATTTTGCGAAATGTGAATTTTCGGGAATTCGCCTAAAAGTATGCAAAATTTAAATGACAAAACAGTGAACTTGCTATTATCGTCATGGTTGGTGTGTGCTTCGATGAATATGTGACGAGTTTTTTTTTGGTCCTGGGTTTTATTGCTTTTGAATCGTGCGTGTTAAGTAAGAAGAAGATAGGAGACGACTGACTTTGTATTGTGACTATTGTGGCAGTCGAGTGACGATTTCGTGTGATTATGCTAAGAATTTTTATGTTCCTGATGTCATGTTTGATTGTTGTTGTTGTTTAAAATATACAAACAAAAGTTGAGATGCGTTTGTGTTTGTAGAAAAATGTGAGACTTTAAAAGGCATTTCGGGATTTCGACAGGACCTTTTTCTGGTATTTCCTTTGAAATTGCATACTTTTAGGGACCAATTGAATCCTATTTTTGTTACGAGTTTCTCGTTCCTATAACTTATATTTAAAGTTCTTTAAATTTTTAGAAATTTTCCTCTACAGAGCATTGATGCCGGATTGGGGGATTTTTCCCATTTTGAGATATTTTTTCCGATATATGTTTGCCAAAAACCATTTCAAATGATTGAAAAAGACTTTCTGTCGTAATATTCTTTCTATTTCCGAACAACAGGGATTTTTCAAAAAAGGCGATGCAAAATTGATTCCCAAATACTGCCATAACTGCTCCAGAGTAGCTACTAACAAAGTTCGTTGCATATTATTAGGAGCCTAACAAGCGAACTCGATATTTTGAGCCCTTTGAAGTGATGTTGTTGCCTGAAGTCTATAAGAACAGAACGGCAAGAATTGATTGCAGTGCAAAATGTGATTATTTTCGAATTTCCATTGCAAGAGAGAACGAAGCATTCAGATTTCGTTCTGTTCGAGTAGGTTTGACTATTTTAAGTAGGTCTTTCGAAGGATCAAAGGCTCAATTTAGGTATTTTCATCGTAAAATCAAAATCATCAAAATCTCATTTTAACTTCCATGTAACCCGAAGAATATGACCTCACGAACATTTTCTAATCTAATTGCCTACAAACCACCAAAACAGTGTTGCCACATTTTCAAATTTTGTAATAAGATTTCGGTTGAAATAAATTCTCCTTATCCCTGAAGACACTTTAAGGATTTCTTTACATTTTAAACCCACTTTACGATGCGCCACAACTTAAAATCCTTTGCTTGTACGCCTAAAATAATGCCACACATTCCACATGCGCTATCAGTGACATATTTTCTTATGTTTGCGTACTTATAAAATACTGAGCTCCTTATACCTAAAGCCAGAAGTGATATTTTGCACAAGAAAAAAAAATAAAATAAAATAAAAATTGAAACCCGAAAGTTTGACTCCTTCGAGGGCCTGTAGCAGCAGCATCTTCGTCTTCATACATTCTTGCACAGAAAAGTATGCAAGCATAAAATGCTTATAAAATCTTTTTCAATGCCTGCAAGTATTGAGAGCGTCGCATTGCATCGCATCGCGTCGCATCACGATAAAGCATTGAAAAGCACAAATTCGTTGGATTCTTGAATGTGTTTTTGGCGGTTTGACTGCTGCGAGCGTTCTTCACTTAAATATATTTATGTAAAGTGTGTGTACCGCCGATGATGCATTGAGGATTGAATCCTGCAATCGCAAAGTTTTGTTACGTCACTCAAAAAGCTTTTAAGCGTTTTTAGTACTTTTCGTTGTCGTTTTATATTTTTTTGTTTTGTTTTTTGTTTCTTTTTGTTTTTCGTGGATCTCTGCAAAAGTGTATTTTTTGTTTTTGGTGTGGTTTTCTTGTTATCGAAGGATTG
The DNA here is from genome assembly GCA_020466095.1 of Chlorops oryzae. Classification (NCBI taxonomy): domain Eukaryota; kingdom Metazoa; phylum Arthropoda; class Insecta; order Diptera; family Chloropidae; genus Chlorops; species Chlorops oryzae. Next base: position 15,654,176 of record CM035809.1, on the reverse strand, counting down.
CTTTAAGAAGCTTTCATTAATTGAATGCGGAATTCTTAAAAGGAAGAGTCGACGCGGGAAACTTTTGAAAAGCACTGCGAAAGTTGTTAAGCGTGTATGGATTTTAATAAGTTGGAAAAAAAGTGCATCTGGGTCTGAACAGAGAGAGAAGAAAGATCTCATTTGTATTAGAGAACTGGAGTTATTACTAAAATAGTTATTAGCAGGGCTAATCAAAATATTTATGAAAAATCTTTAAAATATTTATTTAATATTTAAGAAAAAACACTCAAAATATTTGCGATAAATATTTACGATAAAAATTTATTTCAAAGGTATTTTCCATATATTATTGGTTTAAGTAAACTTATTGCAATAAATTATGAGATGTTTTCGAAGATTTTCAAAAATGAATGAACGTCGGCTATTGTCTAAGACTCGTTTATAATCAGAGAAAGATCTTTCAACATCACAGCTGACGACTGGTGCGTATTTAAATGCTTGCAACTCGTTTGGCGTTAATTCATCAATATATTCATCAATATTTATATCATTGAAATTTTTGTGGACAACAGTCATATTTATGAATTTGAAACGCGCGCAAGAGCAACGTGTAAGCATTTTTGAAAACAAATCGTCACAGCGTTATGAATTATGTTTATCTGATTGGAAAGCATGCTTATTACGAGTATTACGAGTATATCTACTGCATATTCGTATATAATATGAAATTTTAGCCGAAATATTTACGGAAAATAAAAATTTGCTTATATATTTATTTTTGCCCAGAAGAGTCGAAATATTTAAATAAATATTTATTATTTAAATAAATATTTTGATCAGCCCTGGTTATTAGGATATCCTTGAGTGGAATAATAAAAGAGATAAGAGGGAAAACTTTCAGTAGGACATGGCTTACTTCACTAAAATTTGATTTTGAAATATTCTTGAAGAAAAGATCTTGGTCTCTTCGAAGTTTCCCTAAAGAATTTTTTCTCTCCGGTTAAGACCAAACATTTTTCTTATATGAGGGTATATTGTCCTTAACTGGCAACAGTGCTGCTTTCGTATATTTTTCTCAAAGACAACACTTTCTTCCAAATCTTCCTTTTTCTGACCCAAGTCAAAGTTTTCGTAGCGCATTGACCTCCTTTTTAATCAAATTTAACCATTATTTTTTGAACCTTACTAGCAACTGACAACTTTTTCCGGAGTAACAAGATTTTACCAGAAAATCTGTTGATTTACTCGAACAGCCAGACGGCTATAAAATTTCTATCAAGTGTGGTATCCATATCCAAGACAATCCACAATTGCCATTCGTCTCTCCAGGAGATGACAGCGCACTCTTCAGCGATCATGATGTAGGTACCTGGACAAAGAGGATTTTGCTAGAGCCAGTACAGAACTCGAAACTATTATAACGGAACTCCAATTAGGTATACCGCTTGTCTTAGATAAGATCTGATTTCCACGAGCAAGAACGCAAGGCATGGGCAGAGCTACCTCAAGGCTGAAATTGACTACAAAATCACCAATCAACACCTTGACCTCAGCCGTACTGACATAAGACATACTGTCCAAAAGGAAGACACGCTCCCTCCAACGACATCTATAGAAGTTTCACATCGGATTAGAAAGAAGAATCGGTGAACTACCTCATGTGTTACTGCCCGGCCCTTACCCTGGCAAGATCCAGACTACTCGGCCTCTTCTTCCTCACCTCCCTCAGCGAACTATCATCTGTTCGAATAAAAGACATGCTTCATAAATAAGTCGAATTGGCTCCATCAAATGGTTAACTAGAGGGTATGCCTTCTCTCGCGATATCATAACGGGTCCATATACGGCCGAAGTGTGTCACCCCTAATGGGGGCATCCATCCTAACCAAACCTAACCGAACCTAACCTAACTAGTGACGTACAGAGGGTGTGGTTTTAAGGGCTCAAGCTCCCAAGGAAATGTAAAAAGTCACAATGGAATACGATTAGTAGTGCTGAAGTTATTTTCTGCGTACACTCCAGGACCTTTCTGTTCTGTTCTTTATTCCTTGACTACTTTTGGAAAAAATTCATTATTCTTTAAACCTAATGCCCGGCGAAGGCCTTTTATAAGAAAAAGTTAAAGAAATGTTAGAACCATGGAACTTGGAAAGCATTCTCAGAAACAAAAAAGAGAATGGAAGAGAGACCTCTTGAATTATAGTTCTACGATTGCTGGCTTTTTGAATGTCCAATAAATTCCTATGCATTCATATATATCGTCTACAGATCACGCTACAATTTTTCATATTTGTCATATGTTCTACGGAATTATTCAAGATTTCCATGAATGAATATCATCTATAGGGCATGGTGGGGCTAGTCGAGCAATTTTGGACTCGAGTGGATATACGTAGCTCCTCAACGATAACTGTCAATGGGTTGCAATGCTAACTGATGGATAAGAAGTTTATCCCTTTGTAGAGGGACTGTAGAAATCTATTTACAATAAAGTGCATTAAAGAGCAGCAGCTATTTTAATGCAGTAAATCAGACTTCCTTTCGACTTCTTTGTTGAACAAAGAATTTCACATATCTTCAAATATTAGGTGTAGTAAAAAGAAATCCATTATTTTTCCAATAGATGGCGTTATTTATCTGCATCTCGCGTTGTATAAGTCCGATCGTGTTCCGCTAGGGGGCATTAGAAAGATGACAGTTCCTACTAAAAAAGCTTTTTTGACACTTTTTTGATTGATTGATTCAGTTTTGTTTGAGAGCTTGTCAAAGATGGACATCAGCAAAGAGAAAATTCGCTACATTTTACAGTTTTTCTTCGATAAGGGAGAAAACGCAAGCCAGGCGGCTGAAAATGTGAATAGCGTTTATGGACCTGATACTGTAACAGCCAATCATGCGCAATTTTGGTTTCGTCGATTCCGTTCCGGTAACGTCGATGTCAAGGATGCACCACGCACTGGAAGGCCAATTGTCGAAAATGTCGATAAAATCATGGAAATTATCGAGTCCGACCGTCATGTTAGCACTGTTTCGATTGCAAAAGAGCTAAAGATTGCACAAAAAACCGTTTGGAACCATTTGAATAAGGCTGGATACACAAAGAAGCTCGATGTATGGGTGCCACACGAGTTAACGCAAAAAAACCTCATAGACCGAATTTCCATCTGCGAATCGCTGCTGAACCGCAACAAAATCGACCCATTTCTGAAGCGGTTGGTGACTGGTGATGAAAAGTGGGTCACTTACGACAACGTCAAGCGAAAACGGTCGTGGTCGAAACACGGTGAACCGGCGGAAACGGTGGCCAAGCCAGGATTGACGGCCAGGAAGGTTTTGCTGTGTGTTTGGTGGGATTGGCAGGGAATTATCTACTATGAGCTGCTCCCATACGGCAAAACTCTTAACTCGAAACTCTACTGTCAACAATTGGACCGTCTGAAGGAAGCAATCGCCCATAAGCGGCCAGCTTTGGCCAATAGGAGAGGAATTGTGTTCCATTAAGACAACGCCAGGCCACACACATCGATAGTGACTCGCCAGAAGCTCCGGGAGTTTGGTTGGGAGGTTCTTCTGCATCCACCTTATAGTCCGGACCTGGCACCAAGTGATTAACATCTGTTCCTGTCCATGGCGAACAATTTTGCTGGTGAAACATTCGCTTCAAGAGAGGCTTCTGAAATTCGACTGTCTCAATTTTTTGCTAATAGGAACGAGGGCTTCTATGAGAGAGGCATAATGAAATTACCTTTAAAATGTCAACAAGTTATCGAACAAAACGGCGCATATTTGACCTAAATCGGGTCATTCTAACTATCTTAAATAAAGGCCTCAATTTAATGCAAAAATAATGGATTTCTTTTTACTACACCTAATATAAAATTAGTTCTGGCTCTTCATCACAATTTCAACTCCTTTAAGGAATCTCTCACTTTCTAAACTACCCATTCATCGCCTTTGTATTCAATGAAGCAGTTTAAATAATTTCCAACCGCATGGAAAGCTCTTAAGAAACCCCATTAAAAAAACTAATTTCCCCACAATCCAACCAAAAAAGCCTTTTTCAAATTCTTTTCTCCAACCGAAGCCATTGTAATACCATCTAGTCTTACCCCAAAAAATAAAAATAAAACACTTTGACTGAATTTCCTTCCTTCATGGAAAATTTATTCAATGCTATTGTCGCAATTTCCATAACCGCATTTCCCGTTTTTCCCTATAATTTATTATTTCAATGCATTTCATGCAGAATTTTCTTTACCTCATCACTGCCGAACCGCTTCGCCCAGCCCAGCCCCGCCACATCTCGCATCGTCTCAGCAGTACTCTCGCCTCGCCTCGAGTCGACTCGACCCATGCATTTTTGCGTTCACATTTTCCGCATTATTTGTGCATTTATATGGAAAATTTTGTATATGTTTATCGTTAGGCTATTGTGTTGCCTTTCGTTACTTAACGTCATGGGGTCTTTCGTGGAAATGAAAATACGAAAATGCTAAAAGCACAATGAAAGCTCTTCTCAATTTTTTTTTTCGGACCATTTTTCCTACTGAACGATGGACGGGAGTTGACTTCGTTGCCGGTCAGAATTCATGGTTCATTGGAGAGGCATTTTCCTTACATCGTTTTTGTTTAATTTTTTTTTTTTTTTGTGATTTGAGGAAATGCATATTTACTGCTTCAGTCAGGAAAAATATTATATTAAAGTTCGTGTATTTAAGTTGGATAAATAAAGGAAAATCTTTGTTTCTCAATGCTTTTAATTATTTGTGGAGTTCTTTCATCATATGTGATGCTGTGCCATTTTCACTCAACTAAGTGCAGTGACATCTTATGAGGGAAAAGTTTTTGAATCCATGGAAAGCGATTTTATGTAGGTTTTTTTTCAGTGTAAGGAGCTCCAAAACTCATTCAATAAACACCTCGGAGGGAAAATTTTATCACAAAATATGGGTGCAATATTTTGAGTTGGTACTAAACGCTGCTTTTTGTTATTTTTTTTTTGCTCTGCCGATCCTTTTGCCCGATATTTCTTACTTTTTGAAAGCATTTTTGTTCCCTTTCAATTTTAATATTTTTTTGTACTTCTTTAGAATATGTTTTAACTTTTTAGTACTTTGTAGTTATTTGTAGTACTTTTTAGTCCTTTTTAATACTTTTTAGTCCTTTTTATTACTTTTTAGTGTTTTTATTACCTTTTAGTACTTTTAGTACTTTTTAGTACTTTTAGTACTTTTTAGTACTTTTTAGGACTTTTTAGAACTCTTTTAGTACACCTTAGAGTTACTTGAAAGCGCTAAAAAAGGGTGAATTACAATGAACCTTTTTATTATACCCGACACACTCTGTGTCGAGGGTATATTGCGTTTGTGTGGTTGTGTGTAACACCCAGAACCAGTCGAGATAGACCATACAAAATGTATATAGAAATGATCAGCGTCACCAGGAGATTCGATTTAGACATGTCCGTCCGTCTGTCTGTCTGTCCGTCTGTCTGTCTGTCTGTCTGTCTGTCTGTCTGTTTGTATACAGTTATTTTATCGAAGGAGTTGAGCTATCTTGACAAAATTTGGTATGCGTGCTCACGGGGACATGAGTAAGAACAAGTTCGAGAATGGACCCGATCGGACCATTTTTAGGGGTACCTCCAGTACTAGGGTCTGTTACGAAAATCACAAAAACTGCTCTAAAATCGAAGTTTTTTATGATATTTTGATGAAATTTGATATTTGAACATGTTTGAAGGCAAGTAATACGATTTCAAAAAAATGGAAAAGTGGGCGTGGCATAGGGGCGTGTTTCAAAAATTGTCTCCTACTCCCGAAATACCAATGGGACTTGAACAAAAATTGGCACGTATACTTCCTTCATAGCCAGTAACGTCCTTCCCAAAAAATTTTTCGATCGCACCATTATTAAGGGTACCTCTAGTACTAGGGTCTGTCACAAAAATCCCAAAAATGCCTCAAAATCAGACTTTATTGAAATATTTCAATGAAACTTAGAATTTGAGCGTATATATAACGGTCCGATTAGAATTCCCAAAAAATTTGAAAAGTGGGCGTGGCAAAAGGGCGGTTTTCATTTAGAAATTTAACAAAAGTCGGTATATGGGGCTCCTTATGCCCTTAAACACCTCTTGATATTAAAAATTATGTGTCTGTGTCGGGTATTCTATTGTCAGGCTCGCCTGACTATAACACTCTTACTTGTTTTTATCCTTTATTTGTCGAAGAGGCGCTAAATTATCTTTGTAGAGTTAACCATACTTATTTATTTACTTATTTCATGCCCTAAATTTCAGTTGTGATTCGCCAATTAGTCTTAACCTTTCTCCAAAAGTAGGGAAAATTGCAACCCTGATGTCTTTTTCATAACACTGATTTAGGTCCTCCTGGAAATGGGCTCTCTTAATCAAAGCGAAAACCCTTTAGGCAACCTTATGTCTCAACATTTTTTATATGGACTTTGACCGTCCATGCCTGCTCGATACTGGTATTAACTAATCAAACTTTGTTCCTAGTAACTTTTTTGGGACTATTTTCCCACTAACTTAAAATACAACCCTTGGCAATGGAACTTCCTTAAAGCAATATTTCTTTACCCAAAAACTGTCCTTTTAATCACAAATTATGTTTTGTTTTGTTCTTCACCTGCTTCCCTTTTAAGACTCCTCATTTTATTTGCAATACCCTTGTGTACAGAGAGCGAGCTTTTGTTAATGACATTAAAAACGCAATTTCCCATAATATTTGACTTTATGGCTTTCATATTTTATGAGGCGGAAATGGTCAAGGAAGGCAAAAATAAAAGCTAAACACAAACAAAAGTTCGAGAGTTAGAACAGAGAGTTTAATTGATGGTAAAAGTTTAAAAACTGTTTGAGAAAAACTTTTACGAAATTCTATGTAATTGCAGTTGGAGCAATAGGTCAGGTGCCGTAAATGGTCGATATATATATTTTTTTGTCTCTCAAAAATGGCAGAGTAACATATTGTGAACCTACTCTGTGTGATATTTTCGTTTATGTGGAGTTAAACTCCTTTGTTCTTATTAAGCTGATGAAGAATTTTTATTTATTCGGGTTTTAATGGAAGCCTGCTTCGATATCAAATTCTATTAAATCACGATAAGCCATTAGCACGAACATCAATATATCACTGAATAATTATTACGAGAGATATTTAAACGCCTACGATGGAGCGTCGATTTGTGGACTTTCATTGAAGATATTGAAAATATTTGTAGGAAATTGAAAACTCAGAAATTGTAATTGAAATCTTATGTATTTATCCAATTTTAGGGGGTTAAAAGTAAGTAGACCATGGTCACATTGTTAAAGGGTATCTTATTGCCATGGAATGGCTGTGTTCCAGACTTGAGATTAGGATAGATAGATAGATAGATAGATATATAGAAAGATAGATAAAAAGGAGCTATTGGTTAGAAAAAAATCTGAAGACACGCCTGGTCGGTGATAAACTTACCCTGAAGGTAAAAAGAACCTCTGTAATCGGCATCTGCACATCACTAGGAGTTCTAAGAGATTGTATGAAGAACAATCTCTTCTCTTAATTTATTCCTTCCTCGATTAAAATTCATGAGTGTTCCTCTTCTGAGTATCTAGTACATTATATCGACTCCCTACTGTACGAACAGTCGACAAGAGCAAGTCACCGCCTAATGATTCACATGTTCATTACTCGAAATGACCAATTAACGATAGGAAATGTAATCGATATTCCATCACTCTTCCACCTTCGATTCGAATATTTAACACGTGTCAGAAATGCAATGAGCTCAACGCTCTTAATATTAATTAATTTGAAGAAAAGGCATTTCAAATTTGAAAGCTGACACCATTAAATGGAGGAAAAATCCATTTAAAAAGAAATCGAAATTCACATCAAAACTCCTACTACACCCACAATATTCTCTATTAATTTCCTTTCAACTGACCTCGGGCAAAAGTTTCCGGTTCAATCTTTAAATCTTTTGCAAAAGTTCCTTTCTCATAATGTATTCCATTCAATAACTTGAATAGTCCCGCCCTCACCTCACCACACCACACCACACCACACCTCACCTTACCACACTCGCATCGTGTCGCTAGAACTCTATATTGTGCACTTAACGATAAATTAAATCCTTCGAAAAAGACACTACAAAACGTTGAGAGCGGGAAAGCTCCATTTCCTTTTCAAAAGTTTAAATGTAGCTCGAGAAGCGCCAAAGGAAATGAAAGTGCTTATTTCTACGGTCTTTAGTGTCGCCATAGAGCTGTGTTAAAATTTCTGTATGTACGCATTATTTACACCTGTATAAATCCCCACTTTGAAACATTGTCGCAAGAAAAAAAAAAAAAATAAACTTTTTCATGTTGGCAGCTTGTTGGCAAGTTCCTCTTCGATGTGTCTCCGAAATGGCAATGTGAGAATTTTGCTATTTTACCAAATCGAGGAGGAACTTTATGTTCTCGATTATGTAAGATTTAACGTTACACTGTGATACAGAGAACAAAGGAAGTGGAGAATAAGAAACCCTTGAGGCATGTCGTTCAATATTTGAAATGATCAACGATTTTTTATTGAATTCCGGGATGTTCTTAATGGAGGTTTCTGATAAGTTTTAATGGGATTCTAATTTTTGAGTCGCTTTAAATAAAAATCTGCAATTTTGAGGTAATCTTTTCAAGACTTCTGTAGACATCTGTAGACATATTATTAACCAAGTCGGGTCAAGAAGATAGGGTCCCTGTCACAGCCAAAAATTCATGCTCTCACCTAGGGGTGCGTTTGACCCTCGGAAGCCTCTTTTTCGGAGAGGAAAAGTCAGATCAAATGACAGATTATCACAAAGAGGTAATCAGAGAAAAATGGGCAAAAAATTGCCTGATTACCAAGGGACTTAATGTCCCTCCCACCCTCATATCATCAATCAGAGCATGGGGCATTATCATTTTTCTTTTATCAACAGGGCTGCACTTATCCGTTTTCTGTTCCAAAAATGAGGTCAGCCTAGAAAAACACGCCCCTATGGACTATTCAAGCACCTTCATTCGACTGTCATTCCAAATGAATGAAAATACCAAACCGATCAAACCCTAGAACACTGATATATCAAGTTAATATCATTTAATAATAATTTTAAAAACCTATCGAATGAGGTAAAAAATAGATATTACAAGAAAAAAAGTAGGCGTGGCTAGCCCCAAAAAATTAAAAAAAAAATATTTTATCTGAATTTTTGAAAGAATTTTCACCAAATAAAGGTCGTATTAGAGAAAAGTGCCCTACTTTAAACCACGCCCACTAAAAAAATATATACTCTTGATATATTTTTAATGAATGTGTATATTGCCGACTGTAGCTCACACATCTATTTATAATTTAGGGCCTTCACATTATCTTGTTTCCCTCTTGTTTATAATTCATCAAATTCTTTTTACTTTTGTTTTTGTTTCTCCCACTGATTTGCTAGTCAACGTTAACATTGACAAGGACCTCCCTCAAATTTTGGAGTCCTGTGGAATAATTGTTGCTTAATTGGGATTTATTTTGTCAATCACTTTTGTCTTTTACAAATGACTTCTCTCAAGCCATTCAAAGCTTCAAGCCGAATGACGATGATGATGGTTTTGATAAGGATGATGATGATAATTATGATGTTATCCTTCGTCAGAGCTTCCGTTTGATTTGTATATTTTGACAATAATTTATTGAATTGTACAAAAGATTATGCGACAAAATTAATTAAGGAAATGTACATTTTTGATGAACTCAATAATTTGTCACTTTCGAGAATTGGAAACTCGAAACGGAATGAGAAAAAATTATTCGCTTTCTTTTTTTTGTTTTGATTGAAAACAAATCGTCCGTGAATTGACATTGCAAATGAAGACGAACTTCAGATGGGATCAAATGAAGGAGAAAAGATTTTTTAATATTGAGAAATTATATTTCGAAAGTTGAAAGGACATCATTTATTTAATATCCGCCCATTCTTTCGTAAAACAATCTTTATTAATTACTTCCAACGAGGGATGTAATGCAATGGAGCTCCTCAAGGATATATGAAATTCATTGTGCGGTTTTAAAGCTGCTTACTTTCCAAGGCTTCTACGTTTTCATCGTGTATTATTGAAAGGCTTTTTCGCAATTAATAAATTCTTTTCACAGGAAATACTGAAAACGAAAACAACGAAAAGAGAGAAGAGAGAAGAAGGATAAATTTTCATTATTGAAACGGAGGAGCGTTGAGTTGAAAGAGAAAATTGGAGAATAATTTCACTTGTGAAATCGAAAGGAAAAAAGTAGAACCTACATTTCTAGACTTATTTGGAATGTCTATAAAAAGCTGTCTCTATCTGCTTTTAACATACATCCGAAAAGGGAATTTAACGAGCCAAGATCCATTAATATCTCCATGGAGTAAAATCCATATTCATATCCTTTCGTCCAGAGGTGTCCGTACTTTGGCAGTTTTGGCTATAGCAAACCCACGGACCCTAGTTTAACCTTCACCCCTGGAATTTTCGAGATGGCATGTGAACCACACCTTCATCGAGGATCAGTAGGATTAGGACTTTGATCCTTCTGGAATGATGTTTGGGAAGTCTTCTTGTGTGAGCTTCGCTTTTTTTTTTGGTTATGATCAGGGGAGAATGGTCCCAACTCTAAAACGGTTGTCGATAGATTCAATACCACCATTAACAACAGCGTACGTGTACGGTGAGCAGGCACTAGATCCCCGATCGTCAAAATTTTTTCCAGAAACAGTCTACGACTAGTCTAGCTTTGGTCTAGTTCCAAACTGGCTACTAAAAGGATCCACGTTTTTTTAATTTAGTGCTGAAATTCTTAAAATTTTTCACTTTTCTTATAAATTCATAGAAACAGGCGGATTACAACTAGTCTAGTTTTGGTCTAGTTCCAAACTGGTTCAAAAAGGACCAGTTTTTTTTTAACTTTTAATGCTGAAATTCTTAAAATTTTTCACTTATTCTATATATAAAATTTCATAGAAATCGGACGAATTTTTTGGGTTTGTTTGGGAGAGTTGTCTCTCTAAACATCCTCTAGCCCACCCCCAATTTTTTTTGGGTTAATGTCTTATAATTGTTCAATATACCACTGTGGAAAATATAAGCACTATCAAAGTACTCTTTCTCTGTACACGCGACTTCTGAAACCCTCTCAGGGCTATAAAGAATGGACCACTAAGCCCAATCCAAAGGCACATGTACATATGTGGAACCATTAAGACCATGAGATCGTTTCTTTGAAGTCCTGAAATTTAGGAATGAATCTCAGAGACATCATTTATCGGATTATATGATTGAAGTCAGAGCTCAATGGTGAATTTTTGCTTAATGAAACCATCAACATTGATGTTAGAGGACACCAGAAACATGGTCAAAGGGACACCCCCAAAAATATGAATAGCTACCATCAAATAACACCTACCAGCAGGGGTCCTTTCCGAAATGGAAAGGATAAAAGAGGGAGTTAGAAGGAAGTTCAGAATAAAATTCTTAATTGCCGACCCAGTTTTTTGGCAAGGCTGGAAAGCACTAAAATGAAAAAGAAGACAATTTAAGGCTTTATGCAAATCCAGTTTAGATCCGGAATAACCCAAAAAGCCTTAGATAAAATGTATGTTCCTTGAAAGCATTTTTCTGAAGTTAGGCGTATCACTTTCAAAGTCCCCAAATGCCTCCTTCGCCCTTCATATAAATTGAATGAAACTTTTTTCCATTCTTTCTTTCTTTTTTTTTGTATTTATTTTCTCAACGATTTCCGGTGATTGATTGCTTTCAATTTGCTCTTACCGTGCGAGATAACTTTTCAAATACTCTTTCATGAAAAAAAAAAAAAAAATTAAATCAATTTCAAATTCACTTATTCCAACACTTAGAGGCCTTCTCGGCATTCATTCTCTCAATTTCAACGTTTCTTTCGATACACTTAGAACGCGTTTTCAATTCCCTTCAGACGTCGTTCTCGGTTATCATGTTAATAAGTATCAAGTTAACACTTGAGTCAACCCACACGCAAGTAAAAAACACAAACACACCACCCACAAACACACAGACTGTCCCTGTGTTTTATAAAATATTCATGCTTCCGATGAAGAAAAATGATTTTTTTCAATATTTTTTATTTTATTATTTTTCTTTTTTGTTTAATTTTTTATTTTATTTTTTTACTTTTTTATTTTTTTAAATTTATTTTTATTATTTTGCTTTTATTATTTTTTTTATGATTTTCTCTTAACTTCGGCATTGCATTACATCAAACGGAGAATGCCATTCGCGTTTATTTGATCGCACGCAGTCATACATACAGAAGCATGTAGTGATGTGTAAGTATTCCCTCGTGCATGTCAATGGTCCATTAAACCTGCCTTTGTAGCATTAAAATGTAACCCTTTGAGGGCTTTTCATACAATTTTCAATTCTATCGAATTTACACAAAAATAATATATTTTTTTATTCACAAAGTTGTGTGAAGTTTCGCCGTTTTAATCTTGCCCCAGAGAGAGAATAGAGAGAATAAGAGAGAGAAAGAGAGATGGAGTGGCATGTGCAGAAATTGCGCATCACATTTCAATATGTCGATGGGGCGGCGAAATATTATTTTGGGCATCGAATTACAGTCGAATAAAAAAAAACATATTTTCGCACATTTAATTTTATTTCTCTTTCTTCATCGTTCGATTCGAATTTCAGAAACTTTTCCATCGGAATTTATTTATTTCTCTAATTTTTTTTATTAATAAAAACAAAAAAATATTTTTATGGAATTATTGTGAGACCCATTTTATGTCTAGACTCTAGAACCATAATAATTTTGTTATCGAAATTGGAATTCTATGTTTCTGATTTCATTCCGAATTAATAAATGAAAAAGTTGGAAACGGTACAGCCCGGTTGAGGTCGACTCTGATGTGCGGTATTTTTCTGAGCAATTGGCTCAGGCGGTAGAATGCTCTTTATTACCTTTTTTTTAGATTTAAAAAGGTCACTTTTTGTCTGGTATAATGTCTTTTTCTAAATCTCTCTTAAGTTAAGCTGTCATAAATAAGAATTTATAATATTTTGAGGGCGTGGCAGTTGGAATAACAGGATATTAACTACATTATTTTAGTCTGAAAATCCAACTTCCCTTCTCAGAGGGGATTGGAATATTCACAGATGGATCAAAAGGATTAAGAAAGTTCATTTTAAGGAGACAAAAGTTCATAATAAGCTTAGGTTACAAAAAAAAGTACCATTGCTTGTAAGCAGTGCGATCAATATGTTGGCACCACTTTTCCCTCGAAAACTTTAAAAAAATTCCCCTTTGTCCTTACCGAAAATCCCTTACAAATATATTAAGTGGCTTTTGGTTGAAAATTAAACAACAAAAAATTCTTCCAAATGGGCAAAATGCTTCTAATCTGGCATCACCAGATTATATAGAAAATTTCTCTATTAAGAAGTTCGTTTGCAGAAACTTTAGACTTGTAGGAACATGCATCGACTGAAATTGAATAAACTGACGCCGACCCAGCCTGTCGCCAATTTCGAAATCGGGTGACTTTTGAAGTTAAACAGTGCTGCCCCGTGTAGTACTTTTCCCTATAGAAGAAAGTATTGCCGATTGTTGTTGGTTTGGTTTTGTTTTTCATACACGGGCTTCTGTGTAAGCACACTGTAAAAATGATTGATTATGCAGAAAAAAAATTTTTTTTTTTCTGAATATACAGTCACTCAAAAAAGTTAGCGTACACCTTGCACTGTTCAAAAAAAATACCTTTTTCGACAGTGAAAACTCGAACGTTTTTTTTTTTTTATAAAATTTATAGTATAAAAGTATATGTGTACAGCATTTTTTATAAAATAAGAAACGCTAGGTATTTTTATTAAAGAACAAAAAATAGATTCTTCAAAAATATTTTCATTGAAGAAACCCTCGGGCATTGCTGCAATGTTTATTGGGCCGTTACCATTTTGTGGTCCATCATGGAGCTTCTTCAAACTCCATACCAAGATATGGCTTGAAACGACAGCTCAGGAGGAATGGCAGGACACAGCCGGTCACAAACAAGCTAAAGACTTCATGCCACTCATCTCAACGACCAGAACAAGAGGGTTTTTAATGCTGAACAGAACTGGAATTCGACTTGTCACAGGCTGTCTTACTGGACATTGTCGAGTAAACAAGCACCTATCGAGCCTTGGATTATCTCAAGACGACAGCTGCAGACTCTGTAACGAAGAAGAGGAAACAGCGGAGCACATCTTGTACCACTGTGATAGTCTAGCGAGACTCAGACTTCGTTACCTATACACTGCCTATCCTTCCACAACTGAGGTAGGTAAAATCGCTCCACGGGACATTGCGGCATTTCTGAATGCCACGCGCCTATGGAATTAGAAAAGGGTTGTCACAATAATCCTTGCAGGATGCAGTGACGCGGTGACCTGGTTCCCAAACCCATCCCTAACCTAACCTAACCCTCGGGCAAAGAACACAAAAAAGACACATTATGACTCACTGTATTTTTTGCCAAACTCAATGCTAATACTCGACCAAATAACAAGAGATGAAAAAACATAAAAAGGCATTTGAAAGGTTTCATAGTTTTTTACTAGTTTACGCTTTAAATATTTTTTTTCAGTGCATATGACTCGCTCAAGCACATACATATACATGTGAGAAACTTGAGAGAAAATGAACAAAAATTATTTGAAAAAATCTCAATTTTCAAGGACAACTGCACTAGGAGTAATTAGAAACACAATCAAAGAAAATTTACTTCAAAAAAATTCTTTGTAGATTTTATGAGTTTTTTCAATTAGTTTTGTTCAATTAATGGGCCCTGAAGGCATTTGTATCCTTGGTAAAAAAAAATTTTAATTAAATTTTCTACTTTCAGCAGAACCTATTTACGTACCTTTGTTTTCATTTTCCACAGCAACATTAACAAAATTAGTATTCCGCACGCGCCTACATGTAAAGTATTCCAACTTAAATGAAAGATTGAAAAGCATCGCGATCCTCTGGCATCAAAGAAAATTCATCTAAAGGAGGTTCTTGCGCACAATAAAGCTCCTTTCCGCCTAACATAATTTCACTAAGCTTCATTTGACTTCAGTAATCTTGATTTTACTTAACACTAATTAGCTTAAGGAACTAATTGAGAAATTTCTTTAAATTTTTCAAATTTCTTAAACTGAATTAAGATAGGTAAGAAAGCTGGAAGGACGAAGTGGCAGTTTCAATCTGCATAAGAAAATGGTCCGAAATGAAAAGAATTTGTCTATGGAACAGTAGGAAGTAGCGGGGATATCTTCATGCACTTAGTTATGTCAAATAAATATAGTGTAGGAAGGTCCTTGCATATAAATAGTACCCGTATTTTCACCCTCTTGAAGAGTTATGTCAAAAAAGCTTCAAAACACACAAAAGCTCTTACTCAGTACCTTAAGTAAACTTATATTTATTCAACTTAAGTGAAATCAAGTCACATCGTGACCGACTGCGCCTGAAGAAGGGCCATAGTTGCCTTGTCTTTTTTATATATAATCGATTGGGTATAAAATTGAGTGAATTGATTGTTGATAAAGGACGTCCGTCCTTATTTGAAAATATTTTTCATTTTTGCTCTCAAAATTAAGATTGGTCACTAAGCCGACCTCGAAGGGTACTTTTCTAACCAATAATATTTATTCTCGAACATTTCTAAACGGAGGCGTTTTAATATCCTTCGAGCATTGTCATTGGCATATACATAAAAAATCACTTATATCCACTAGACCCTCGTTACGTTCGTTCTTCATGAAAAATCCTTGAAAAGGAGAAATTTGAAAACAAAAAACTTCTTCGAATTTCTTTCAGCTCCTTCGGAAGGCTATAGAAAGAAAATTCTTCCTGAAACATTTTAATCGGTCTTGAATTTAGATATTCCTACGGGATTTTTTTTTTCTTTTGAATGAATCTCAAATAATTAATAATATAAAATCAATGCGGTTCGCCTGTCAACCGTTTTCATTATTATTAAAGCTTTAACTTATCAATGTCATTATTATACAACATAAGGACATTGAAAAGCTGTGTGCAAACCTTTCTTCGTTGTTTCAATCGTTTTTCATCGCTGATTTTGACAGGAGAAATCCTGTCAATAGCGAGGCGACACAACGATTAAGTCCTTTTGTTTAGCACATTGTCGTGCTGTCGACCTACAAAATTGGGACTTTTGCAACTTTTTCACACCAAAGGCGTGAGTAAAGGCAGCACAAATGCACAGTTGAACCATATAAAAACATACTTCCTATCGCCCGTGTAGGAAAGGTTGAAGAAAATTTGCTTTAAGGGTAGGCTCCTGGACTAGTCGTAGGATGACTGGTTAAAATTATTACAATATTTCATCGATTAGTATAAGCCCTAAAAATATGAATGTCATTCATTAAAAAACTTTGGTTTTATGGATATACATTAGGGTGGTCAAAAATTGTATGGGAAATTTATTTTGTGTTGGATTTTGCGAGTCACCCCCTCGAAACGTAGTAGAGGGCAACAGAAAAGGGAAATAAAAACATTTAGATCGATCGGACATCATTTAGGGGGTGCTCAACGAGGTCAAAGTTCAGAAACATGATTTTTTAAACTTTTTTTTTCAGTGTATTTCTGTCGGTACACCATTTTTTAAATATGTTTAGAAAATTGCTCAAGGAATTATCTTTTACTTAGAGAAAATTCATCAAACTTGCAACTATACCTTTTGAGATGTTTACAAAAAAGTAAGCGAACATTAGTCAGAGCTCAGATATATGATTTTTTAATCTCATGCCGCCAGTACAATTAACAAAAATATGCACTTGCATTTTTCAAAATATCTCCAAAACTAACTCATATAAGAAGATGAAACAAACGTTGGCTGGTTCCATGGGCGTAGGCAGGGGGGGGGGGGGGGCAGGGGGGGGCGCTTGCCCCCCCCTAGACTTAAACGAGCACGCCTATAAAAAAATTTTAACAATAATTTGGAAAAATAATTTTTGCCGACATGAAAATTAGTATTTTGATAAAACTCTGCGCATACTTTGTTTTAAATAATTGTTAAATGAGTTATAACAGACCACATACAAATTTATAGAGCTACTCAAATTTTCTACACTCTCAGTCGCAATTGTTGAACACCAAGGCTGCCAGCAGACGAGCGGTTGTCTGCAGGCAGCCTAATTGTGTTTTGGCCTTTGAAATTGCTAAGTCGGCCTTTACATTGATCGATTGTCGATGCGATTTTAACGATTTTTTCGAATTCCTTTTTGAAATCGTCTTCCGTCGGCGTTTTCTTACACACTGCACAGTTTTTAAGCAACCGAAATCGGCATAAAAATCGGTGGCACGGCTAGTACAAACGGTTTTGACCGCTTCACTTTCGTCCCTTGCTAACACACGCAAAAATCGATGAGAGCTGCTGGCCGACAATCGATCAATGTAAAAGCCGTCTAACCCTTTTTAATAGCACAAATTTTTCGATATTTCTGGCAACTCTCAACGTTGCGCAATGAATGTAGTAACCAGTGTTGGAATTGGGAAATTTCTATTTTGTACTTTTTGGAGTCAAACAATTTTTCCATACATTAAAAAATATTAAAAGCTAAACAAAACGTTACATTCAATAAACAATTTACTTTTTTCATTGATCCTTACCATAACTTCTTTTAATTGCTTTTCCAAATAGAAAACGAAAAGAAATTATAAAATGTACCAGAAATATTGAAAATGCGCTTAGGTATTTTTCGAAACAAAAATGTACTTAAAAAGTACAAACTACCTTCTTTTTCCAACCTTGAAATCCTGGCTAGTCCCTTGGTAGTATATGTACATACATAAATAAAACAAAATTTTCTTAAAGTACTATTTAAAACAACAAGTGTTGATTTTTCATTTAATAAATTTTTTTGCCCCCCCCTAATTCAGATCCTGGCTACGCCCTTGGCTGGTTCTTAATATAACAGTAAATCCAAAAAAAAAAATTTTTTATTTTTTACACTGAGAAAAAATTTTCCACAAAACTAACAAGAAAATTCTAAAAGTTTTTCTTTTCAATTAAACGAATTTTGACTGATTTTGACTCGTCTGTATATCTTTAGGATTCGTTTTGAATATTTTCGGTAACATTAATGAGTACCAAATTTGACTTTATTTAAGAATAGGTCTGATAGATTTGAATTCGAAAGGATATCCATGATGATTGTTACTTTTCCTCTTCCTCAGAGAAAGTTAAACAAATGACCCCAATTGATCGCAAAGGGGGACAACTCATAGAGTGTTGAATGTTAACGGGGATATTTTTCATCGAAATTTCTTTGTAAAAGCCACAGTTCTATGCCTTGCCTAAAAATTTACAACAAATCAGTACTAGTTCAAATGCCACTCCTCACTGAACAGCTGGAGAGTACCCAGATTTTCAACAGGGAAGTTTCGAAAAGAAATACAATACAAAATGGAGCCAAATGTCAGTGCCAAAGTTCCTAAACCATCATCGATAAGTAGCTCTACACAATATGCTACCTTTTTGGCTTTCGTTTCCTTTTTTTTTTTCTTCAATTTCTCTTCACTTCTCTTCTTTGTTCGTGTTAAGCCTTTGTTTGAAAAAACTGGCATACTTGATTTGTCAGATTTTTGTTTGAATTCTACTTTATTGAGATAAAAATTTTTTCGTACCTTTTTGACTTGAAAAATTAATAAACCAAGCAAGGGCTTTTTCTTTTTTGCAAGAGCTCAACTTATCATAAAAGGAAATATTAAAATGTTAAAAACGAAGCGAGTCCTTTTTGGTCTTTACTTAGCGTCGTTCATAAATTTATTTTCCTCTCATCGCACATTTTCCTTGACTGCTTTCTTGGAATAATATAAATTTCACAACTGTGAACATCGGACGAAACGAGCCGAAAGGGAATTTTTCATATTAAATTAAATACTGCAATTGCAGTAAATATCCTGTTTACTCTATGTCGCTCTAACTCTGTCTATCTCTTTCGCACTTGGAAACGGCCTTATTCACTTGCGTTCGAGCACGTGCTGCTGCAAGTAAATGCACCCAGGATTGTAATTCGATGCTATCAGCGTTGGAGGAATTCATGCAATTCCTTGGCTAGGTAAATCTGTGCTCAAGGTAAATAAACGCCAGCACGCGCTGCCTGTTGAGCGCACTCAAATGGCAGCTATGAATTTTTTTGCAAAATATATAAATTCAGAAAGGACCTCTTTTCATTTTTAGACTCATTGGTTACTAGGAAAATGTTGCTCGTGTCCTCGTTTTTTTTTTTAACTTGGAATTTTTTTTTTTTACTTTTTATATATTTTTCTTTCATTTATTTTCTGTATATTTTCGAAATCGTGTATCATCTAGTGAGAAGAATGTAAAAATGTTGGTATACTTTTAGGTGAATATGACAAGGTTACTCATATTTTATTTGTTTCTTAATTGGCTTTTTGGTTTGGAAACTTTTCGAATTCGATTTTGAATGTATAGCAAATCGTTTGGCTTTCCTCGAAGCTGAGCTTTTTTTTCGAAAAGGATCAAATGTCCTTTCGCTAGCTATAATCCTTGAATAGGGAACACGCACGTATTAAAAGCTATTTACTGAAGTATAGTTAAGCAATTGAATATACAAATTTTAATTAAATTCTCAAATTCTTAAATTATTAAAAAAGCCTTGCATATTTTTTGGTGCATAACCAGATAATTTGCTTCATATTGTCTGTTTACGACATTAGAAATGTTCATTTAGTAGATGAGCTTAACCAACCGTCAGAATTTCTACTGACAGGACAATATTTTAGACGTTAACTGGCATACGGACAGTTCAAAATGTGGACTCTTATCTTAATTTGTTTTTTGCTATGAGAGAGGTGGAGGTGTTTGTATTTTAATACAAATATTTCTTATATACTAGCTCTTGAATTGAATGATTTTGATTTACCAAATTCACTTCCTTTACAAAATAACTGTAAAATCATAGCATAGTTTTAGGCAAAATCTCTTATTTCAGTTTATATAAGCCCTCGCAGCATTGAAAATAATCGTGGTTTATCCATTTCCTTTTATTAGAAATCTCAAATGGCCATTTCGTGTTATTTCGCCTAAAAGTATACCTGCCATCTTTTGAAAATCCACTTGATTTCTATCTTTTCATTCTTTGTTTTTTTATTACCTTCCCAATTGACTTTCGTTGTCAAATTCACAATCGTTGATACACAAGGGAGGGAGGAGAGAGAGAGAGGGAAAATTCGAGGGACAGAGGCAGCACGAAATAGAGAAGATAAATAAAAGCCGCTTCGGATAAATTCAGCAGAATTTGTTATTCTCGTAAACATCAATAGATTTTTCTTGACTTGACGAATATTGCCATTTCTCACGTTTTCCCCGGAGTCACTGGGGTTCTTTTTTTACCAACGAATTGAGTAATAAAATGGAGCACATGTCATGCTGTTTGTGCAAAGTCACATCTGCATATCCGAAATCCGATAGGATTGTGCTTCTATCCTATTACCATCTTTTTTACCCATGAATTCTTGTTTTATCCGTTCTTCCTCTTTTTTTTTGCTTATATTGTGCTTTTGAAGTTTATTTTCGAATACTTTCGAGCACGCTTTTAGGCAGTGAAATTTTATATCTTTTATCGACTTGATTTTGCTTACTTAGCGAATTCATCATGGGAAATTGAATTCGGTTTTTTGTGGCGATTGTGAGAGCTAAAAATTAAATTCAATAAATTTTGAGTGAATTTTTAAGCGAGAAAAAATCATCGTGTGGGCAAAAATTTTCCGAATTTAATGGTGACTTTACAGATAAAAACACATGCTGGTCTCTTTTATTTATAGGAGCGATAAGGAAGAAAACAATAGCGCTGACATCCAAGAGCGCCAAGAAAATAGCGGAGACCAGCATTGGAAATATTTTTACATATATTTTTAAGGCTCAATTGAAATATTTTTGGTTGCCATGATAATGACGTCTAAATGACCATTAAATTAGTCAAAATTTTATATAATATTTACCAAAATAAAGCTTGGATATTTTGCTTTCAATTGGAGCCAGAAAATTTTGAAAAATGTTAGCTTGTAGACAAACCCTCAACCTACCTACAAGCCCTCACTTTAAACTCAAAATATGTCAGAAAAGTAAAGCTTTATGGAAAAATCCAGCAAGTGTAAGCTCTAAGGCCCAATATTACAGTGCATACTTAAGGTCTCCTTAGCACTTAAGTAAAGCTTAAGTCTGTAAACCATTTCAACAGTACAAATTTTAAGTGCTCCTTAAATAAGTTTTCAAAATTAATTTAATGAAGGAATTTCACAAATTTTACGAATTAAAAAAAAAATAAGCATGCTTCCTTAACTTAAGTATACACTGTAATATTGGGCCTAAATCTTTTCCAAAAAATCTGAAAAAATTCTTAAAAATACTTCAATCCATAAAATCCAAAAAAAGCACGACCAATACAAAAAAAAGTTTTGGGACACCTTAATCCTTAATAAAAGATCTTTATGGTAAGTTCTCTTAGGAAGCTAGAAGACTCTAAGACTTCAGTAAAATATACTGAAGTCGACCTAAAAAATATGATAATCCTTTTAACTTGATGCATTCCTTTTCCCCTTACTCATCAAGTTTAATCAATGCTTTTTTTAAAATGAGCTTTGAATCCTTCAAAACTGCATTCTTCTTTTCATACCTCATGTCACTCAAGATCCTTTTCCTTTGATGAGAAAGAAAAAAAACTCGTTCTTTCCATCTCTCAATCCCACCTTTCATGACAATAAACTATACAAAATTACTTGCGATGTCATCTCGTCACTTCGGCTTTGGCTCACTTCCTTTCATTGCCTCAAGGACTAACTGAAGAGGACCGGATTGATGTGCATCGCTCCTGTTGTATAAAGAATAATGTAAAGGAAAAGCAACCAAAGGAATTCGCCGTTGTGCATAAAACAAAACAAACAAAAAGAAATTGAACCTAATGCTTGAGGTCATTATTCCTGCAAGCTTTTTGTAATCATGTCTCCTGTTCTCTGAAGTTCTAAGCTTGAACTGGAAAACCACTGAGCAGTGTTGTTCGGGTTATCCGCTTTGTTTCTATGGTATTTTGTAATTTTAGACAACAGCGCCTGGAAAAACAACAGAAAATTACAACTTTTCAAAACTTTTCACGTGAAATATTCCAACACTGACATTTCGCTTAGGGGACTTCGAATGACATGAAGCAAATTGAAGTTGGCAACTCCTTTTCGAAAAAGAAAAAAAAAAACCACCAAAGAATATACTTATTGTAGTATAAAAGTAACTGTTAAATAGAGAGTACGATTTTGAAAAGACATTGTCACCGGTTCTAGTTGAACACATTTCGTTATAAATTAAGCTCAAAAGTTGAGGTTGAGGTGAGAATAATGGCTTGAGTAGATAATGCTGAAAGTTTAATGGTGATGGAAATGATAAAAGATTGAGTTACTTAGTTCGCTGGAGTTACAGTTAAAAAGAATTCAAAATAATATGGTATACTTTTAGGATGTTAAAAAATCCGTAACGCGTTTCGTCTTAGAGATTAAATGTTGTGAAAACTTTCTTTTGAAAGATCTTTGGTAAAGAGAAAAGAAATGCCATCGAAGGTATGCAATCTGAAAATTATTTCGAAAAGCTCTGAGAATATTCAAGATGCTATGGTTTTTATAGTAAAAAAACATTGATTTAGGGACATTTTCTCATCTTTTTT
Organism: Chlorops oryzae; assembly: GCA_020466095.1. Taxonomy (NCBI): domain Eukaryota; kingdom Metazoa; phylum Arthropoda; class Insecta; order Diptera; family Chloropidae; genus Chlorops; species Chlorops oryzae. Next base: position 15,631,432 of record CM035809.1, on the reverse strand, counting down.
TATATGTAACTTAAATTGTCTCAATGATAATTTCATACAAAGGGTCTGGCGGGTTGCGGCATCATGGAAGCAGAAACTTAGAGGTAGGAGGTTGGTAGTTAGGTTGAAATGGTTGCCACTTAGTCCGTTAATCGGCCCATTGTGATACCAAGGAGGTTTTCTTATGTTTGTGTGAGTGTATGTATTTTTATGTAGTGTGCCCCTAACATGCGATTTTTGAAAAACCAGTGCTAGGCTTGGAACATTACCCTCCGTTTCGCCTGTGCCGGGAATCGAACCTCGGACCGTGGGATCAAGAGCATAGCACGCATCCTCTACGCTATCCCAGAGCCACAAACTTAGAGGTATCTTTTAAAAAAATTTGTAGAGTGGCGTCAAACTGGTAATACACTGGAAAAATTTTGTTAAATTGCCTTTTTAGTTCTGTGCGAAAATTTTTCTCAGTGTAAAAATAAACAATTTTTTTTAGATTCCTTGTTTTATTATCTAACAGAATCTGTTTAGATCGTCTCTCTATCTCAATTGGTTGTTGAGATATAAAATTTTGAAAAAAGCCTTAACAAAAAAATATTTTCAAGGATATTTCAAGGCCCGTTCAAAATAAAAATCTAAAAAGTAGTCTCCATAGTGTTTTAAGATGGCACCTATCGAAAAATCAACAAAATTTAAAAATTTCTTTCATGATGCCGCATGCCTTTGTTTAAACCGCCAGACCCTTAAACTAATAATTCAAAGAAAATGAAAGGGTCTGGCGGACTGCGGCACCCTGAAAGGAATTTTGCAGTTTTGTTGATTCTTCGTGGCATCTAAAAACACTGTAGGGACGACTTTTTAGTGTTCTATTTCGAAAAGTCTTTGAGATTTACTTGAAAATCCTTTTTTAGTAAGCCTTTTTTTAAATTTTATATCTCAAAAACGAATTAAGATAGGAAGACGAAAAAACGTTGGCCAATTGCTATTATATACACGGAATGTAAAAAAAATTGTTTAAATTTTTACACTGAGAAAATTTTTTCACAAAACTAAAAATAAAATATTAATTTTTTTTTTCAATGTATTTCCAGTCTGACAATAGTCTAAAAATGTATTTTTAAGTACCTCTAAGTATTTGCTGTCATTAAAAAAAGTTTCATTCTAATAGGATGGAACGACAGTGAGATTTTCAAAAAATTGCTACTGCATATGGATTCTCCCAGTATTGACATGCTGCGGTAAACGTTCAGAAAAGGCATTTTTTAATAAAAAACGCAAAAATCATCCAAAAAAGCCTAAAAAGTTATGGTTTTTTGTATTTAAAAATGTTGCATCAAAATAAATAAAATAGCCATTTTGATTGCGTATACATGATATACGTATAACATTGCTCATACGTCGGGTGAGTTGCTCGGCAAGACCCTATAACTGGCAAATAGAGCAAAAAAGTAGGATGAGAAAACGGTCCCAACAGGTTTTATATTAGCGATAGGAAGCGTACATTTTCCTAAGGACTTTATAAGAATACCTTAAAAATAAATTGGAGCATACTTTTGGACACATCTGTCACTGTTTCTGATACTTTGTTTGAAAATTTTCACATTTTGTATATTAGGGGTATTCACAAAGGCGTCGGAATATAGTAAAGTCGGAAAATCGGAAAATCTTAACTGCTTAAAAACATGTGCAAGATACAAAAAAAGTTTAAAAAAATTTTAAGAAGTCGAATTTTTCCGATTTTCCAACTTTCCAACGTATTTAACACGCCTTTGTGAATACCCCAATTGTGTCGAAAAAATTTCAACGGAAACGGTTACAAATGTGCCTTAGAATGCTTACCTACCTAAACCCATTACTAACCCAACTATAAAAACAATGAAAAAGTTAATAAATCTTATTATTAGGTAAACAGAAACCTGTTCGTTTTTGTTGCTTTGTCCATTTAAGAAGACCCTGAAGAACGACTTTTAGAAGCTGTGTGGGGCTTTATAGAGTTAATTAACTTTTTTCTAATTAATTCAGAAATATTCTGTCAATTCAATGTGAGACGACAGCTGACTTTGTTTTCTCCTCTCACAAATCTCGATTAATGATTAACAACTTGGATTATTGATAGAAAAGCCGAGATAAACAATTTAGGAATTCTCGTAATTTATGAAATAATTTCAATTCTCAAACCATTTTGCTTCATTTATGCTGTGTTCATAAGCTCCTTCAAAAGGCTTTTCGCAATCTTATTCATAAGCCTCCTGAAAAGCCTCCTCACAAACCTCTTGACAATTTTCCTCGTAAGCCCATTTGTAGGCTCATCAGGATATCCTGTTTTTACTTTGAGCTAACATCCGGTTTTCTTTTCTCAAATTAAACAACAACAATTTCAAAAGCTTTCACTTTTTTTTTTATCAATTCTCAAACTTGAAAAATATTTCAAAATGCCCCCAAAGTCCTTAAAGACTAATCTTAATCTCTGTTGCCTTTGAAAAGAAAAACAGAAATCTTTCCCGCTTTGTTTTTATCCAATATAAAACGAGTCCCTTTTCCATTCGGGGCAAACAACTCTGCTTTTCTCTTGCTTTTATTAAATTAAGGTTTTCTTTACATTCCGTTTTCGGGGGAAGAATTTCTAGCTGCGAGTCAAAAAAAGAGTTGTAAAAAATTATGCCTGTTGACACAATTTTCTCCTTTTTTACTCAGGGTTTGAGGTTTTATTTTCATTTCTTTTTTTCTTTTTTTTTCATTATCGTAATGTCCCAAAAGTAAAAAATTGCAACAATTTGTATAGAAAAGCAGAAAAAATTAAATTAAGCGAACGGCTAAATAAAAAGGGAGGATGAAAGGGAAATAGATGGAGAGGGAGAGTGAAAACGATGAAAAAAGAGTGAACGAAAGACGAATAGGGGGAAGAAATATTACGTTGGGACATGCAAAAAAAAAAGAAAAACACGATTCAGTTGAAGGAGTGAAGGTCCTGCTCCTCCGGTTTACATGTTGACAATAAAACTCGGAGGGAAATTCGTTTGCGGCAAATTTATTTTTATTTCTTTCGCTTATTTTTTTTTTTTGCATTTTCTTTATTTCAACAAAGCAAATTGCTGCTCAGTCTGTTTTGGTAGGACACATTTTGGTGGTCATTAAAATTTGGACAATGACAAATTTTGTTCACTTTGTAACGCTGTTTTCGGTTTACACAGAATAAGTGTGGAGAGACTAATGGGAAGCAGGAAGAGAAGGAGGAGGGGACTTTAAATTGGAGTTGGCTTTTTAAATTCGTACAATTTGTGTTTTTATAGCCGAGAAAATACATAATCTTCCTTGATCCAATTTAGAAAAACCTTAGAGGGATCATAAGGTATGTCTCTCAATTTTTAATTGATCCATTCGTATAACTTCACTGCTATCCCTCGGTATCCCATATTCCCCATACGGTTTAAAGAGTACCTAGTATTTGCGGGAAGTTACTTAATTCCCACCATTTTTTGCAGTATTTCAAGGAATAAGTAGTTCATAAAAAAATAAAAAATTTGTGTACACTTTTAGGATTCTTTGAGTAAGGCGGGGCTAGTTGAGCAACGGGGAAAGTTTTGCAATCGAAATCTCAAAAGCTATTCACCACCTGGTGCTGTCTGTAATACACAACCACACGCAACGCAATATACCCTCGACACAAACTATGTCGGGTATAAAAAACGTGTCAATCGGATCTACTGGAGCCGCTGATTATTTCCGTGCCAATTTCCAATGGGATATCTCGACTTTTATTCAAATAATCCATAATCTTGGGAATGTTAATATTGAATATTCAAATAATCCATAATCTTGTGAGTATGAATATTGATTATTGAAATAATCCATAATCTTGGGAGTATGAGTATTGATTTCCTGAATAATCCGTAATACAAAAAGACTGATTATTCATTACTCAATCAATTCATAATCCTTTTATCTAAAATTTCGATTTTTCAAGCAATCGCCATTTTTATTTTTATAAGTATTTTCATATTTTCAATCCAAATTTGTTCACTTTGAAATATCAATTTTTCATTATTCAGAAATTTTATTTTTGCAATTTGTGATTTCTTTTCATTCAATAATCAAGAATAAAAGAATAAAAATTTTTGGTCAATCCGCAATTAGTACCGATAATATTGCTGAAAATATTATTACTGCCGATCCCTGATTTAGACCCATCAATGAGGAGCTACTTATATCTGCTTATGTGAAAAATTGCTCAACTAACCTCGTCCTATCCTACTCTTTACCCATTTTCCCTCCCTTTTCGAAAGCAGAAACATTTTACAAAAGCTTATATCATGCTTTTATGGATTAGTTAAAAAAAAAAATGGTCTCAGTTCTACAAAAAAGATCCTTAACTCCCCCCAGAGCTTATAAATTCATGTCCTGGACTTGAAAAGGATTAGATAAGTTTCATATAATCAAATTTTCCGCAAATCTTTATCAATCTTTTGAGCTTGTACGACTTCTGAATTGAAAACTTTTGTTCGATCATGCAACACTTGAAATATTGTGTACTCGTTACCCTATTTAATGGGGATTTATATGAGCCCTTCAAGGACCTGTAAGTCAGTTCGAATGCTTTTCTTTTTGCTTCTTCTATTCTTCTTAAACAATAAATTTTTACAAAAATTTTCATTAAATTTTCATTAGGTCCTTTCTTAGTTGTTACATTACAAACACGCTTTATTGCAATACTTGGAATAAAGGACATTTAAATTGCGTCAGAACCATCCCTTCCTTATGCTCGAATTCAAATGTACATATTTTCGCAAAAAAAATTTTCCAACAGCAATTTAATGCCACATGCCGTTGCTTGGTTGATGGCAAAGATTTTTCATTATCCTTTCAGTATCCCAGTAGATTAGGTACCATTAATGTATGTATGTTTGTGTCAACTGTGTGTGTGTGAGTTCTATTTAAGTGTGTTGTGTCATTGACTGCTGTATTCCCATTACATATACTCATATGAGACGTTGTCCTTTTTATTCTCTTCTTTATCGCATGCAATAATATTGTTTTCTCGGGCTCCATGTTATTTTATGCCAACAGATCCCGTTAGCGCAAGTGTTACCAAGTACAGCAATAATGAACGTTTACTTCGAGACATTCAATAGCATTTTTATTACAGTTCTCGTATAATCTAAGATGATAAAGCTTAAGCGGGGAGTAGGAGCAGAAATTAGGGAAATGAGGGAAATCTTTATGAAAGCAGCTTAAATAGAAGAAATGTAAAGAACAAATTTAAATGAGAAAAAACCAAACTAATAAGTGGTTATTTTTCAAAATTGAAGGATGAGTAAATGAAGCTTCCTAGATACCGATATTCTTATAAAATGATCAGTGGGAACGATACAACAATCGATACGCTAAGAGATTTCAAAAGAAGAATATTCAATTAAAAAACTTCAGCTAATCGTTTTTGCGAGATTTTCTTTTTTGGACTCATTTAAATTGCTTTGGATTTTTATAATGAAATTTTCTCGAAGTTTTAATGAACCTAATTAGATATCCCAAATACTAGAAACATATAGCTGTGAGTGTAGCTATCCTGTGTGTAAGAGAGAAACGTTATCACCGCGTCTGTTTAAGTGTTGAAACTTCTTAATTCAGTTTATATAATTTAATGAGGCCGTATATTGAATTTGATTTGAGTAAATACGCCACTTTTGAGTCTCATTAAGCTCGGCAAAGAATGACTTTTCGTGTTTAATGGTAGCTAGGAATATTTCTGGTTTGAATTTAAATGGATTTTTTGTTGCATACTTAAAGGCGAAGTTCAAAAGTGATACTTGTACCTATGCTATCAATAGATTCAAAAATAATGCGGATATGATTAGGATGGGCATGATTATGATGATGATAATACCAAAGAGGATGAAGATAATGATGATGATAATGACTAGTATGACAACGCTAATAATGACGATACTAATGATGACTATGATGATTATCATGATCAGGGCTCGGATTTTGTTGACTGATAAATTTAAAGCATACATTATGGGGCAAATATTTTTCTTACCAACATTTTGCGAATAATTTTAGCGAGGTTGAACTTCAAACCGCTTTTCCAACTTCAAAAAAATTCGTATTGAAGTTCAAAATCGATTTTAATTTTAACTTTATCTGGGTTGAACAAAATTTTTACTCCATAAGATATGCTTTTGATTTTTAAAAGTCAACAAAATCTGAGCCCTGATCATGATAATGGTGATAAAGAAATGATGATAGTGAAAGTGATAATTAGAGCGTGTATTTTTAAGCATTTATAAAATTTAAGCGTACTTTATGGGGCAAAAAATTTGTTCAATTTACATAAAGTTAAGATTCAAATCGATTTTTAGCCTATTTAAGACTTTTTTAAAGCTAGGAAATCCCCTTGAAGTTCAAATTCCCTACTTATTTCCAAAATTGTGATAAGAAAAACAATATCCCCCCACAAAGTATACTTCAAATTTATAAATGCTTAAAAATACACGCTCTAGTGATAATCAGGGCTCGGATTTTGTTGCATTAATAAATTGAATGCATACTTTATGGGGCAAAAAAATTTTCTTACCAACATTTTGCGAATAAGTTTAGCGAATTTGAAACTTCAAACCGCTTTTGTAACTTCAAAAAAATTTATACTGGAATTAATAATCGATTTGAATCTTAACTTTATGTGAGTTCAACAAAATTTTTACTCGGTAAAGTATGCCTTAAGTTTATAAAAGTCAACAAAGTCCGAGCTCTAGTGATAATAATGACGGTGATGTTAAAAAAAATGCATTGTCTTTATAAATAAGGAAGTACTTACCTATCAAAAAGCTCATTTACCACATTCAAAAACTGTTCTCTGGGTAACAGGAGCTCCTGTTTCTTACTGAAGAATTCAAACCTGAGCATTTTAGATGGACATATAAAAACAGTAAGTACCTAATTATATATTAAGGGGAAAAGCGTCTCCCTTCTTTGAAATCCCTAGTAAACAATAGCGTTAAAATATGGCCAAAATTCAACGAATCCAGTTCTCCATTCAATTCCTTAAGCTCACTTTTCAATTTTGCCTTCAATCCGAACAAAAATCACTTCAAACCAAAACCACTTGCAATTTTATGAAAATTCCTCTCGATTTTCTTTTTATGAAATCGCAAAATATTGAAACCAATTTCAACTTTCCAACATTCCTCATCAATATGGACATCGATTTCCATCCTGAAATTTGATTCTATTGAGTTAAACAAAAAAAAATTGTATGTTCAAAAATTCGGAGCTTATTGTCAACAAAACTTATCAGTCCCATCACGTTTCGCTCGACCGAAAATTGCCTTTTCAGAAAATAAAATTAATATTCTGCAAAATTTTGCTGACACGCTCTATTGAGCGTTGGCTGAAGAGCTTAAATTGTCGGCAAAAAAGTAAATGAAGTCGCCAAAATCGAATCCAGTTGTCTATAGAAAGTTTTTTTGAGCAAAAATAAATCTTCAAAATAGTTAAAAATATTTTAAAGCATACAATCAGGCGTGCTATTATTTTATTTTCGAAAAAAAAATCGACTCGAAATATTTCGCTTCTTTAATTCAACTTATTTGCCATTCTACTTCCGGAGCCTAAGCCTTGCATTTAATGAGCTTCAACGGCATGATTAGCTTCATTTTCCAATAACCTAATGCCAAGCAAGAGCATATATCACATCAGAAGTTATACTCTCGCTTACATGCCCTTCGAAAATAGTCGACTTACCTTTTATGCACAATGGTCTCGTTGCAGTGAAACCCTACGACGGAGCTAACTAAGCGCCATCATGGAGCAAGAAGTAAGAAATAATCTCAATATATAACAGCATGAAACTCTGATATTCTGACTTGAACATTTTGCTGCAATGGAGCAGTAGACCGTGAATAATTAATTTCTCGCAACCGTGGTGCTTGCATGCTGCTGCTGCTGCTGCTCTTGCTCCTGCTGCATTGCAAAATGGCTTTAAATCCTTTCAGAAAATACGAAATCATTTTAGATTTCCTGTTAATTTAAACAGATGCGATACATGGAGGACACTTGAAAATATTCTCACGCGCACTAAATGAATAGATCAGCTACAGTGGGCCTTGTTGGGTTAGTATGGAGATGTTACTTAATTGAAGGTATACCATAACAAACATGTTCTTGGGATAACAAATCTGTCGGAGTCAGGTTGGTTCCTAACAAGAATAGGATTTCAGGGGATTTAAAATTCATATAAGTATTCTTAATGTCCTTAAAACTGCTGTGAAAAACTGCTGCCCAGAAAAATTTCGGAGTGAAGATGTTTAAAAATTAAATATTGACAGAAAATAGTCACTTTCACTTCCAAAAATCATATATGATTGATATGTCATGGCTTTTAATGACCTAAAAATTGTTTTATTTGGTCATTCGGAGTAAGATCCGAGAGAGATTTCGGAGAAAATTTCTTTAAATAATTAAAAATTGACAAAATTGGCTCACTTTCACGTCCCTTAATCATACTAAAGTTTTTATCGGCCTAAAAATTGACCTGCTTGGTTATTCGGAGTAAGATCCGAGAAAGATTTCGGAGAAAATTTCTTTAAATAATTAAAAATTGACAAAATTGGCTCACTTTCACGTCCCTAAATCATACTAAAGTTTTTATCTGCCCAAAATTTGACCTGTTTGGTTATTCGGAGTAAGATCCGAGAAAGATTTCGGAGAAAATTTCTTTAAATAATTAAAATATTGACAAAATTGGCTTACTTTCACGTCCCTTAATCATACTAAAGTTGTTAACGGCCTAAAAATATACCTGTTTGGTTATTCGGTGGAAGACCCGAGAGAGATTTCGGAGTATAGTTCTAAAAGGCATTAATTAATATTCGAGATTCGAGAGAGACTTAGGAGTACAGTTCTTAAAGACGTTAATTAATATTGAATGTGTCCCACTATTCTGTCTATTAAAGATGGGTTTATTGGACAGTTCAGAATTTGAAGGAATTTCGGAGTACACTCATTAGACTTTAATGAATATCGAACTTGGGTCATTTTCTTGATTAAAAGTCGTATCTGATGATTTTTAAATATTAAAAATTGACGTGTTTGGCCATTCTGAGTCAGGTCCATTCCCAATCGGAGAAGAATTTCGGAGTATTTTTCTTTCAAATCCTGGGAAAATCATATTAGTTCTTATAATTTCTAATCCTCTTTATTTTTTCGCTTCACATTCGACATTTACTCCGAAAAATAGTAGCGTTCGGCTGTTGGGTTCATACGTACATACTAGGGATTCCAAAAAATGGCCAAAATGCCAATCCCGGGATTTCGGGATTCCAAAATTTCAATCCCGGGATCCCGGGATCGGTCCCGGGATTAGGAAGAATGCTTAAAACGAATAAATTTTTAAATTTTTTTTATTTGAGCTATGTTTCACATTAACAATAATAAAAAAAAAACAAAAACTTAATACATTCCAGTTATTTGAAGCATAACAGCTGAATCAGTGATGTTAAATTCTTTTTCTGATATTCCCTACACAGCCCCAAAAAATCACTACTTTTTCCTTTGCTTACACAAATTTTTCCCTACAAAAATCCTTACAATTTTATTTACTTATATTTGCATTATCATAGCTGAATTACAATAGTCTGGCGACTGCGTATTTTAATGGTTTAAAATACAAAAATCGATTTTCTCTCACAAATCAAATTATTTTCTAATCAGGTTTTTCGTTTACCACCAAACCCAGCTGTCAAAGTCGTGAGGGAATTGTACCTACATTTAACAACACTGCAGCTGATCGGAGATCATTCGGCTAACTGTGAGGCTACACAAGAGATAAATGATGGCACGCTACGTAAAACATGTAGTTATCGCATTTAATGTACTAAACGTACAAAAATAACCATCGTATAGATTTTTATGACCACTAACGTATTACACCCACTTGCAACGTTATATCTTAAAGCATTTTCATCTGATTATATTTCGGTATTTCTACCTCGACAGTTAAAAATAATTGCAAAAATGCCCCGGGACTAACGAAGACTAATCCCGGGATTTTCGGGACTAGAAAACGTCCGGGATCCCGGGATTGGAATCCCTAGTACATACCTATATGTTCCCATACAGGGTGAAGCAGGGAAAAGTAATTTCTCTGCTGAGTACTTAAGTCTTACTAAGGCCCGATTTCACCAACCTATTTAAATTAAGCTTTAATGAAAGCTTTTTTGTATAAAATTTGACAGTTCGTTTCATTTAAAATAGTAAGGTGAAATCGGGCTTTAGTCTTATAAGATATAACCATCTTAATTATTTGGATTCATATGGAGTATCTACGAGTACTCCGAAAAATGAATGTCTGAGTCCTTAAAACACTTTTTCTTTAGTCGATTTATAACCGAAGAGACGAAGTGTGCATACTGAAGTCGGGCTTGACCGACTCTAAGGAAACAATATTTCACTCTCTTGAAAATTTAAAAATAACACTTTTCGCTTAACCCTTAAGAGGTGCATGCATGAATTCGAAAGCACAATTTAACCTGTTTGTCTAAGAAAGTTGATAATTTTCTGAGAAAAATATTTATTATTTAGTTATTAGATAATAGAGGTTTAAAAGCAGTGCAATGAATTTCTTATTAGAATTTATAAGTCAATACATTAACCTATTTCGTCGTTGTTGTTATTGTTATCGAAGTTGACTTAGACGTGGGAAAATATTTTTTCCCCAAAACTTCGACTAACCTTAGAAAAGAGTCACGTCTTCATGTGGCCAATAAATCAATTGCAATTTACCCTCGGCTCAGTCCTTTTTACCTCCACCAGCATCGGTCCATGTTGTGTTTGCAGTTGTATTAACCTCACAATTTTTCTTGGTTATTTTCTTGTTTCTTGTTTTTTTTATTTATTTATTTATTTATTTAACTGTGAAAATGAGTTTATTTTGAGAAGAATTCCGTTGAACCTTGGCACGTTTCTTGCTTTTCATGCTTAGAAAAATAAAATCAAAGGAAAAAGAAATTGAAATGAATTAAAAGCATTTATTTGGCTGCGATGCTTTTTCTTATTGGATTAATCTATTGCCAGGCAACCACCGGAGCAGATTATTTCGAAAAATTCGGTTTGTTGAGTGTGTACTCTTGTCGGATTTTTAAAGGATTTTTAAGGATTTCTTAAAAAAAAAAAAACATATTTGAATTACTTTGAAGTTAACCGTATCTCTTCTGTGGGTCCTTGAGATTCTTTTGATTTAGCAAACAGGAAAACGAGGAACGACAAAAATTGGAATTGACAAAATGGAAGGGGGAAGTTGCCTAACCATTAAAATAAAACAAGTGATTAAAAAATAAAATAAATTTGATAAAACTGCCAACAAAAGATTGAAGAGACTTTTTTGTCGAAATTTTTATTAGCTAACAAAAGTTCGCTTAGTATGACACAGTTATTGGACTGGGAACGAAATCTGTTGGTAATTCTCGACTTTAATGGAAAATTGGTTTAAAAGAAGCCATTTTCTTTTTGTAAGAGAGTCCTGTCCAACTTTTCTTAAGATGATTTTTGTCATTAAAAAAGCTATGAGCCAAAATACATGTTAAAATGCTCAACCATATCTTGAAGGTGTAGTTATATAATATATATATACAGGGTGTTCCGTTTGTGAAGGTCAACCAGTCGGAAGCTGATAGAGGAGGTCAGAACTAACAAAAAATCGTATGGGAGGGGAGGGTCGCAAATGCAACCCTAAAATTTATAGAGCCTTAAAGTCTTTAGGCAGCATCTCAAAAAAAAAACTCTCCCACGATAATGGTTCATCGTAGAAATAAAAATTTAAATGCAGTTTGAAAGCCAATCGTATGTGCTTTTAGGAAAAATTAAATTGATGGTAAAATTTTGACCCATTGAGGAAAAACTAAACGGTCAAAAAGAAAAATTCTGAAAAAACTTTCAATTTTTATACTTTGGAAGCCATTGTGGTATAAAATACTGCTCCTATTGATAATACACGCGCACGAGCAAAATATCAGAGAAGAAAGTGGCACCAAAAAAACTGGGCAATACTGGGTATACATTTACCTCGGATAATTTCCCATTTTTAAAGCATCAAAGCAAGTGCCATTGCCGTCCTTTTGTCTAGTGGAATCCTGTTGATGAAATCAGTCCTCTTTTGCTTGCTCTTGCAAATGATTTTTTTTCTGAAGAACATCAAATTAATCCTTGCCGTCACTTGGATCTCCACACATGTATCCTGGCTTTTAACAACGCAAAAATTAAATTATATGATTTTACAAATCTCAAAATCCTTCCGAAACCTCTTGGCATTGTTGTTCCTCTCAACAAATGTAATTTCCTTTAAGCCTTCTATCCTCTTAAAATGTAATTTGTCAACTGTTTCTTCTTCCCTCTAATAATGCATTCAAATGCTTTCTCTTTTCTATCTTATTTTCCCAACAATTGCCTTAAAAGTCACTTAAATAAAATACCTTCCGAGCTCTTTAAAAAAAAAATTATCTCACACATCTTCCTGTAAACATGTTCGTACTTTAAAAAGGAGCAAGAGGGAGAAGAAAAAAAAACAATGTTATGAATGCATAAAAGTCTCTCCGAAGGACGATAGAAAAGTAGGTAAACTCGGCTACGACTCTATCCAGGACACCAATGCGAACTGTTGAGCTTAATACAAGAATTGCAAATGTCAAGAAATTTTTTTTTTTGTGAGAAGCAAAATAAAAATAATAAAAGCGGCGTTCTGTGGAACTTTACAGGTAAGCACAGACACACACACGAGCAAGCTCGCAAAATCCACACTAGGACGATTGAGGAAAATGAAATTTGAAATTGTGTGGAAAAATAGAAGATGAAAAATTGAGATAAGAAAGGAAGAGAGAAAGGTGCATTGTCGCATTCTGTCAGGTGTGGGAAATTGTGCAGTGCTCTTCAGTTCGAAAGTACCTCTACGAATTCATATTTTTTCTCAAGCTTTCTTTTTTACTTCTCTTTTTTATTCCAATATTAGATTCTAATGTCTGCTGAAATAGCCACAAAAGGATGTCAGCTTTATTTATCTTTCTATGGACACTCGTATTGTATGTTTTCTGTTGATGGGAAGTGCTCCTGTTTCTTTTTGTATGGCGGAAATGTTTGTAAAGAGACATTTGAATGGGTGAGAAGAGTATTTTGAAATAATTTTTAAGTCACTCCCAGGGATGCGATTTATCACGATGAATTCTTCTTATCGATAGGAGTCATTGGTGTGATTTTAAGAGGAAAAAAAAAAATGCTTTTAAACAGTGATATCTCTGACAGACTGGCGCGTACGGAGAAAATTATTTCGAGAGGGGTGTAATATCTTGATCCTAAGAGTCCGTTTGAGCCCCTCAAAACCGACTCTTGGCTTACGATCTTGTTGAGAGAAACTCTTTCATCTACCTTTACCTACATTTTTATAAGCTACTGGCTTTGGAAACTTCTTTTAACACATGAATTGCTTCACAATGTCAGGAACGCCTCTCATATTGACAGCACTCCTTTAAACATATCATTTTGAAAACTCTCAACCTCCTCCTGAAGACTTCCAATAAGGATTTGAGCAATTGATTGAAGCATCTAAGACATTAATTCTGGTTCCTCTTTCTGCTTAATTAAAAAGGCCCTAGGATGCTCATTCATCTCCTCTCAGAAATCGAATGGTCTACTTTTCCTGGAAGAAGGATATCCCTACACAAAGATTCAACTGTTTTTGCTATCACAAGCTTTCCCATTTTTGTTTTTTCCAATTTTCATTTCGACCAATATCGATACCGTTGTATGTGCTTTGATGCCGAATCCACCTACCTGTTTCAATTGAATTTTCTACTCGCAGAGTTTTTCGGCCTTGCTTTTCATCAGCACTATTGCCTCTGAAAGCTTTAAGCATACAAATCTGTATGCATTTGAGAGAAGCAGCTTTTTGCAAAATAATGGCGACGAATCCTTACGGAGGATTACTTTGTTTACCTGCATTTTGTCCCTTTGCTGTGCATCAACGACAGCTTTAGATCATATCTCGAGACAAACAAGCACAATGAAAATTCTGTTTGCTCAGCAAACGCAGGTCGTTGGCCTTTATTGTTAGACTTAACCTTTTTTTCTGCATCAAAAAGGACTTTCTTTTAGTAAAACAAAAAATTTTTTGAAATGGGACAAAAAATGCTTAAATTGATAATTATCCTTTTCGCTTCAGATGCCGATGAGCTTGGATGAAAAAAAAATAATTTCTTGCAGATTTGTTTAGGACTTGATGATAACTTGATTTGGGAATTTATTAAAATACTTTGATATCTAAATAAGAAATTTTTCATCGGGTTGTTAGCTCTTCAAAAGGGTAAGAGAGCTATTCAAATAAATGGTGTTCCATAACTTATCGCCCGGCCAGTGGAAAGAGGACAAATCAGATTTCTTTCCGTTTAGTCGGGAGCTACTCAAAGAGTTTTGAATTATGAAGAGTCTTTGTCCTTCGATGAAATACCCAAAGGGTCTGTAAAGAAAAATCCTTACGGGATCGACATTTCCCTCTACGGGGCTGGTTTTCAAAGGAGCCTAATAGAGAAGATCGTAGAATTCAAACAAACTTTTGAAGCACCTTTATTCGTGAACAAAATGAGGTAAGAAAGCAAAGCAAATCGTCCCATCTTGATGAGAAGAAAGTCTTATTTTATCAGAGTGATGCTCCTTGTTTGTTTTCCTCCTACTAAAACAGCCAGACTACTCTGCAGAAATTCGCCGGTAAATTTTCTAAGAAGGACTGGCCTTTGACCGCTCCAAATCCTACCGGTTATATTATGGCAGTTCTCTCCATCGAATTTGGCTAGCCGGCGGTCGGTAATAATCGGGTTGGTTTAAGGGCAGTCTGTAAATGATACTTTCATCAACTAAGAATATGTTTTTTTTTATATTTCCTTATTTGACTATCTTGAAACTAGACAAAATTACGACGATCGACAAAAAAAACTGCCGTTTTGCAGACTAGTCCCTCTCCAATGACAGGCTCATGTTAAAAATGTCAGTTGAATACATTAGAAGTGGAATTATGAGGGGACAGTCCATATTACTGCAGGGTAGTGAAGTAACTCTTCGAAGTTATGCTACACTTTTCTTGCAATGTAATAATAGATCTTTTAAAAATAAAAAATCTTTGGACCCAAGTTTGTAGAACTGATTTGGACGGTAGTTTCGTTACTTTTCAGGGCCTTGGAAAATATGACTACAAAGAGGAGCAACTGTTATGCAGAAATAGTTTCGGGATGGATTTTAGGCACTACAAAACTAAATCGTAATAATTTTCCCGTGTGATTTTTTCGTTTGATTCGAGACCCCAAAAAGGAAGGGATTAAAAAATTCCAACATCCTCCAGCTAAGGAACGTAGTTCATCTCTAAAAGAAAAATAGGAAGGAACGCAATGTTTTTATTTTACTGTTCTTTTAAATCAACCCTCGAACTTTTCCCTCAAATTTCAGTAATACAGCAATAAATCTGACAAGAACAAACATAATATCCTACCATAATCCTTCGAAATACCCGAGTTTAAGCTCTGATACTTCAAATAATTTTTCACTTCGATTCTTCCTTCGACATCAGTCAGCTTTTCTGTTTGTTTTTCCAAATAATCGAAGCCATTTTTTATGTGAAACATATGATCCAAAGGTATAATACAAATCACCTTCGAGAGTAATTGAAATATTTTCTTTTGTATTTTTAAAGAAAACATTACTTTGGCTTAGGCTTTAAGCTTCGCATAAGTACTTCCGAGTTCGTTCTCAGAATTCACGTCTGATTTTCGGAAGAACAATAAAACGTATACAACGCTGTCGACCTTCTTTTGTTTCGCACTCTGAACACATACATGCGTACTTCCATTCAGATTGTGGCGTCACTTAGGTTATGTTTTACACGATTTCCTTAAGGGGTCTGCACTTCGTATTGTGCTCATTAAAAAAATAAAAAATAAAAAAATAACAAAATTCCAAAATCAAGAAAAAGAAACTTCCCTTGCAATCACAGTTGTTTTTATAATTTATAAGAGTTTTCATGTTTCGAAACAAAAGAAACATTTGAAACGTTTCACGAAACGACGATAGGCTTTACATTATGTTTATTCGTGATCGGAAATTTTGAAAGCTCAAAGGATTTTGGGGAATCTGAAGGCAATTTAAGCAGTGGTAGAAGACTTAGCTGCCCTATAAAAGGGGCGTTTTCTTGGAGGGATTTTTCTTACCACTCCCTCTCTTTCTGTGAATCGGAAGAGCTTTAGCCGGTAACTGTGAGTGTCACTGATTATTTTCTATCCTTCATTTCACTTTCATTGTCTTCTTATGTCCTTCAAATCCAAGACAGCAACTTCAAAAAAAATAAATAAATAAATAAAAAACAATAAGGATTCTTTCGTCCCAAAACTTCACTTTCATTTGATTCCTCTTAAGAGCTCTCTTAACCAGCTGTGACACTTAAACGCAGTCAGGGACTTTCCTGATTCTGTCATGCTGCCATAAATTAAAATGCAAATTGGTTAAAGTAACATAACTTCTACGGAAGTGAAGTCTCAGGCAGTTGAGTGAGTTTCATATAAAACCGGATGTAAGGCGTTATGCTCACACAGCACAACGTGTCATGTCAGACGCAAAACGCATGTCGTTATGTTAAGTACTTTACAAAGAAATGCAAATTTACCACAACAAAAAAAAACAAAAAGGTTTTAAGATATTAAGAAAAAATTTATCAAAACGGAAAGAAAAAATTGAAAATAAAGGAAAAACATTATAGCGATTTTGTTGTGATTTTCCGTTTCTCTTTAGATATTTTTTCCTTTCAAACCGCAGAGCAATAAAATAAAACACAAAGGATCGACAATGCGGACTCTGGTTGTCATATCTACTTTCTTCTCATTTATGATTTTCTTTTTTGTGATTTTTTTTTTTTTTCTTAAGGACATAAATAATTGTTTCTTAAGGATATTTTAAGAAATTTTTCCTCTCCTTCCGAAGGGCGGTAAAAGCGCTACACGTGCTCCTCTTAAAAGATTATTTTCGCTTACGCGACATTCTGTTTTTTTCTTTTATCATTATTATCTCACAATCCGCACGTATAATCTACAATTTAGACAGAAAAATAAAAAATAAAATAATAATGAAAGGAAATAAAAGAAAATTTACAGAAATTTCTTAAGACCGAAAGATTTTTCTCTGCGATTGTAGTGAAAAGGATTAGGAATTATGTATATTTTTATGATTTTATTTCTTCGTTTGTTGTATCTTTTTTCCTCTTTTTTTTTTTGTTTTTTTTCCTAGCGGGAAGACTTTGGGCAACAAAATTATTATTCAAAGAACATTCGAAATAATACTTTCCTGAACGCTTTTGACTGCTGCCTTTAATAGCTCGATAATCACATAAGATTTATCTTTTGCTTTCATCTGTTTGGCAGTCTCCAGGGGGGAAAAAGAATAAAAAAAGAAACATTTATTCAAATTATGTTGATGAAAATGTGTGTGTGAAAACGCATGTGGATACTTTGGCTGATATGAGTGTCGTTATCCCTAACTTATATTAATGATCGTAAATTGGGGGATATTCCTTTGAACCTGGAGCACGTTTAACATTAAGAAGTTAAATTGAGCAACTAAAGGTATGCAATGGAATATGTTAATATGAGCTCGAAATGACTCCGGAATGTTTTGAAAATACTAAGCACAAAAATATGACTCCGAAAAATGAAGAAAATATGAGATTGACTCCGAAATGAGTCCGAAATTTTCATAAAACTAGGCTAAAAAATGACTCCGAAATTTAATCGGAAATAAGTCCGAAATCTTTACAAAATATGATACATATATTTATATATATATATATATATATTATATATATATATATATATAGTTTTATATTGAAATTTCGGACTCATTTTCTGGAGTCAATCTTTCATATTTTCTTACATTTTTCGGAGTCATATTTTTTTAGATTATTATTTTCGATAACTATTTCGGAGTGATTTCGAGCTCATTTACGGAGCTCACGTTTATCGGAAAAACCTCCTATTCCATTTCGGAGTCATTTTTGGCTGAGTCCTTACTTTGACGGAATTTTGGGAGCTCGATATACCTATTCTTTGAATTATTCAATTCATTTTGGCCCATTTCTGGAGTCACGTTGTTGGTGCTCATAATTTCCACTTCTTTCGGACTCATTTCGGAGTCATGACAAACCAGACAAACATATTTAGAGTGCTCGGAAAAGGAGTGTAAAGGGGCTCCTTTCAAAGCACACTGAAGAAGTGTTTTCGGACTGTTCCGAATAGGAGGGCTTTTGCCAAGGCCCAGGAGCATTTAGCGAGACTAAACGATTCATTTTTGTAAAATTATCACTTAAAGAGAATCCAAGCAGATTCTTAAAGGGCATTCTAACAACCATGGAAGATAAATTTTGAGATCCCGGAAGGTAAATTTTTTCATGATCTTTTCTTCCGAAAAAACGCTCATTTAGAGGAGCGTTTTAAAAGCAATTTGCGCTCCGGAAAATGAGTCTTCAGAAGCGCCGTGTGAACTCTTTTGGTTGGCTGGGGGAGGTGAATGTTCAGCACCTAAAAATATGTAGTTAAATATCTATTTAAAAACCATATAACATTTATTTGAACCCTTATATATATTTATATATGGCTTGCCACATATATATTAATATTAGGTGTAGTAAAAAGAAATCCATTATTTTTCCAATAGATGGCGTTATTTATCTGCATCTCGCGTTGTATAAGTCCGATCGTGTTCCGCTAGGGGGCATTAGAAAGATGACAGTTCCTACTAGAAAAGCTTTTTTGACACTTTTTTGATTGATTGATTCAGTTTTGTTTGAGAGCTTGTCAAAGATGGACATCAGCAAAGAGAAAATTCGCTACATTTTACAGTTTTTCTTCGATAAGGGAGAAAACGCAAGCCAGGCGGCTGAAAATGTGAATAGCGTTTATGGACCTGATACTGTAACAGCCAATCATGCGCAATTTTGGTTTCGTCGATTCCGTTCCGGTAACTTCGATGTCAAGGATGCACCACGCACTGGAAGGCCAATTGTCGAAAATGTCGATAAAATCATGGAAATTATCGAGTCCGACCGTCAGGTTAGCACTGTTTCGATTGCAAAAGAGCTAAAGATTGCACAAAAAACCGTTTGGAACCATTTGAATAAGGCTGGATACACAAAGAAGCTCGATGTATGGGTGCCACACGAGTTAACGCAAAAAAACCTCATAGACCGAATTTCCATCTGCGAATCGCTGCTGAACCGCAACAAAATCGACCCATTTCTGAAGCGGTTGGTGACTGGTGATGAAAAGTGGGTCACTTACGACAACGTCAAGCGAAAACGGTCGTGGTCGAAACACGGTGAACCGGCGGAAACGGTGGCCAAGCCAGGATTGACGGCCAGGAAGGTTTTGCTGTGTGTTTGGTGGGATTGGCAGGGAATTATCTACTATGAGCTGCTCCCATACGGCAAAACTCTTAACTCGGAACTCTACTGTCAACAATTGGACCGTCTGAAGGAAGCAATCGCCCATAAGCGGCCAGCTTTGGCCAATAGGAGAGGAATTGTGTTCCATCAGGACAACGCCAGGCCACACACATCGATAGTGACTCGCCAGAAGCTCCGGGAGTTTGGTTGGGAGGTTCTTCTGCATCCACCTTATAGTCCGGACCTGGCACCAAGTGATTACCATCTGTTCCTGTCCATGGCGAACAATTTTGCTGGTGAAACATTCGCTTCAAGAGAGGCTTCTGAAATTCGACTGTCTCAATTTTTTGCTAATAGGAACGAGGGCTTCTATGAGAGAGGCATAATGAAATTACCTTTAAAATGGCAACAAGTTATCGAACAAAACGGCGCATATTTGACCGAAATCGGGTCATTCTAACTATCTTAAATAAAGCCCTCAATTTAATGCAAAAATAATGGATTTCTTTTTACTACACCTAATATGTGCTTAACTGGACAAACCAAAAGTAATGAACAAATTTTTCAGTAAAGAAAATTTTTGAAATAGGTTCTTTTATGCATACTTTTGGGTGTTGAAATTCGCCTTTTTATGCCATTTATATATGTATTGTATACATACAAATTTAGTCGAATTTATGGCTTCCACATCAATTGGAACTCCGTCAAACAAATAGCATAAGAAGAAGCATACTTTCAGACAAAATCCAGTTAACATTTACCCATTGATCACCTCCAAATCCGTAGTTTGAACGCAATTAACATTTATCAAAGATTGTTTTTTAACCCAAATCAATTGATTTTCCCAACCAATTCCAGTTATTTTCTAAATAATCCTCGAAATCCCTCTCAATTAAATCATTCTGACACGCTAACATATTTCTATGTATTTCTGCTTTATCTGTTCGCTTGTTAATAAAAATTAAAAAAAGTGGCACCATAGCAACTCGCCGCTGCAAGTTTAAGCAATGCGAATTTTGATTCTCAATTTATTTTTCCCATTTTTTTTTTAACCCAATCACTACGAAATTCATAGAGCAAATAGAAAAAAAATCCCCCTGGATGCAATGGCTAAACTTTTTGCAAGGGAAAACAAGCTTTCTCGCTTGGCCACACACAGCGAACATTGGTGAATGGTTTTGGTTTTTTTTTTTTAATTTTTTTCGAGTTGTTTTCTTCCCCACTTTTTCCATTTCGAATGTTAGAATTTATGTGTTTGTTTTCCCCGGGCTGCATGTTGGCAACGCGGCTAAGCCCCAATACACAAAATGATAGTAAATTAAAATTTTCTATTTATATCTGAATTGCGATTTTTCACAGTAACAAACAGTTTTATCGTCATGATGTCAAGTCCTGCGGGTAAATTCGTTTGAATTTGTTCGTTCTAATTCATACCGAAAAAGTTTTCCTTCCATTTTTTTTTTTTAGTTATTTCTCCCCCTTCCCTCCCCCGAAGATAGTCAAAAAGTAAACAACCAACAGCAAAAATTTTTGTACTCTCACTTCTTAAGGTATAAATTCATAGATTAAAGCACCAAAGCTCAACCAGGGAAAAAAAAAGACGCTATGGAAAATCCTCTTCAAGCACACAAAATACTAAGTGCATTGGCTGGCTGACTGGCTCCTATCCTGTGTTATCCTGATGCCACGTACTGCTTTCGTGCCACTACTGTGAAGGCAACATGTCGTGTTCAATTTTTGCCCTAAAACGCTTGCCGTTCTCTCTCGGCTCGAAGAGTCGCAATAAAATTGTTTGAGTTACACAATAATACAACGTCGATCTGTTTTGTGTAGAACCGGGCATATCTATTTTCAGGCGCACTGCAACACACACACACACAGTCGTTGCAGCCATTGCTGGTGCTGCATTCGATCCATTGCTAGTGCTGCATCCATGCAGTGACTCATTGTGTCTCACTGTAAGTGTGCGGCGGTGCTCCCTGTTGCTGGGAGCTTGTGGTTTTTTTTTTTTTTTTAGAAAATGCAGCTTGTCATGCCTTCGCATCATTGTTGTGGTTGACATTTATTCTTTGAATTTTCAGACGAAATTGCTTTGGGCTATGTTTAAAACAGTCCGAATGGGGGACATTTTTCGAAGCATATTTTTGGGAATTTTTAACGAACTTTTGTCTATACGTTAATCTATAAAGCTCTTTGAAAATAGGTCTGGCTTTGTGGGCTTTTTTTGCCGGATTTAAGCAAGCATGGATAGAAATTGATTTTTGAGAATAGGGAAATTGAATGAAATTATTCATATTTTTGGAAAGCATTTTTGAGGGGCTTTCGTTCAATATGGATTGCGAGGAATATTTATGATGAGTCAAACTCGGATTTTGGCATTTAAAATGATCTGTGTGAAAGGAAAGTTAATGGAGAGGGCTCGGATTTGGTTAACTTTTATAAATTTAAGGCATACTTTATGGAGTAAAAATTTTATTCAATTCACAAAAAGTCAAGATTCAAATAGATTTTTGACTTCAATATGAAGTTTTTTGAAGTACGAAAAGTGGTATGAAGTTCAACTTCGCTAAAATTATTCGCAAAATGTTGGTAAGAAAAATTTTGTCCCTTAAAGTATGCTTCAAATTTATAAAAGTCAACAAAATCCGAACCCTGTTAATAGATAAGAACGACTTGTGGCATTTAAAAGTGGTTTAAAAAATTGAGCCTACTTTTTGGCTTACATAGAATTTGAAATATTTTTCTTGAGAGCATGGGACGTATAGGTACTATTACTATATATAGATGAGAAAAGCTGTCCGATTGTCTATAAACAGCGTCCCACCAACTCCAGATCATCATTGGTCGGATACAGCACCCTCAGAAGAAATGAATGGTTCGGAGATTCTTCATATCTAGGTACCTCCTCGACACAAAAGATTGGCTTAAAAAAGGTCGCCACTCTTGCCTATGGGTATGTGGATATTGAAGGCCTCAATCTGTAGCCTGGGGTCATTTTTCTGGAATAAAAAAATGTTGATTAAGAACAAAAAAGTCTTCACATGTTTTTCAAAAGAGTACCTCCTCAATTTGGCGTACATTCCCGATATCTTGGTCCGGAGGAAGCTGGTCGCATGATAGTCATCTATTATCCATTGATTAGTTTGATGTGCAAACAGAAAAATCGGCCTATGGTTTTCAAGTAAGGCATTTTAACTTAAGCTAAATCGGGTAATTTCTAATATCCGTCTCATTTCTATCCATTTACTCATAACCAGGGCTCGGATTTTGTTGCATTTATAAATTTAAAGCATACTTTATGGAGTAAAAATTTGGTTCAGCTCACATAAAGTTAAGATTCAAATCGATTTTTAACTTCAATAATAGTTTTTTTCAAGGAAGAAAAGCAGTTTGAAGTTCAACTTCGCTAAATTTTTTCGCAAAATGTTGGTAAGAAATTTTGCTCTATAAAGTATGCTTTTAATTTATAAAAGCAACATAATCCAAGCCCTGCTCATAACACATTCATGTTAAGTCTTCGGGAACATAGCTGAAGGGATGCCTTACCTTTAAAAGGCTCTAAAGCATTTCTAAAACTGTAGATTCAAGTTTTTGCACCTAAAAATCGGCAGAATGGTGTCAAAATCTAGTCTCCTCTTCAATTCATCGATGAAAATAATCCCACGTTTCGAATTCCTTCTGACTTTGGACGATAGCTTTTTAATGAAATTCCATTTAAATGGCTTTCAGCAAAATATAAATAGAAACTTTTTAAGCTTTTCCAAAGGATACTTTATGAATCGAATGTTTTCTTTTGGTCTAAATGGCGCTTCCTACTTAAACCCCTCCACCACATAAACTTTAAAAGTAATCAACAAAAGATTTCCAAGGAAATCATGCTCCTTCAGTGCAGAGAGTTAAAAACCAAAACCTCCACACTAAACTCCTAGAAATATGCAACAAATTAATAAGAGCACAAATAACACTCATTGATAAATACCTTAATGGAATTCCCTCTAAGTCTCAGACCCATTTAGCACATTTCCAATTGCATTTTGCCTTTTGCCTGTGCTTTTGCCTTTGCTCATGTGCAAATGTTTCTCCTTTACGATTTTGTTTTCTTCTCCCTCCTCCCGTTCCTGGAATTAAAGCGATTAATCTCTTCGTTTCCATGTCATGCCAAATTCAAACTGCACGAAAATCCTTTTGAAAAAACAACCAAACAACCAGGAAAACAAACAAACGACACAGAAGCTGTCTTGTTTTTTTGTTTTTTTTTTTAGCATATGTTAAATTAATGGATGTTTCATTGTGAGTTACAAAAACAAAAACAACAACAAAAAACCAAAAAAAAAACACCCAAATACATTCGCGTTTTTTACGCTCTAAACACGCTCAAACGCGTTGCATGTACGGCGCTTATCAAAGTTCAAAAGTCAGGCGTGTGAGACGACGATAACGAAATTCACTGCCAAAAGAAGTTCCTTGCCCTGCAGCTAGGGGCCCACGAAAAAAGGGCCAAAAGAAGAAAAAAAAATTCGTATTTCCATTTTCCTCTTCTGTTTTTTTAAGCGGAAATGACTTACATCAACTGGCATCGTTCCCCCTGTCCCTCCTTCTCGGTGGGATATCTTCGCAGAATCGCTTTCATGTTCCACTGAAATGTTTTCATGTGCGTGGCGGCGGCGCTTCAAAAGTTTTTCACTCCTCTTCTTCACCCTGAAGGGGAATCCCCAAAGCAGAATGGTACACATGTATGTGGATATGTGTTGGGATGTGCGTTAAGAAGATTAAAAAAAGTGAAAAAAATATTAAATTTTCAATTATGCTCTCAATGCAACGATGAAACCAATCAAGGCAGCTTGACAATTTTAATGAAATTTCACTTTGAACTCAAATATTTTCTTCTTTTTTTATATATATATATTTTCCTCTTCGGTTGGAAAAATGATTTTTCTTTTGATGTCGATAATAGTTTAGGAAAGCGGTAGAGTGGATAATGCTTTGATGGGAGAACGATTCTTGTATCTGGAAATTCTGTTCTTCCTTTCTTGATGGTCCTTCAGTATTGGAAGATGGAGTTTGAGGAATTTTTCATTAGTTTCTGATCGTGTCCTAGGAGACTTAGTTTCGACAAAATCGTGTTTCTTGGCTTTTATGTCTCCTTTCTTCTTTAGGTGATAGTAATTCTGTGGGTTTATCTCTTAACGTAAAGGCATAAAATCTTAAGAGGATAAGTTACTATCGGCTGTCAATCTTTCCTAATAACATCCTTTGAACTTCCGTTTATTGTGACACTTTAGACATACTGACGTCATTTTGCAATCAATTTACGGCTTGGTATGCCACTGTTACTCATCAGTGTGACAGAATAGATTCCCAAAAACAAGGCAAAAGAGAGAGTTTTTTGTAGTATTCTCATTCAATCCCCGGCTGGAAATTATATCTCGGCGGTAGCTATGCGCTAGCCAGGCCCTAGCTTGTTTATATCTTGGGCTTAGCTAGTAAAGTCTAGCTAGCGCCTTCCTAGTTTGTTAATCCTTCAGCTAGGTAGCGGTTGTTAGGCACTAGCTAGGCCCTAGCTAGTAACTAGATTTCTCTAGGCAATTTCCAGCCGGGTCGTATTATCTTTAAACGTCGACTCGGTAAGGCCTTTTTGAAGATCCTTTCTAGGTAATTTTGACCTCATAGGTGGATTCGTTCGGATTCAGATCTAAAATAATAGAGAAATATCCATACAACTGTCTATCCTTTTAGAAAGTTAAGCCTCAAAAAATTCTTCTTCCTTGACTTTTAGAAGATGCATTTTTACCCTTGATGGGAAGTCTAGGAAGCGGCGTATCTAAGAACACCTTTTAGGAAGTCAGAGGTATCGATATATACACAGCTATGTACATTTAACCCTGTCAATCTGGTCGCGGCTTCTAGAAGGACTCCAGATTTGAGGAGATGCTTCTTGGCAAACCTTATTTTACACTATTTTTATGTCCGGCAAGGGGCCCCCGCGTACAGAAAAAGGGCCCCAATATCAACAAACTCCCAGGTAATAGAATGGTGACCCTCATTTGGTTAATTTTAAGTGTTGAGGGGACCGTAGGATGGGAGGAAAATCCCTTAATTTCTTTGTATATTTCTTCTTGCGTTTTCAAGTTTCCCAGCTTATCCCAAGTTCCACAATTTAATTTCTCAGCATGGATCCGGAAATTCTTTCAACGGATCTGTCTACATATCCCACAAATCCCTTCAATCCTAGTGAAAGGATATCGTGTGAAAGTAACATATAATTTATGCTCATATCATGTATGAAGGTCAATGTCAATCTTATATTCAGAGCAAGCGATATAGCTATGATCACAAACTATTGAGAGCCAAACGCAGTTAAAAATTGATTTTTTCTTGAAAAAAAAAAAAATTCATCTAAAATAAATTTAAATTAAAAAACATAAATTTGAGAAAAATTCAAAGGATTTCCATCGAAAAGAACATAAAACCATAATTCATACGCACAATGGCTTACGAACAATATAAGGACTTAATTCAACAAGCCGCTTTACACTTTCCTTTACTCCTAGCCATTTGTCAGCGCGATTATCCTTCTCCCGAATCTTTCAATTGTTCATTTCATTTCGTTTCGTCTTCTTTTTTTTTTTTTTCTTCAATCCTGAGCTCCATTTTAAACGCGAATCCTTTGTGAAGGATTTGAGTGCGAATCGTAAAAAAAAATTCTCCTTTTTTTTGAAAGAGTTATTACCGCAAAATGTCGTTATCGTTGTTGGTGGAATTCTGAAGGATGTGCAACCACTTACAATGCCTTAAGCGGATTTTGGAGTTTTACTTTTCTTTTTAACTTCACGCCATTTTATATCCGTGAATTATAGTGCTATAAAGAAGGATGCAATAAATCGTCCATTGAATTCTATTGAGAAAAAAAAAAAACAAACTAGAACCGCGATTAATTTGAAAATCAACGCAAAAAAGCTTAATGGAAATCAATTGTCAGGCCTAAAAATAAATTTCCAATTCCCTTTTACACAAATCTTCCATCAACTCACATCCTTGGACCTACATACTTATATGTGGATGTGTTCGCAAAGTCCTTTTAATTTATTGCAAAACGAAAGCGCTTTTAATGGCGCCGCCACAGACATCTCTTTGCTTAACGCCCTATTTGCATACATTTATCACTTCTCAAGATCAAGGATTGTTTGTCCTTTTTATCTCTCAAGCACTGTTACTCCTTTGACAGTTTCCATTTTTATGAAATGAACTTTTCCATGTGCCGTGCGTTGCTGCCTTGACGGCTCATTCCAGCGGAAACGAAAACTTTTCAAGAAAGACATGTCTGCCCGTCCATGGAGTGTCGTCTATGCATGTGTGATTTACATGGCTATGCGCGTTAGAAGTGCCCCTTTTCAATCTTATTATCTTTCTTTTGTTCTATTTTGTTGTTGTTGCTTTCTTCACGCTGTCAAACCCTATTCTTTGTAGGAGATTAAAGATTGCTTGTCTTCTTGTGCTTCTTTAAAAGGGACACGCTAGGCTGTTGAGACTTTGTTCGATTGTTTCTGACACTTGTTTTGGCGACTTTTTATTGAAAAGATAGGGGGCGGAGAGGGAGAGAAATGTAGAAGGAGAGAACAGAGAGAAAGATCGAGAGGGAAAGATTGGGGAGAATGATTGAGATAGAAAGATAGAGAGAGAAAGGTTGGGAGAGAAAGGTGGAGTGAGAAAGGTGGAGAGAGAGTAGTGGAGAGAGAAAGGTGGAGAGAGAAAGGTGGAGAGAGAAAGATGGAGAGAGAAAGGTGGAGAGAGAAAGGTGGAGAGAGAAAGGTGGAGAGAGAAAGGTGGAGAGAGAAAGGTGGAGAGAGAAGGGTGGAGAGAGAAGGGTGCAGAAAGAAAGGTGGAGAGAGAAGGGTGGAGAGAGAATAGTGAAGAGAGAAAGGTGGAGAGAGAAAGGTGGGGAGAAAGGTGGAGAGAGACAAATGGTGAGAGAAAGGTGGAGAGAGGAAGGTGGAGAGAGAAAGGTGGAGAGAGAAAGGTGGAGAGAGAAAGGTGGAGAGAGAAAGGTGGAGAGAGAAAGGTGGAGAGAGAAAGGTGGAGAGAGAAAGGTGGAGAGAGAAAGGTGGAGAGAGAAAGGTGGAGAGAGAAAGGTGGATAGAGAAGGTGAGAAGAGAAGGTAGAAGAGAAGGTGGAGAGAGAAGGGTGGAGAGAGAAGGGTGGAGAGAGAAAGGTGGAGAGAGAAGGGTGGAGAGAGAAAGGTGGAGAGAGAAAGGTGGAGAGAGAAAGGTGGAGAGAGAAAGGTGGAGAGAGAAAGGTGGAGAGAGAAAGGTGGAGAGAGAAAGGTGGAGAGAGAAAGGTGGAGAGAGAAAGGTGGAGAGAGAAAGGTGGAGAGAGAAAGGTGGAGAGAGAAAGGTGGAGAGAGAAAGGTGGAGAGAGAAAGGTGGAGAGAGAAAGGGGGAGAGAGAAAGGTGGAGAGAGAAAGGTGGAGAGAGAAAGGTGGAGAGAGAAAGGTGGAGAGAGAAAGGTGGAAAGAGAAAGGTGGAGAGAGAAAGGTGGAGAGAGAAAGGTGGAGAGAGAAAGGTGGAGAGAGAAAGGTGGAGAGAGAAAGATGGAGAGGGAAAATTATAAAAGTAAAGGTGGAGAGAGAAAGATCCCGAGAGAGAGACAAATTTAGAGAGAGAAATTTGTAGTGAGAAATTTAGAGAGACTGTAGGAAGAGAGAACAGAGATATTAAGTGAGTTAGATTGCTCTAGAAAGATAGAGACAAAGATATACAGAAATATATAGATAGAAAAAGAGAAAGGAACAGATTAAGAGTGAGGTAAACAAGTTAGAGAAAGAATGTGAGAAATACATTAAAACTTAGTGAAAGAAAGAGAAATACAGAGAGAAGGATTTGCGAAGTGATTAAAAGAAAGAGAGAGTAAGGAAAAAGAAGAATAACAGAAAAGCAATAAAAAATCGAAGCATACTTTTTACCCAACAATAGTTCAATGAATATTTTACACAATCTAATGGTACTGCTATCAGCTGAAAATGGACATTTTAAGCTGCAAATACTTTTCACCCAATCTACATACTGACATTCCTACTTTGCTGCTAAACTTATTCCCCTCTCCTTCTCCCAACTCGTTATTACCCTGTGACAGTTCGCCGTATTGCACTTTTCAGCACTTACCTGCATTTGAAAGAAATTTTCAGCTCAAACGCCGATAACTATGCTAATTTCATGCCATTCATTTTATCGTTGCATATTTATGAGCACCCACTGGCTTTTCTGAATTCCATTTTCCGACATAATTTCTAAAATAAATCGTGTGATTATGCGCGCATACACCGATAATTTCGCCATGGCTGCACCGACTGTTGACTCTGCTTCTCTCTCTCTCTCTATCTCTCTCTCTCTCTCCCACTCTCTCCCTGTTTGTCTCTCTTTTGAGATTTTAGAAAATCCATAAAAGCAATTAACTTAAAAAGTTTGTTCAACACTTTTGAAAAATGACTGTTTTTTTATTTTTAGTGTGCTTCTCTCTTTTACACATAAGCTTTAGCTCACATAACTTAATTGGTTGTAATTTGTTTTTTCTTCAACGCTTCCAGTGAATCTGAAAACAAATTGACAAAACTTTTTAAGGTCCTTATTTTGTGTTTCTTTATCCTTTATTTTTTTCCATCTTTTTTTTGTTTGCCTCATGTTCCAATCAGCTTTTCTCACCTCATCTTTTTGTTCCTCTGAAAGTCAAGTGAACGCACTTACATGCTGTGTCATGCATACTTGACGACTACCTGCGACGCCGCTGAGGACGACGGTTAGGACGGCGAACACGCTGACGAAGCTACTGAATAAGTCATGAGGTATGTACTCGTATAATATGGAAGCAAGGAATATGTATAAGCAGAGGACTAGCTGTGGCCGAGCTCTATGCCACAGAGACCTCTCTATATTGCATTAATAAGTATTGCTGTTGCATAGAAATTGCTATCTAAAGGGCCCTCTCCAGCTCTGTAAGGAATCTCAGCAGGAATTTTCTAAATATTCCTTAAAGGGAAAAACGTAGCATAATTTCATTTTTTAATGCAATAGTGACAATCTTTATATCTATATATTTTATGTCAAGACGTTTCTTACAATCGAAAATTATTGATCATTTATCCATTTCTGAAAATTACACATTGAACCTTTTAAATCCATTTAAATTTTTTCGAACTTGGCTTTGCTGTCAAAATTCCTTTCAGAAAGAACGGAAAATTCAATATTTCTAACAGAAAAATCTGTGTTACGACGTGTTTTATTTACAGCAAAAAAGGGAGCGAAAACAGAAACTACTCTTTGACGGAACTGGAGACTGTTAACAGAAAATTTCTGCCACAAAAATTCCTTCAGCATTTCTTAAGCTTTTTTTTATATGAAGTTTTTCATTTCTGACAGAGCTGGAGAGGGCCCTTAAGGGATAAAAAAAATTTCGTTTCGAGTTGATTTCATGCAGAAATTAGCTTTTTAACTTATCGATTACCCAAGTTATAATTTTTAGTTGAGTTATTAGAGAATAAAAGGTCCTATTTCAAGTTTAGTTTGGGTCAACGATGTGTTTTCGATATGAAGCAATTGAGATTGAAGGGGTTAAAGGGTTAAAAGAACTCCTTAAAATAGAAAATATTGTACTTATTAAATGTTTAACTTTTTTTGAGCTTTTACCCAATAATTAAAGCTTACCCCAAATTAGAAATGAGATAAAGTTGATAGCTATCGATAATTTTCACCATATGATATCGATAATTTACACCATATGATATCGATAATTTACACCATATGATATCAGTATAACTGTGATATTAAGACGATTACTTTTTCCCAATTATATATCGGTATATATGTTACCAAATCGATAGATCGTTGCCATCACTATTTCCGAAATGTCGTTTTAAAAATCTGGGCTAGTTGCATTCGGAAATTCGATTGAGAAGGTTGTCCGTGCCTTGTTCGCGTTATGAGCTGGCTCCAATCGCCTAGTGTAGCTCACATCAGAATCCTGACGACGGTCATTTAAACGTGTTTTAACCTTAATTTTCAATCCTGACTAAGGATCTGATCCTTTTTAACGCTAAGTCTAAACGGAGTCGAAAGAGTGTCAAGGAGGAATAGAAGTACTCAATGGCACTCAATTCGCTCTAAAGCGTACAATCTAACTATTCTTGGCGGCGGCCATTTTGCTCCTTTGCCTGTACTCCGTCTGAGGGCGGTGGTGAGGGGGCAATTACGCACACATTCGTACAACTCGTATCAGTGCCTGACGTCAGTCATTAAAACGAAGACTTAACATTCTAAAAGTTCAACCTGGCATATGTGGACCTTACTGTGTCCCAGCCATTAATTTAAAGTCAAAAAAAAAAAAAAATCTGGGCTTAAAATAGCATTCAAATAAGTTAATTCGATGTTTAATTGATGAGATTGAAAGGGGATATACCTTTCTTTACCTTTAACCCAATGATCTAAGCTCACCACTAATTACAGATGAGAAAACTTTGATACATACCGACAATATCATATGATGTATCAGCAGAACTTTGTATATTGAGCAAATTTTTTATAAATTGCTAATTGATTTATTTTTATTTTTATTTTTTTTTTTCGGAAATACCGATATACATTATCCAATCGATATACACTTGCCATAACTAGTGTTGAAACGATACCCTGAAAGGTTCGATACCAGTACTCATTAAATGTATCGAGATAAAGTATCGATACCATTAAAATATCGAACCAAAAGTATCGATGCTAGGTAGCACTTGCTCAAGATTAAGCAAATTTTTATGATTCTTGGTATTTACACATCATAGCCAGGGCTCGGATATATATGTATTTATAAATTTAAAGCATATTTTATAGAATAAAAATTTTTTTTCTTCTCACAAATAAATTTTTAACTTCAATAAGAATTTTTATGAAGGTAGAAAAGCCTTTGAAGTTCAACTTCACTAGACTTATTCGCAAAATGTTGGTAAGAAAAGCTTTTCCCCCATAAAGTATGCTTTAAATTTATAATTGCATATATATCCGAGCCCTGGTCATAACACAGGTAACACAATACTTCAGTGTTTTAAAACAAATACGGCAGTTTCAACACTAGCTATAACTAATCAAAATCATCGTCTAATAAATCGGGACAACAAACAGCATTAATAGGAAGTTTTATTTCTGTTAAGTTTTATATGAACTGACAAAAAAAAATCTCATTTGTATAATCTGACCTCAATTTAAAGGCCATTTTTTATCTCAAAAAAGCTCATCCATCCAACTAATCTATTGAAAATTCTCTACAGAATCTATTTCAAAATAAAAATCTCAAAAAACAAATTGAAATTAAAAACATGTAATCAAAGTTTTCATAACCCAAAAAATCAATTACTTTAAAAGCTGATATGATATGGTAGGTACGTATATCATGTAATCCTTGAAAATATCTATTCAATTTAAGAATCTTCCTTCTAAAAGAAAGACTCAATATTCTTGTTATTCCTATCAAAATTGAATATCTCTTTCTAATTCTCAATATTTCTAAGAAATAAACTGTATCGAATTCCTGTGAATGCAATTACAAAGATTCAAGGAGAATATGGCAAAAAAAAAAAATATAATAAAAAATCCTTTCAACAAGTTTTTGTATGTAAGAAAGCTGAGCGTTTCGATTGCACTTGTCAGGCTTCAGATTCTCATAAAAAAAGCAACAACAGTCCATGTACCTTAATTGCTAAAATTTCAAATTGAAATCAGCTTCTCTCCTGTACAACAGAATTTTGCAATCGACTACAGGATTGTGAGAAAATGTTTCATTGTAAATTGTAAAAGGACACTCAGATTGAAACGTGATTTATAGCCTTTGCTATTAATTTGAACGTGACTGGCATTTGTGAGGAATGAAGAGAACGTTCTGATCATATTTATGGTTGAATAGTTTTTATGACAGGTAAGGAAATATGAGGTCTTTTTTTAGTTTAAATAAATCGAGGGGAACGTCCTTTTGTATCAGGAAAGTACTTTACGATCATGGAGATGAACCTTTTGAACGAAAATCGATTTTGTATAGGGATTATTTAATAATCAATTTCCAAAGGCTTCCGTCTATCGTTGAATTTTGGGTAGCGGAAAGAGGAATATCAAAAAAATCGACAAATTTAGTTATTTTTCTAGTTAATTTTGGTAATGGCGTTTACATACAAAATTTTGACTTAATCTCACAATTTTATCGATTTTTTTTTATGTTCTAAAATCAGGATTTCCCTGCAATTTATCTTCTCTAGTCTTAGGCATTATTTAAACAAGTCATTTTGATGAGTAACATTTGAAACTGAGAAATACTCGGGACATTAGATGTATGTTTGGCCCCCTCTAGCTCTCTTTATCTTTCTCCTCTCCTTCGCTCTCTCCTTCTCTATCTCCTTCTCTCTCTCCTTCTCTCTCTCCTTCTCTTTCTCCTTCTCTCTCTCCTTCTCTCTCTCCTTTCTTCCCTCTCCTTCCTTTTCTTCCTTCTCTCTCTCCTTCTCTCTTCCTTCTCTCTCTCTTCCTCTTCCTTCTCTCTCTCCTTCTCTCTCTCCTCTCTCTCTCTCCTTCTCTTCTCTCCTTCTCTCTCTCCTTCTCTCTCTCCTTCTCTCTCTCCTTCTCTCTCTCCTTCTCTCTCTCCTTCTCTCTCTCCTTCTCTCTCCTTCTCTCTCTCCTCTCTCCTTCTCTCTCTCCTTCTCTCTCTCCTTCTCTCTCTCCTTCTCTCTCTCCTTCTCTCTCTCCTTCTCTCTCTCCTTCTCTCTCTCCTTCTCTCTCTCCTTCTCTCTCTCCTCTCTCTCTCTCCCTCTCTCTCTCCTTCTCTCTCTCCTTCTCTCTCTCTCTTCCTCTCTCTCCTTCTCTCTCTCCTTCTCTCTCCTCTCTCCTTCTCTCTCTCCTTCTCTCTCTCCTTCTCTCTCTCTCTTCTCTCTCTCCTTCTCTCTCTCCTCTCTCTCCTTCTCTCTCTCCTTCTCTCCTCCTTCTCTCTCTCTACTCTCTCCTGTCCTTTGTTCTCTCGCTTCTATCTCACGACTGAAATTTAAAAATATATATAAACTCGATTGATTTCTCAACATCTACCAATTTCATGTTCTCTCTCTAACTCCATTTGCTCTCTCTTCCCTCTCCATTTCACAAATCATCGTCTCATCTCACTCTTCTCTACCTACAATCCTCCTCTCTCTCTCCATTCTTCTTCCTAATACAATCATCCCTCTAGCATATGTCACGATCTCTGACACCTTCTTCTAACTCTCTAAATTGACTTTTCTCAAATTCCATCAATAAACTCTCTCTTTACATCCCACTTCTCTATATCTCGGGCTGGTTTCAAATATCAAAACGGAACTGAGAATAATAAACAAATATATATAAATCATCGATTTCCATAGTACATGAACAGTTTATAGAAAATGATCTCCTAAATCATTTGATTTTAATTCCCTTCATTTCAAGAGAAATCATGTTCATCATTATTTAAAAAAATAAATCCTCCATTCCATATGACAATGTGTTTGTAATAAAATCATCAGCGTAAGGCATATGTCACGGATTCTGACACACTTGATATTAAATATTAAAAGAAATATGAAAGAAGCGAGTATTTTAAATTAAAAAAATTTATTTAAATGACAACTCCATATGTCGGGCTGGTTTCAAATATCAAGACGTGGAGGAATGTCATGAAATCAGTCATCAGATCTCGCTTGACATGAACGTTGACTGACATCCTCGTATATCCCAGAAGCAAAATGTCATCCTGAAATGTAGGCAAAGGAAAATATCGTTGACAGCTTTTCATTTCTTATGGGGAAGGTTTTCTTTTTTCAATTTCAAATTTCAAATCAAAATTTCTGAAAATCTCTTCAAGGAGGGATGGCGGTTCGTTTAAGCAGCTTATGAACTCACCTGCCGTCCAATCTTATAGCTCATCAAAATTTCAGCAACTTAAAATGTTCTTAAGTGAGTTTTTAAAATTCATTATCTTCTGGAAAAACTATCATCTTCGCACTTTTGGGAATCCATTTTTTCTTATATTTTTTCTGCTTGCTGTCATTTAAAATATTCCAGAACTCGAGATTGAAAAAAAACGCGTTTTTTAATTGAATCGAATTAAGGAGCCGTTGCCGTTAAAGTGCAAAATGCAGAGCTCTATCGTCCTTCGTCATCCTCCATCAACGTCGCCACGTCGCGTCACGACGGGAACATTCTGTTGAAGCCTTATTATTTAATTTACCTCCGACTCGCTCAATTATGGATTTTACCTCGTGTACCTTTCGCTTAAAGCTAAAAATTATGCAAATTTCATTTCGTACTTCTTTTCTGCGCTTTCGCTTTTTCTTTGGAGGGGGAAAAAAAATCAAAACGAAAATTGTAGCCAAAAATGTGATGCGACAAAAATTTCTGTAAATCTGCATTTACATTGGGCAACAATTTTATATATACAAATGCAATTTTAAATGCAATTTTTCCAAATAAGAATTATTTGAACTAACTTTCATAGGAGAAAGATGTTTCCATGCATAAATTCGTTTTAATCAAAATTAACGTTGGGCAAAAATATTAGTTTGGACATTTCGTTTATTATTTAGTTGAACCGTAGAATATTTGGAAAAATTTTTCATTAGAAGAAAAAGGTTGCCTTGTATAATTTTGACTAAGTCTGCATTTACATTGGGTGAGAATTGACTTTTAGTTTTTTAATTAATTAAAGCAAAGATTATCCTGATAATTTTTTTATATATAAAAGAGGTTGCCTTGCATAAATTGTTCTAAATCCACGGCGCAATAGTTAATATTGATTTCTCATTCAAGCCAACCAAAAATTATCCGGATAAGAATTTTCCATAGACGAAAGACATTTTTACATGAATTCGTCCAAGTCTAGACTAAAATTGGCCAAAAAAATTTATATAAGCTTAAAATGACAATGGTAATCCAATCTCGTAGTTTTTGTGCCAGTTTTCATAGATAAAAGCCTCCTATGTTTTGCCTTTTATGAATTCGTATAAATCCCCTTTCACATTGGGCAACAATATTAATTTGGACGATCAATTCATATATATTTTAACGCAATACTGGACTTCTTGGAATATATTTGATTGACTAAAATCATTTAATATTTCTTTAATGTCCGGCTTAGACTAGGCAATTCAGATTCAAGAGTTGCCCACATTTAATGGCGAGAAAGCAACGGGGAGTGTAATCGATTCCAATCCTTATCACCTACTAGCCGACAAATTTGGGCAACCTTTCTATCAGAATCGTTTAGTCTAAACCGGGCCTTACTCATATGAAAAAAAAAAATATTTTGTCCGAAAATCGCTTTCACCTCCCATTTACATTCAGAAACAATGTTTCCATATCAATTCAAATTCGTAAAGAACACCGAGGGATGAAAAAGAGAAGCTTTTATTTCCCATAGACCTTACGAAAAGATATGTCCAAGTGGTTTGATGTCTTTATTGTCACCTCATGTAAACAAGGACTAAGAATATTAATGCATTACATTGATGTTCTCACTACTGCTACTGTTTTTTTTTTTTTTTGTTTTTTTATATGAAAATGTCTTTTTTTCTTCTTCTTATTAAATTTCCCGCAGTCCGTCCTGATGAAAATTCAAATCCGAGTAGGCATTCGCTTGCTGAGGTCATGTTCCACTCAATGATGTTGTACCTATTTCTTTGAAAACTTTTGCAGTTTTCCGCCATTTCCTTTTTTATACCTTTTCCGAAGGAAAGGGTATATTAAGTTTGGCACGGTGTATGTAACATACCAAAGGAGTCGCGGTAGATATAGACATATATATATATTCTTGATCAGGGTGACAAGAGGAATCGATCTAGCCATGTCTGTCTGTCTGTCTGTCTGTCTGTCTGTCTGTCTGTCTGTCTGTCTGTCTGTCTGTCTGTCTGTCTGTCTGTCTGTCTGTCTGTCTGTCTGTCTGTCTGTCTGTCGGTCACACTTTAGTTTTTCGTAATTTACTCCTAAGCCATGAAAGATATCATATTGAAATTTGGCATGGACTTCAACCAGGTAAATGTCCGAAAAACTGCATACAATTTTCGTAGTCCCTTCTTGGGTCGTGGGAAGTGGTTCAGAAGTTTCAAAAATCACGATTTTTAACGTTTTTCGTGGATAACTTTTTTACTATACATCCCAGCTGATTTAAATTTGGTGTGTGTATAGCTACCATGTAGACTTAAGCTTTCGCTGAAAAAAAATTGCGACATCGCTATAACTATGGTCATCATCCTACACATTAGAAAAAAACACTCTTTCTCTTATTCTCGCATCTGTATACAAAAATGATTTTTTTTTGCTTCTTCTGATTGTGTATTTTGCCGCCAAATAAAGTCGTCACTTATGGTTAAATTTTGACCATGACCACATTTCGCGAAATTCGCAAAAATTTGGTTTTCACTATTTTGAATTGAGGATTTTGCAACTAGACAAAATGTCCTCTAACGGTTAAAATTTGACCATGCCCACCATTCGCAAAAAATTTTTACTTAAATATAATTTCGAGTTTGTGAAGCTAAATCGAAACACAGATAATGTGTTGCTAGAACAACGGAAAGGGCAAGAATTTTTGTTAAGGTAATGTTTCAACATATTTAAGGCTGAGGAAAAGGTATGTGTGCAATCGGCTTAGCCGATGTAAAACTTCTTTACTTGTTTATTTTCATTGCCGCCGTGCCATATTTTCTTACGCTTGAAAAATAATTAGCGAAATTAAATCTTTGCTGGGCTAAGATTTTCTTCGCTTATTTCGTTTTTCTTCATAACTTTCTTCTTAGAACAGCCATTCAATTGAAATGGTCTTTTGGTTTTCACATTTCCATGAAAATTGAGTTTTGATTTTCGTTTGAGGCGGAAATTGTTTTTAATGTGTTTAGGTGGAATGGAGGACCGTAATATGAGAATATTGAAAAATTATAAAGGCAATGCTTTTCAAGATGAAAGATTCAATTGAAGACGGATAAAATAGAATGAATAATTAATAGAAAAACGAGGCGGATCATTAGTTGTGATGGCAATGGGTAAATATTTTTTGGATTTGAAAGATCTATCTGCCTCTGAGACAGAACATTGTGATGACCAATAAGTCCTCCGATGCGTAACAATTTTATATAAAAAAAATTAGCATATAGACTCACTGTGTTAACTGAGTCCATAGTACCCATGAAGTAAACACTGAAATGGCTCCCTCAGGGGTATTTCATGAGAGACTATTTGAAATCCATAAATACCCACCATGTTCACACATTAAATATTACAAGACGTAAAGTGTAAAAACAATGTTGACCACAGTTTCTAAAAGTACTCGATAGATGTAGGAAATTCCCGTATTTAGGTTTGCTAGATTGTCTACAGGTCAATTTAAAATTAGTCTCAAAAAGTTGGGCTGAGAATTAAGTTGCGGAGTTCTTATAGCTATGTCTCGAAAACCGTTCAATATTATTTTTTCCTTTGTATGACAAAGTTGTAGCCTTAGATGTGAAGGAAAGAGTTGTAGAAAAAAATTCCTGGAAAAGCCCTTATCCCCATTTCTGGCCCATAGACCCCAATTTGGTATGAATTTTTGTTTAATTTTTTTTTTTTTTTTACTTTAGTGAAGCAAAATCAAAACTAAACAACTCTTTGCAGCACATCAACCTTATCATAGCACCCCACTTACGTTGTTAGACCAAAACGCCTTGTACTAAATTCTCCACCTTAATTTTTCATAGAAACACATTTTATTTCTCCCACAAACAAAGCAGCTTTAAGAGAAAAGTCTTTGCAGAGAAAGTTTAATACAATTTTTTTGTTTGTTGATTTTTCCATAAAATGTTAAAGGAAACTGCAGCTATTATCTCGATGGCTGCATTTTTCTTCATGCTGCACCACATCAGTGAAAATCCAGGTAAAACTCATCATTGTCATCATCTTTTCCATGAAAATCATTCTTAAACTGTAATTCAATCTTTCAGATGTGATGTATGTTCTTCCACTTAATAGCTATAGGGGAGATTTGTACTGCTCGATTCTGGTAAGGTTGGAGCTTTCACGGAATTGACGAATATTTAATCCAAAGAAATATCTTCGCAGTACATCGGAAAAGTGATATTTACTGGAATTTTGGCTTTCGTATTCATAAGAACGATCTGATTATTTGTGGAAATTCATTGAATCTTGTTCTTGTCATTTTACAATATTCAGATTTATAACGTTAAAAAATTCGTGTTTTCATAATTCGTTGGTACAAATCGCATATCAATTCGGCGAAAAATATTCCCTTTTGATGAGGCATGCAGCCAGCGGAGTTTAAAGTTCTTCAAATCCTCCCCGAAATGAAGATTATTTTTTCTTTGAGTCACGGCTTTTCTCTATGCAAAACAGGATCTGGCAGAAATTTACACTTTTCGCATACTTTGTGCTTTTTTGGAGCACAATCGATATGTATCGAGATCTATCGATGTTCTCATATTTTTCCTTCTACAAATTGCTAACAAAAAATATTTTCTTTTGTATCTACTGTCTCCCTTCTTTATCATTACTCAAGCCACCTTCGCTATAAAAAACAAATCATGGCTGAGTCCCAGCCAATGATTTTTCTCACGATTCTCAGGAGTTTTATATTTGCTCTCATTACTGAAGTGTCTTAATTAATGGATATGAGTTGCAATATATAATATAAATTATAGAATGGATCCATAAAACTTAAACTGCTGAAAAGACTTAAAATTTTCCATCATTTTTTGCATAAAAATAATTTGATAGAAGGACAGCGTGTACATTTAAATTTCCCTATAATTCGTTGGCTTGAATTGCAGTGTCTTGCTGCGGTAGCTCAAGGATGTTATAATTCGTGGGTATGAATTACATACACAAATGATTTACATGGAAAGGTATCATTCTCGTATGTTAATTACAGATAACGATCAGTTAAGACTACAGTTATTTTCTCCGAGCCTAAGGTTAAAGCTTTATTATTGACATGCAAATATGTATAATTTTAAATGGCTTACTAAATCAAGCCATAAGTAAGCAATTGCGCACGTTAATTCTCGGCCACAATTTTCGATATTGATTTGACCTGTAGACAATCTAGAAAAACAAAATAAGGCGATTTGCCAGCCAACCATATGCGGAGTGCTCCGAAGCAGGAGTGTAAAAGGGCTCCAAGGACCTTGAAGGAGAGTTTTCGGAGCGTTCCGACAATGGGATTCTCAAAGGCACCGTTAAGGACGTTCAGGGAGTCATGTTTTGAAATTGAAGTATCTAGTTGGCAATGTTTTTGTCATTCATTATGGTTTTCCAACAAATGCGAAGGCAAGCAGTGACGCAGATTTACAGGAATTTTCCTGTTAAAAGAAACGTGAAAAACGATACGTTAGTGGTTCTCATGTAGGTTCGCAAATAGCCTTCGTAAATTTTGCGATCGCAAATAAATTAAAGTTTATCTACCAACTCTTTCTTTCTCTTTTTTTTACCATAAGTCCTAGGCTCGTCAAACGCGATTGGTCATGTATGCGCGCCCCAACTTATTATACGAACTAGCTAACGATGTTTTGCGAAACAAAAACCATGGGAAAGTTTGTCACGCTTCGTAAAATTTCTTCCATACAAATTTTGACAGTTCATTTCCGATTTCGTAAAATTTGCGAACATGCATGAGGACCACAAATATTTTTCAAGTTTATAAGCAATCAAGCAATCCAAACACACTCATTTTGGATTATCTTTGGATTAATTTAGGAGTCCTTTTTTTGTAGGCTAATAGAAGAGTCCGCACGGAGGCCTTGCGCTTTATCTGAGGGAGCATTTTAGGACGCCGAAAACAATCCTTTAAGGAGTCCGCAGGGCACACTTTTTTCATATGTTTTGAAAAGGTCCTTTTCTCCCGCCAAAACGCACATTTAGGATCCTTTTAGGAGGCTCCTTAGGAGCGTAAACGCACCGCATTGAGAGTCCTAAAGGTGCACCTAGCGGAATCCAATGGTTGGCTGGGATTTATCAACTAAGTACTTTGAGAAACAGCATTAAAAATTTTTTGTAAATTTTATGTGTTGCACCGTTTTATTCGCAATCATAAATTGCAGTTAATCTCGATGAGGCGAATTTCGCACGAATGAATTTCTAGAAATTTTTAACGAACCAAAAAAATTTCTAGGGAAATGTACATAGTTTATCAATATATTGACATAATTTTGAACTCAAAAGAACAAAAACATCAAAAAAATCATCACAAAAGCCTTGAAATCGATGTAAGAAAAAAATCCTTTTAAAATTGTGCTCAAATTTTTGGAAATTTTTTTTCTGGAGTTTCTTATTTTTCAAACGTAATATTATTTATTTGTTAAAGACCTACGGCTAGCTTTCCTTTCACACCGTTCAAAAGAGATTTCGGGGTTCGAAAATAAAAACATAAACCTTTTTTTTTTTTCTTTGGGACAAGCTAAATAAGTTCGAATCGATTCTGACCGTCCATGTCCATTCAAAATCTCAATACATTCGATCCATTTGCTGATGCAATACGCGGCGGTGACGACGATGTTCAAGAAGGTCTCGTTCACATAAGAATCCAGCAACGTATGGGCCGTAAGACATTGACGACGGTGCAAGGACTTTCATGTGAATACGATTTAAAGAAAATTGTTCGCTCATGCAAAAAGGAGTTCGCGTGCAATGGCACCGTTGTAGAACATCCCGAGTATGGTGAGGTGCTGCAATTACAGGGCGATCAACGTGAGAATATCTGCCAATGGTTAACAAAGGCCGGTCTGGCAAAGGCGGATCAATTGAAAGTGCATGGATTCTAAAAAAATAAGATTGGGCGACGACGCGACGTATACTTAGGCAAAATTCTTTTCTCTCATTCTCAATCTACAGTGGATATGCTCCAGACCGACACAGTACACACACACACACAGTACACACAACAACAAAAGGCACGCGTACGAAAATACGTACAATTTAGTTTTGGAAATTTTTTGAAATTTTTTGAAAATATATAAATGCTTTAGAAGGACTTGGAAGTTGTTCGTGTGGTTCTTCATTTCAATGGAAGGACTTTTGTGCCTGTTTTTTGTGTGATTCATTTTAATTAAAAGTTTTCGGTTATAAGTGCAAATATTTTATTCATACCCAATCTCTAAAATTAACATAGACTTTGATCATCAAGCTCATTTAAGTAGGAATTCGGGAAGGAGGGGGAGTATTGGCGTATCCTTTGGCTGTTTGATTAAGCTCATTTCCGGGCATGTTCGTTTTTGTATCCAGTAGCAGCAACAGCAGCATAACGAAAGCTACAAAATGTCCATAATTTGAGTGCTCCGATTGCGATATGCATGCTCGGCTGCTGCTGCTGCTGCAACTTACTCCGAATGTGATGAATATTGGATCTGGATGGGATGGGTATTGGGTGGTTGGGTGCTGTGCTTTGAATTTTTGAGTAACGAAAAGTTTAAGCAGGCCAAATTTACAATGGCAGAGAGGTGCACCTCGTGCGAAGCTAGTTCGGAGAATATGTATGCAGAAATTTCTACATTTCGAATGCTCAATTTGCGATTGCTGCATCACACAAGTTCGCAATCAGCAGAGTTTGAAAAGCTACAAATTTTAATGGTTCGCTTCGTTGTTGGTCGGGAGCGAGGGAAATGAGTGGGATGGATTTAGAAATTACTTTTTCATATTTTCGCTCCGATAAGCTTAAATTGTTCCCTGAAGGTATGCTTCGTTTTATTTAAATTTCGACGATTTTAGAAAACGTTTTCGTTTTGTAAAATAACTCTTGCGCAAATAAAATTTATGCGCTAGATGATACGTATTTTTTTGTTTGTTTTTTGGGTCAAGGAGATGCACGACTATTATGATAATTATCACTTCTGGCACTTGTTGCCAGTCGTGAAGGCGAGGCTTTTTTAAAAGTCAGTGATTAGCTAGCTCTCAGTGTAAGTATTCATTCTTGTCTTAAAAGGGAATCGGAAACTGTAGTCCATCATGAAAAATGCCAAAAAAATTTCGAAGTATTAAAATTTTGGGACACTTTGCGGGCACTTTGTGACACTTTGGGAGACTTTGGAGCACTCTGGGAGGATCTGAATTTTTTTTAGCTTGCTTTAGAATATTTTGTGACATTTTGGGACACTTTGGGACATTCTGGTAAGCTCTGAGATACTATAGTATGCTTTAAAATATTTTCTGATACACATTTTGGGACGCTCTGGTGAATTGTAGGGTATTTTGTAATGCTGTGGGACACTGTGACGTGCATTTAATTTAAATTAAATACATGAGAACATCAAAAATTATTCCATTCTTTGACACTTTTTTCTTTCGCCTTTCAATCGTACCTACAATTAAAATTTATCTCCTTTTTTCTCACTTTCATTCCTTTTCCTAGCACCCTAGGATTGTATATTTTTTGATAAAGCTATCTATTTTTGTATATATTGTATTAATCACCCGTTTCACCCTGAATTGTATTTTCCCCCCACAATGAAATCTTTGTGGGACTCCCTCCTGTTGATTGAGGTCAAAGTAATAATCTTAAACGTGCAAATAAAAACAATCACTTGTCCAATAAGAAGGCATTCTAATGAATTTTGAAATATCCTTAAATGGCTGCCATTCGTTAACTGTACACCCATTTCTTTCCTGCTGGGTCTGGCTTCTGTGCGCTCATTAATTGTTCTCTCCCTCTCAATGATCTTGCTAAAATCTACCCTAACTGGGAATACACCAAATTTCTCACTTTCTTGTCTCTCTCTCGCTTCATCCCTGGATTCATGATTAATTGTAAAGCTACATCTAATCTGAACATATTATCACCCTTCTCTCCCGTTCTTCTTCCCTCTCTCACCTATCTTTTCTCCCTCCTCTCTCTCTCTCCAATTTCTCTCTCATCTCCTCTCTCCTAGCTCTCTCATTCTCTCCTCTCTCTGCCCTCTCTCTACTTCCCTCTCCTCTCTCTCCTCTCTCTCTCTGTCGCTCTCTCATCTCCTCTCTCCTCTCATCTCTCTGCTCTCTCTCCCTCTCTCCCTCTCTCTCTTCTCTCTCTCTCTCTCCTCTCTCTCTCTCCTCCTCTCGTCTCTCTCATCTCTCTCTTCTCTCTCTCCCTCCTCTCCTCTCTCCCTCTCTCTCCCTCTCTCTCCTCTCTCTCTCCTCCTCTCTCTCTCCCTCTCTCTCTCCTCTCTCTCTCTCCCTCTCTCTCTCCCTCCTCTCTCTCCTCCTCTCTCTCTCCCTCTCTCTCTCTCCTCTCCTCTCCTCTCTCTCCTCTCTCTCCTCTCCTCCTCTCTCCTCTCTCCTCTCCTCCTCTCTCTCTCCCTCTCTCTCTCCCTCTCCTCTCTCTCTCTCCCTCTCTCTCTCCTCTCTCTCTCCTCTCCTTCTCTCCCTCTCTCTCTCCCTCTCTCTCCCTCTCCTCTCTCTCCTCTCTCCCTCTCTCTCCTCTCTCTCTCCTCTCTCTTCCCTCTCTCTCTCTCTCTCTCTCTCTCCCTCTCTTCTCCCTCTCTCTCTCCCTCTCTCTTCCCTCTCTCTCTCTCTCCTCTCTCTCTCTCTCTCCCTCTCTCTCTCTCCCTCTCTCTCTCCCTCTCTCTCTCTCCCTCTCTCTCCCTCTCTCTCCCTCCTCTCCCCTCTCTCTCCCCTCTCCTCCCTCTCTCTCCCTCTCTCTCCCCTCTCTCCCTCTCCCTCTCTCTCCCCTCTCTCTCCCTCTCCTTCTCCCCTCTCCTCTCCCTCTCTCTCCCTCTCTCTCTCCCTCTCTCTCTCCTTCCTCTCTCCCTCTCTCTCCCTTCTCTCTCCTCTCTCCTCTCTCTCCCTCTCTCTCCCTCTCTCCCTCTCTCTCTCCCTCTCCTCCCTCTCCTCTCTCTCTCCCCTCTCCTCTCCTCTCTCCCTCTCTCTCTCCCTCTCTCTCCCCCACTCTCCCCTCACCGTTTCACCCATATTTTTTTGAGTTTTTCTCATAAGACATTGAAGCGCTGACCAGTACCAGAAAAGTATAAATAGCGATAGCCTCAACCTGTTCGGTTAGTGTGCGGAAGTACTTCGAAGAGGTTAGATCAGCGTCGCTTTGTGATGCGACTGCGTTCAATGTGGCCTGTGAATATGTTATGTTTAGATGTGGCACATGTGACATGATGAATAAAGGACATACGGATAAAGGATAAGATATGATAATGTCTG
This sequence comes from Chlorops oryzae, assembly GCA_020466095.1. NCBI lineage: Eukaryota > Metazoa > Arthropoda > Insecta > Diptera > Chloropidae > Chlorops > Chlorops oryzae. Next base: position 15,586,825 of record CM035809.1, on the reverse strand, counting down.
TCATATCAATGCGAGACCCCTCAAAATAGCTAGCCAAAAGGTAATTCCAATTTTGAAATTTTTTATACCCAAATCTATTGGTTTTAATTGATTTCGAGCCATTGTAAGTAATTAACACTCAAGTGTAAAATTCATAAATAATAGAGAAATTTCTACTTAACGCTGCTTTTAACCCACTGTACTCTCAATAACACCAAAAGCAAATGTAAAATAAAACTCCAAACGACACCAGCGAAAGGGTTCCCATTTTTTTATTCTTACCATTAGCATTCAGCATTTTATGCACTCCTTCTTGATTTAATATGCAGAAGTCGCTCCTGTTGCCACATTATCCTTCTGAATTCGCACCACATGGCGTTCGACCGCAACTACTTTTGTGCTTTTAAGTTTTTTCCTTTATATTTTCTTCCTCGGAGCTCTTTTGTCTTATAACTTATTCAAGCCTTGTGTATGCATATAAATAAAAGCAGACACAGAAACAGAAGCAGAATGATAGTGATGGAGTGTGAAGGGGAGACACTGAAAGGCAAATACGTGACAATAAATACCCATGCATGGCATCGAAGCTGGAGATGTGGAGCACTCTGTTTTTTTTTTCCTTTTCTTAATTTAATCCAATTCTCGATGGAAAACATCTTGAGCCAGTAGTCGTTGTGCATCCTTGGCACGCTTTCGTATGGCAAGCCTCCAGTATGGGCTTTTCTCTTAATTAATGCTCGACTGTGCCAAGACTTTTCGACTCTTAATCTTAACATAAATCCATTTATTTAAATTTTGTGCTATTATTTCCAATTTTCGAATAGTGATCTCAAGTTCGTGGGCTGTGTGGAGGTCATTAAGAACCACAAAACGGAGGGAATTTCTTTTTCAGGGTAAATAAGAATCATGGGATTTAAGGGAAAGGTTTTTGGCTTGTCGCACATATTAATTTTGATAAAGGATTCAAAAAAGAGAACCTTGCTCAAATATGTAAGCATACATTAGATCTGTCAAAAGTTCCTAAAAGTATGCTAATCGTTTTGAAAATAAAGGATAAGTCGTTTTGTGGGAAGTTTTTTTAAGTCTTAATAGTCTGGGGCATATATTTTGCGGTGAGTCGAAAAGAAAATGAGGGTCAGAAATATGAGTGCGAAACTAATGCCGAAGGAGGCATGATGCTCTTATATGAACCAATTCGATGTACTAAACGGACTTATATTGGACGACTTGCCTAGGAAAAGAAAACGCTCTTCATGAGCTCTCGCCAGAGCTGTCTATGAGGGCTTTGACTTCGCAAATTAGAAACCATAGCTGATTCCCTTACGAATCAGAATTTGAGGCCGACTTTATCGGTGATGTCAGTAGACTTTTTCCCAATGGGGAACTTAAGTAAGTCAAAAATTGATTGTATGAGTACGATTCCAAGATGACAGCACTCAATCACACGTTCAGTTGATCTCTTAACATGTCAATCACTCAAAGCCAAATTGACAAGTTGTCGATTTGGTTGAAAAGTTGTCATTTTTATTGACAAGTTACTTTTTACCAATTAAAGTGTTAAATCGTTTGATTTCTTTTTTCAATATTTTCATTTCCATTTTCAATATTTTTAATATCTTTTAATTTTTTTTTTCATTCAACTTTTATTCCGAGTATCCATTATCCTTATTTATTTATTGAAATAACGAAAAACAAATATTTTCAAAAGGAGAAAATTCTCTTCAATTGCAAAACGTATTTATAGAGAATTTCCTTCGTGCTTTGAGGGAGGAACAACTTCTTGATGTTTAGTAAAAAAAAATAACTTCGAATGCAAGAAAATGGAAAAATAATAGTTTATCTCAATTTCTTGATTTTCCCTAAACAAATAAGCAAAAGAATGCTGGAAATTTTCTATAAATTTTCTTCGTTGATGCATTTACTCGCCGGTACTTCTCACCATCCCCCTCAGCTCTCAGCATATTTGCATTGAAAAATTGCAATCGGGGATGGGGGGAAAAAAGTTGAGAAAACTATTCGAAAAGGCTTTCAAGTTAAATTGAAAAAAGTTAAATAAATTGACTAGGACGTTTTTTTTTGGTGTTATGGTCTTGAGCAAATAAATAAATATATTTATTATTTACGTGAGTCCGTAATGAAGAGCAAGAATGAAGTAAGAATTTTTAAATTGGAAAGATTTTTTCTTAATTATAATTTAAATTGAATTTTGTTAGCTTTAGAGAGTCGAGTCGAAAGCTGTGCGCTTTTAATTTATTTTTAATTGAAAGCCTTGAGAGTTATTTGATTTCTGTTTAGGAAGTGTCTTATTTCGAATTGAATTTTTGTTCTTAATTAAATGAATTACTTTTTGTTTATTTGACAAGGCATTGATTTCATTTGCACGAATTCAATTGAATCGAAAACGAATGTAATATGATCGGAAATTTCTCAAGAAGTGTCGAAAGAAATTGATACGAATGCAGAAGTAAGAAGGTTATATAAAATACCCTAGCATATTTAAAAGGGCAGTCGATTATGGGAAATGCTTAAGAAGACTTAATATATACAGTGTGCTCTCATTTATGTGGACGTCTGCAGGATTGGAAACGTGTCTGCACAAGAAAAAATATATGAGAAACAGGAACAACAGAGCATTCCCAAAAAGTTGAGGTATCCCCTCAATTGAGGTGGCCGCAGAGACAAAACTGAAGATAGTCCCTAAGGCTGAAAATATAAAGGAAATTAAGTTATAAGAAATCATTGGGGCATACTTAAAGGAATTACACCATTACAGAATTTTCAAAAGTTCTAAAAAAAATTACTTCTTGATTTAAAAGGTGCCTTAGGGCCTTAAAAACGATGTATCAAAATATAGGCAGATGACAAAAAGGTTTTGTATAACCCCCTTAAGAAGAAATGACTCGAGAAAGGGTCTGGCGGACTGCGGCATCATGAAAGGAATTTTTTTATTTTGTTGATTTTTCAATAGTGAACATCTAAAACACGGTGGAGACCACTTATTAGATTTTTATTTTGAATAGTCCTTGAAATATCCTAGAAAATCTTTTTTGTGAGCCTTTTTTCAAAATAGAATATCTCAACACCCAATTGAGACAGAAAAATGATCTTAGAAGATTATGTTAGGTAAAAAGACAAGGAAACCAAAAAAAATTTTTTAATTTTTACACTGAGAAAATATTTTTCTCAAAACTAAAAAGAAAATTTTTACTCTCAGTATTGATATGCTGCGGTAGACGTGCGTATGCGAAATTTCATAGAAAGCGCATCACTCATACGGCATGTAGGACGAGCGCGCGCATTAACGAATATGTGATTAACATCCTACATGTCGTATGAGTGATGTCTTTCCTATGATATTTCGGACATGTGCAAGGAACACGGGTAAATAGTAATTTTTAATAATTTTTTCGAATGCCTAAAACTTCCTGAAATAATTGCCCACATGCGGGCCTGATGGGAATAATGAGAACTACTTACAGTTTAGATCCCACTCCGAACGAAACTATAAATCATGTGACTGCAAAGTGTCTTATCATCTGTCAGTATTGCAAATTTGTGTAATCACATTCACGGAATATTCTATGTGATTTTCTTAACCATTTACTCCCAGAAAATAAAGGAAGGAGACTTTCTAAAATACTTGGATTGAGAAGCTTTGTAAAGGAAAATTATTATATAGGGTATAAGTGATAATTATGTATATCGGAAGGGGCTTTAGGCATTACAAAAATATATATCGTGATCATTTCTTCGTGTACATTTTGTGATTCTTCAGATGTCCTTGGAGGGTCTGGATCCCCAAAAATCCACCTCGTATCAACTCCCCCTCTTAGATTCCGTGATTGCGATATTAATCAGTATGCATTTACAAACTGTAATTATAATCGATCTAAAAAAATATCGAACATTCAAAAACACATCTTCCGATAACACCAAATGACACTAGTTATTAAGTTATAGGAAATTCCATCACTACACATATTCCTGTAACCAAGCAACCCATTCTCTTCCTAAGGGGAGTATCCAAAAGACATAATACTTATAAATCATATTCAATGTACTCCCCCAAAAACTAAAAAAAAACAACGAAAACCCCAATAATCCAATTCCAGAATAATCCCAAAAGCAACACAATCCAAATGATTGTCAGAGGGAAATCGAGAGCAGAAACCCCCGAAACTAAAATTAACGAAACAAACCAAACATCTGAGCCAGAGACTAAAACCCGATTCGAGAATTTTATTGCATTTGATTTCTCACAACGAAGATTTCATTCTTCTCGTTCATTCATTCGCTTCGATCCGTTTCGTCTCGTCTCGTTTGGTTTCGTCTTTTTCCCGCAAGTAATCAAAACAGTTTTTCCAAGACTTCCCCCGTTATCCATCCACAATGCCACAATCCGCTTTAGTTCGCCACGAAAATCGACTGACTTCGACTGCGATGTCTTCCTCTACTCCTTCATGGTATGGTCCTGGCTGTGGTTGTAGCTGTTCCTGCGACTGTGACTGCTTAAATAAACAGTCAACTGCGACTGATGGCAGCCAGGAGCGCAGTGTAAAGAGTGCTGCTGCAATTCCGAACCCAACTGTCTTTGCATTCTGCATTCTGAAATGCTTTTAAGGATTAAACCATTCCGCATGCTGTGGCAACACAACAGCTGCCATCTGGTTCTTCGTTGTTCGTCCTTTGTCCTTCGATATTCGCTTTGGGTTAACTGTGAGAGTGCACAACCCAGTAAATCTATATAAAATATACTTCCCTCTTGAATGCAACTAAAAATTGCTTCGCTCTCTATTTTATGCATAACGTGAAATACCACCAAGAAATCCTTTCGTATTCCTTTCGGCTTTGGTCGAGTGGGATTTTGGATTTATCAATTCTCTCCATTTTTTTTTTTTTTTTGGTTTCTTTCATTTATGGAAAAAGGCGATTAAATTGTTTAATAACGCGTTGTATTAAAGGGAAATTTAAAATGAATATTATGCCTTACAGTGGAGACACCCATTCGAGGATATTCCCGGTGGTATGAATTTGTCTAGCTTGTGGGTTTTCTGGTGCCCCAAAAGGGTTGATCGTATCGAGTCGAAGGATATGTCCCGGAAATTCTGTTTTGCTCAGATTTCTATGGAAAAATTCTTAAGTTAAATCCGTTCAAAATTTAAGTGGTTTTAAGTAAGAAATAAAATCTAAAAATCTCTCATAATGGTAAAAATCCCTCAATTTGGCATCACTGACATTATCTCTCAAAACAAAATGTCCCCATGTATTTGTATGCATTTAATGTGAGTCAGCTGTAATTTAACTAGATCAAAGTAAAATCAGTTTGTTTAAGAAAAAACATTTTTTTTCAATAGTTGCGTTTTTTGGCGTTGCCAGATATTTTGAATTATTTTTATTAATTTTCAATTGATTTTGATATTTGGGATATACGTTTTTATACCACTTTAGTTGATTCAATAGACGAGTTATAAAAAAAAAATTCAGTGTTTTTCGGTGCTGCCATATTTTTTGAATTATTTTTAATAACTTCCATAATTGTGATTAACTTTTCATGCCATTGGGGTCAATTTAATAGACAAATCATAAATAAAAATGGCAATATTTTTCAGCGTTGCCATACTTTCATAATTATTAATATTTTTCAGTTAATTTTCATAAATTGGATTTAATTTTTATTTCATTCTAGTCCATGTAATAGACAACAATTTTATACAACAATGGCGTTATTTTTTCGGAGTTGCCATAGGTTTTTTTAAATTATTTTTTATAACTTTCGATTCATTCTTATATATGAGTTGGTATTCAACTTTTTAATACCATTTTAGTCAATTTTATGTAGGAATTATAAAGCAAAATGGCAGTGCTGCCATACTTTTATATAATTAATAAGTTTCAATGAATTTTCATTCATAAGATTTACTTTTTATTTCATTTAAACGAATGTAATGAACGAAATGTAAACCAAAATTCAGCCTTTTTTGGCGTTGCCACACTTTAATAATTATCAATAATTTATATATATATATTTTTATAATATTTTTGTCTTCCCATTTGAGTCTAAATGGCCCAACTGCCGAATTACAAACATAAATTGACAACTTTCTTCAAAAATGTTGACAGCTGTCAAAAAACACAAAACTCTTACATCAAAAAACAACGTCAATTAGTATTCTAATCAGTGAGAAATTATCAAAGTTTTCATCACAAATATCGAAAATGGCTATAATTTCTTAAGCTTCGATTTCGTCAAAAAACAAAAAAAAAATCAAAAAAATTCCTTTCAAAAGAGAACTTCAACTCATTTATGCTAAACGATTCTAATGAAAAAGAAAAGCGAAAATTTCAATTTCCAAACTTTATGATTTTCTCTCCCCCAAATATGAACGATTCAAAAGGCTTCCTCTTAAGACTCTTTAAGCCCGGAGCGCGTGTTCTTCGCAGTCGAGTCGCATTCAATTCGATTCTATTACTCAAAGTACTGAGCTTTTCTGACCAGCAGCACATATGCTCCGAATTACCCGAATTAACTTTAACGAAACTTCAACGTCCATTCAACCGAGTTTCCAAATCCAATTTGTAAACTTTTTTCCGAATTTTTTTTTCTTTGTTTTTTTTTTTTTTTTTTGCTTCACGCCTGCGAGTTTTCATTGAGTAAAAGCGTTTGAGCAAGCAAATCACTAAAGCTGCAGAAAGTATTATGAAGGGGAGTGGGAGGGAGCGGCGACATAAAAAGGAACACTTCCGTCACCCACACACATCGATTGGTGGATTTTCACATTTCGGAATTTCAACGAAAACGCAGGCAAAGAAATTTTGTTGATAATGATGGAATTACTTACTTACAGGAGCCGCCAGAGTAAGAATAGTTCTTAAAGGAGAAAATCGAAGTGAAAAATTCCAAAACATGCCAACAACAACAGCAACAGCAACAAAATAAAAGAAGAAGAGCAACGGTGGGAAGACCACAGCAGGATCTGGTTTACGTAAAGAATTTACGAGAATTTCTGTTGTCAATAAATTGCGAAGAAGAGGATGTAGAGGGAGTGGGGGGCACCCTTTCAAATACCAAGTGTCCAATCAAGGGATCGTCTTCATTGCCAACTTACTCCATTTTATCCTAGCGTGAACATTTTATTTACTTCAGTTTTACCGTTTCGGGAATTGAAGGAAGTGGATAAGTTTACCAAAAGGATTTTACAAAAAAAGGATAAGAGAACATGCTGTGTTTTGGCATGTAGCAACATTGAATTCGGAGGGAAGAAATTTCAGAGAATTACAGGGAATGGGATGTATGTTTGTTTGTTGTTTTAACGTGTTTTCCTGAAGTCATTAGGGAACAATAATTATGCTTAGGAGCTGCGTTGGAGCTGCGTGAAAAGGAATTTTTTTGCGGTTCTTTTCTTAAGACAGTCCGAACAAAGTAGGGATTCCATAAAAATTATCTCGTACAGCAAGGATATTCGATGTTCTTTCTGTTTGTCTTTGCTTTGCTTTGTCTGTCTGATTGCTTGTATGGAGCAGCACTATTTTCAATTGAGCTACCCTTGGGCGACTCCTGTGGCGATTTCTGAAAGGGGTTTTTGTTTGTGGAAGAGTTTGGTTGGAATTCCTTTGAATTTCATAAGGAAAAAGGATTCGCACGATGGAGTTTTGTGCCCATGAAATGATTTAACTGAAGGTTGCCACAGGCCAGGGGTTCAATTGAATTTTAAACGAACTTTTAAGTTGAAATTGAGGAAATTTTCAGGTGGAAAGGTGAGAAAATCCAATCCGTGAAAGGCAAGTTAGAGTCGTGTGGGAAAATTTTGGTTTTTTTTTTTGGAATATTTAATTTTTAGACACGTGTATATTCAGTCATTGAATCGATATTTATAATAATTTATTTTATATCAATATTTTAACATTTGAAAGTTTTTTTTATTATTTCCGTTAATATATATATATGTCTGTATTAGTGATGTTACGAATGTGATTTTTTAAACATTCGCGAATGCGGTTATCTGTTGCCAATATTCGCGAATGCGAATGTTCAGTTTTAAATTAAGCGCCACTTATCTATGCTTTGGTATTGCCAGCTGACGTGCCGTGTAAGCCCCACATATTTTTTGTGGTGCCCTATGATCCATATAAAGAAGTTATTTAATTAATATTTAATTTTTTTGAATAACTTTTAAATATTGTTTTGATATCTACAAATCAATACACATATCAAATCAATCTACATAAAGAAATATATAACATTAATTTGTAAATATTTGTTCGAAACGTTAATATTTGCAAAATATTTCGATTAAATATTTTTCATGAGGTTTAATGTCAGTAATGGATTGATAAGTTGATTAAATTTTTGCATAATGCTTCAATTGTTCCAATTTTCATATGAAATAAATGTTTTTGAATTCGCTTAAGATATTATTGATCATTGATCGATAAACTTGAACCTGTCTAAAGCAATTATTTATTTTTTGTTTTCTGCCCTAATATCCATAAAAATTAATTGTCATTGTTTTAATTACAAAACTAATAAAAAATTTAATTTTTAATTATTTGAAAAAATTCAATCTTAGCACTTAAATAATATTAGAAATTTTAATATGTCCAATTTTCGATTTACATTATCTTTCTTAATCTATTCAAATTGAAGAAGTAAATAATATTAACATCCATAACATTTGTATATTTTTCGAACGTTAATATTCGCAAAATAGATTCGCAAAAAAATATTCTTAACAACACTAGTTCTGTATATAAATGTTTGTATGCATAGATTCCTCCCTAATTCCAGCTTTTTTATTACACTAGCTTAAAAAAATATTTTTTTTTTTTAAGGATATCTGAATGCACTTTTCTTAAGACGAAAACAATATTTTTTTTAATCGGTCTTGAAGCGTTTTTATATTAATTTTTTGCAGAAAAAAATTACAACATTGCCCTTTATCCTTTATCCATAAAATTTTAAAATTAATATGTCCAATTTTAAATAAAACAAGAAACTGTGTTATAGTCAGCCGAGAGATGTTAAAATAATGTTTAAGCGCGCCCAAAAAATGACCATTAAGAAAGCATATTCAAGAGACTTTTAAGGCCATAAGGGGCCCCATATACCGCCTATGTTATTTCTAAATGAAAACCGCCCCTCTGCCACGCCCAGTTTAAGTAGATTTGGAATTCAAATTTTTAAAAAACGTTCGCGCTATAACCTAGATTTAGCCCGGGCTCCTTATAACATGGGTCTTACGTGTCGGGGCTCCCTATAACTAAGCTTTATTATTAGGAGCCGAGAAATTTTTCCGCGGTGAACTTAAATGCGACTCTGCGCGTGAAAGCAACAAAACAAAATGTCAAAGTGACGTCCGAAATGTCAACCTTTTTCTCTTTCTCTATATCCGGTCGGCCGTTTTACCTGTAAGTGCTTTAGTCAAAATAAGTTCGAAATAATCGAGAAAATCAAGTGGAAGCGATTGAAATCCAATGAAAATGAGTTTCCAGAATGGAAGCGACGATTCTTGTGAAGCGTTTCCATTGACAATTGTTCCAAAAAGCCCAATAAGAATGCTCAAAACAGCAACATTAGACTTTGACAGCTGTGGAAAAGGCGTAATGAAATTGTTTTGGATAAATCGCCCTTGATACTTCTCGCCAATGAGTTTGTAGTCGTCTAATGATTTATTTCGTTCGCAGCCACCAAGATGAGGAAAATAATGAAACCTGGAAAGATCGTAATCGTCCTGAGCGGACGTTACGCTGGTCGCAAGGCCATCATAGTCAAGACGTCGGATGACGGAACGCCCGAGAAACCCTTCGGCCATGCACTGATTGCTGGCATTGACCGCTACCCCCGCAAGGTAACCAAAGGCATGAGCAAGACGAAGCTAAAGAAGAAGTCCAAGATAAAGCCTTTCCTCAAGGTCCTGAACTACAATCATCTGATGCCGACGCGATACACTGCCCATGACATCAGTTTCGAGAAGCTGGCGACAAAAGACCTGAAGGACCCCATTAAGAAGAAGACACATCGCTTCCAGACACGCGTGAAGTTCGAGACGACTTACAAAGAGGGCAAGAACAAGTGGTTCTTCCAGAAACTGCGCTTCTAAGTAGTCGTAATTTTCCTATATTTACTTTTTTCTAAGGAGCATTCGTTGGAAGTTGGGGGAAGCGTTTGGAAGTGAAAATAAATCCCGAAAAATCAAACGTTGTGTGCTCTCATTTGGATGGTGGCTCAATTATAAGTGGATACGAGCAGTCAAGATAATTGGAACAGTCGATGCCTTGAGTAGTCTTGAGGTGATACAGTATTCCCCGGATATAAGCAAGCAAGCCCGCTCTATGGTTATATCCAATGAATTCAAGATTGACGGATTGGCACAGGTTGCACTGCTTTTAAACGGGAAATGCTTATATCCGAGGAAATCTGTAATCCATATAGGATCATTTAGTACTAGTGCCTATCGTTAGCCTTAGGTTGAATTGATTCAGAACTAGCCATAGTACTACAAGCACACTCCACTGTAAAATCCAGGGAACTATATTTATCATTAGGTCTCGAAAAAGAGTACCCAAAAAATATCAAAAATTACTAGGCCTCGAAATCCCTGAAGCCAGGTCATCTACCACAGCACCTCTTGGATAATTAGGTACATCTAAATTGAGCTGCTAAAAGACTAAAAACCCCTTACAATTCTATAAGGGATCGTATGGAAGGAGAATTGGATATTGAGAGGCTCGACTGGATTGCTGAAGATAGAAGATTAAGCTGTATGGTCAATAATAGATTCGACATTTGATGCTCATAGTAAGAAAACTAGTATCGGGCTTAACTATATATATAGCGGCCAGCTAGGAGTACCTTAGTCAAAAATTTATGTTCGAGAAAAATCATTTAGCTCATCCTTCCCAAATGCAAAGCAACTAGATTTTTTCAATAAGGTTTTAGAAGACCGAGAGTGGATCAACTTCTACCTAGACACCATTATCTTTTGAATACTGAATATAGCCGATCGTTTATCCTTTTTTTTTTTAGTAAATGAAAACAGTTAAAAGTTCGGAGAGCTTGTTGTTTTATTTTACGATTTTTATAATTAGTCATAATAATTTTCTATACACTAAAACCAATTTGAAAAGTTTGAAATACAATTAAATTCGTGAAAAAAGTCAATAATTTCTCAAAATTTATAACGACAGTGAAATTGGCTACAATTTTTCTTGCATGCTAGAACTTTTTTTCTTTACATCAAGATTTTTATGCGTTTTGCACTTAGCGTAAATTATATTACAATGAACTTTTTAACGTTTACATTATAGTTTTAACACATCATAGATTATAAAATAATAATTTTTAATCGATATAAAATCAAAGATCAATCTGTCCATATGAAATAAGCCGTTTTTATAGAGCTCTTGAAGAGGTGTGAAATTGTCCAGAGCCATGGAGGAAAGTGTCTGATTGTGAGCAAGTAGGGCAAGAAGGAGAATCTGAAAAGAGTTGATAGAAGGTATTAGAAAAGAAGTTTCAAAGATGTTTCTTCAAATTTCGTGCGTTAAGATGGATGTTTTTTTTAAATAATGATGAAATAAATAGAAGAGAAAAATATGTTGAAACACGAAATTTGAAGAAATTACTCAATATCATTTAAACTCTAACTTAAGACTTAAACTATTTGATTTTCTCATTTCTTAAAGTGCCTTAAAACTGTTACAGAGAAAACGGTTAAGGACTTTAATTTGTAGCAGGATCTCAATTCGTTAGAGAAATCGGAGGCTGAGCAGTCATGAAACAATTCGATTGGTTGTGAACCACAATTGTGTCAAGCCTGGACCAGCTCCAAAAATTATTTAATATGATTTTGGGGGAAAAAAATTACCTGTTTTAGTAGAAGATTTCGACGTCCAAGGATAACAATTCGGTTACGGTTACAGACATTTAAACATCAGGATTTGTTTTTAGGATAGGAATTTTTTTTTTTTTGCTTTAAATTTTCATTAAATTTATGGAGCACACGTAGGAGGACGTTATGCTGTTTGGCGAGCGTGGTGTGGTTACTTTTATTTTTCTTGCTTTTTAGTCGATTAGTCGGAATTGTTTAAAAGAAATATATTTTAAAAACAGAAAATTAAATTAACAAAACATAAATAATTTGAACTGAAAACCTTTCACTTTTCATATTAAGCAAACATTTGTCTTCTCTAAAATTGGCTGACAACGTTTCCATGCGGCCTGATCCCGTGTTTAGGTTGTATTGTGAGTGTTGTGTTAAGGTTTTTTTTTTTTTTTTTTTTTTTGGTGCAAGTTGCAAGCGAGAGTGGAAGAAAAATTCAAAAAACAAAAGTTTTAGTTTTTCAAAATCATTTGTAAAAATATTCAATCTAAATAATAATCGAACCAATTTATGTGCTGAGACAATACATCACAAAGAGCCAATCATGTAGGAATGTGGCCAATCTCTTTTTTCTTATTTTTTTTTTCGTCTACAAAAGAAACTGTTTACGGTGTACTTGTTGTATACTGGTTAAATGGAAAATGCAAGTCTAGTTGTTATTTTTTTGTTTGCTACTGTACTGTAACGAAACAAAATAAATGTTGTCTACTTGGCGGTAGCAATTTCTATGAAGATTAAGCTGCAATCGAGTGAAGGTTTTCAATGAAAAAGTGCACAGAGTTGTTTTGTGGGTATAGCAATGCTGCTTAGTGTGAGACTACAGTGTGAGTTGTTATAGAAGGAGTAGTAAAAAAAACATAAAATAATAAGCCCAATTCTGAATATTCCCGGGGAATTCACTTTTCTCGAGACTAAAATCGTCCTTCTTTGAATAGATAGGGTAAGGAAAGTTATGGGTATGGGTAATGCTGCCATCGAATTTTCAAAATTCGAGAATTCAAAGAAAGTAGATATTTCATGAAGAAATTGTAAGAAATTTCGACAGAGGAAATTATTAGAAGAGAAATGAAATGTGATAATAAAATAAGGACATATATTTCAGTTATTTATTTAGATAAAATAAATGAAAAATATTTATTACAAATGAATATTTTAATAAACAATAATGAAGAGAATTAGCAGGAATAAATTTTTTTGACTGAAATGAATGCTGGAATGGACATAGACGTTATTTATTAGATTTGGAAAAATATGATTACGATATATTACAGAATATAAATAGTAGCTTGGCAATACATTATTTTTTCACATTTCCTAGTGTATACAGCTGTAGAGGTATTTTGTCAATTCTAGAAGGGATTTAGTTATCATATTTGCATAAAAAGTTAAATTGGAGATATTTTGCAAATATTTTTGAAATATTCAGAATTGCCGTTGAAAAAAAGGATTTTTAAAAAAGTGATAAAAAAGGATTTAAATCTCATTCACGGGATGGGGTTTTAAGTATGTAAAAGTAAATCCATGGTAACTTCCCCGCGAAAATTAATAGGATGATGCAGCATTAGGTATGGGTTAAATTCCCATTCCCTATCAAACTTCTTCCCCCAAATATTTAATTAAGAAGAATTTTACTCTCGAGAAAATTAGAGTCCCCGGGAATATTGAGAATCTGGCTGAATAAAAAGTTTTAGGCGAATGTTATAGTTCAGATAATTAGATCAAGAAATAAATTCTAGACTACAAAAAGCACAGATTTTTTTTGTTATAAAGTTAATAGATAGATTAATAGGCAATTAAAAGTACTTCAAATACATTTCCTTTAGAATTTGTTAGAGTTTTCAATTAGTTTTTGTGTTTAGTATTTTCGGTTAATACATTATTTTAGTTACTTTGATAAGTTAATGCACATGAAAAGCTCTAGGCAACATTTATTTTTTTGCGGACTGTATATAAATATATATGCTATTGTTAACAATATCTTATTTTTTGTTTGACACATTAATTTTTTAATAGCAGTTACAAAATGACAATATCAGATTTTATCGAATTCGACCGACAATCAAATTAATACAAATTACAAACGAACAGTACATTTAATATTTTTGAGACACTTAATTCAGACTTACTACCTTTTAAGTTCTGATAATACTAATATTTAGCGTATAATCAATGAAAAAATAAATAAATAAGAACAAAATCTAAAACATAAATTCAAAAAAATATTAAATCTAGGGTCATAGTCTTCAACTCGGCTTTAGAATATATTCTTAAAGTCTTCATGCCAGTTTAACTCAATCAATTAACTTTTCTATATTTGAATTTTTCAAAAATTTTCATATAAAATTAATTAACCTGATTTAAACTCACCTGAAGACTATAATTTGAAAGTTTAAACCTTCAAAAATTTAAATTGAAAATAATTAAAATTAATAAAAAAAATCAGAACAAATCAAAATTAATCAAAAAAAATCAAAAAACCCAAAAATAATCAGGAAAAATCAAAAATAATCAAAAAAAAATCAAAAATATTCAAAAATAATCTAAAATTAATCGGGATTATTTTTTTGATTATTTTTTGATTTTTTCTGATTTTTTTCATTAATCTAAAATAATCATGATTATTTCATGATTATTTCGTAATCGCAATCATTGATTAATATAGGTCATACAAAAATAATCATTAAATAATCACTATTTCACTCATAAGAAAAAAATAATCTGATTAATTAATCATTAATTAAATAATCATTATTTAACAGGTCTGGTTAAGACTATGACCCCTAAAAATATAAAATAAAATATTAAATAGTGACATCCTGTTGCCCTAGCGCTCCCTATATAGAACTGGAGCCTTACTCTGTTGTTCGATTCGAAACAAGATTTTCTTGGATTCGAACGTTTCATACTCTCTTTGTTCGAGTGTCGAATGTTCATTGTACTTTGTTAATGTTATTCTTCGACTCATATTTCGCGTTCGAGTAGAATGGCTTTCCGAGTCGAAACTACAGAATAAGAGCCCATATTTTCTCCTCTAAAATATCTGAAATTTTCAACACTTGTTTACCCCGGAAGGTTTTCAAATTCTTCTAGACTGAATAATAAAATTACTTCCCCAATCAATGCCTATTCAACTGCATCATTCTATAAAATACTCCTCCAAAGTGCCCAGTATCTATTTTTGAATTAGATTTGCCACCCATCATTAGTATTTATGGCTTTCCTCGGTGATAAATGAATTGTTAAAGTCCTCATAAAACGTTGTATTAATTGTTGATCTTAAGTAAAAGGACTAGTAAAAGGTACCTACTAAATATGAAAGATTTTTCTTAGAACTCGACGGGGGGATATTGGATTTCCATAGTGCGTACTAGATTTTCATCGAACGTACTGGATTTCCAAAGTCCCCAAAATTTAGTCACAGCTGGATAAAGACTTTTAAAAATGAAAAATGTTTCAAACAAACAAAAACAGAATACTTAATTTTGGTACATAAACATTAAAGGAAAAAGGAAATTAAACACGAAGACAATTAATACAAGGAATAATAAATAAAATAAAGGCACAAAATACACTTTCAACCTAAGACTAAGAGGAAAAATAATAATAATAAGACATGATTCTACTTAGCGCCTATGCCAAGAGAGCGTATTTTCTTTTAAAATTGCAACAATTTTTCGCTTTACCAAACGCGTTTTGTAGCCAAAATCTTCAGGATATTTTCGACGACATCCGTGCTGGAGTGGTTTCCACCGAGATCTGTTTTTTTTTTTTTTAACATTAATTAGAATATAATGAATAAGAATGTATCCTGTACTACACTCACCCGGAGTACGAATGCAATCGTCAACGACCGTCTGATACGTAGCTTCGGAGATAACGCGCGCATGTTCCTTGTGACCCAAATGATTTAACATATCGATGCTGGCATTAATCATGGCAACGGGATTGGCAATATTCTTTCCAGCGATGGCAGTACCAGTATTACGAGTGCCCGGTTCGAAGACGGCGTACTGAAATTGAAGCGTTCTATTAATTCTTTTTAAAGTAAATAAATGGAGAAAACTTCCACTCACGTGATCACCATAATTGATACCGGAGAGTAGACCAGCACCACCAATAAGACCACAAATGACATTCGACACAATAGTTCCGTACAAATTGGTCATGTTCATAACGTCGAATTGATGCGGATGCGAAACCAATTGCATGCAAGTGTTATCAATAATCATATTGTCATGTTTCAATTCCGGATAGTCCTTGGAAACATCTTTGGCAACTTGCAGGAACAAACCGTCAGACAATTTCATAATATTCGCCTTATGGATTGTCGTGACCTTCTTGCGATTATTTCGACGAGCATACTCGAAGGCATAGCGAGCAACACGCTCGGCATTCTCCAAAGTAACAACCTTCATGCTCTCGACAACACCGCGTACGGATTCATGTTCCAACATGGCGTACTCTCCATCGGTATTCTGCCGTATAAGCACAATGTCAACATTCTTATGACGAGCCGGGATTCCAGGATACGATTTGCAATGGACAACGTTCACATACAAGTCCAATTCGTTTCGTATGGCGACGTTACGTGACACTTCATCCAAACCATGGGATTTCGTCTCAATATTGCCCTTGATAGCAACGCCATTACGTTTAATTGACATTATCGCATAGTCGAGGTCGTCGTTGCCCTCCGTCGATGGATCGATATCAACAACTTCAAAATCAATCGGTGCTCCACAGTAATGGAAGATCTCCCGTACGTAGTTCATCAACTCGGGCCCAATGCCACCGCCGGGAAGCATAGTAACGGCATGACGACCACCGTATTGCGCAGATGGTATATCGGTTTCCTAAGTGGAAGATAAGATTACTATCAAGCAAGTGAGGAAGATACAGTCGGCGTCCGACAACTTTTTAAGCACCTATATTTCTAATTTGAAGGTTTTACGCATCTAAGTACGGAAATTGAGACGTATCTACAATTGTAGGCGTGGCGGTTGGCGGAACGTATTTTCCGACACACCTCTCTTGTTTATGGCCAACCTATGGTTCGAATTTGAAGCTTGCCTTTTGTACGGAAGTTAGGACACATCTGCAATTGTGGGCGTGGCTGTGGGAAAACCATGCCCATTTTTTTCGGGCATTTCTCTCTCCCAGTTCTCCACAAGTGTATCAATTAGCAATGAAGGGTTTGATAGTTCTCGTATCATATTCACATTGATTTCATTTGGGGGCGTGGCAGTGGGCGGATCACCCCCATTTTCGCCAAAGTGCCTTCCACTTATTGGCTAAGCGGTTTCGCAGGAGATTCGACCACGGACGGACAGAGGGACGTACAGATAGACCTTCACTTGTTACAAGATCCGAACTAATATGACTAACATACCGACTATAGGGTGCATTAACCTCACTTAATCGATTTACTTACGACTAGCTTCCTCTGGAGCGCTGTCTTTGTGTGAGCGACTTCTTCGGCCTTCTCCTTGGTCACGAGCAGTGGATAGCCCTGTAAGAAGTCGAGGTATAACCGTTATTTTTGAAATTTTCATTTTTCCATTATGTAATTCTTAATTGGAACTTACTCTGCTCAGAAAGGGCGTTTGCACTTGCAAGAGACGCTGTGTAAAGCGGAGGGCCATGCTTTACGATTTTCTAAAACACTTTTTTCTTAATACTAATTAATTAATATTAAATAAATGTTTTTCTAAATTTGTTCGAAGCCGAAAGATTCTGACTTCTTTCTTATAACCTAGATTTTTGATATCTTATAACCTGGATTTTGGTTTCTTATAACCTAGATTTTGCTTTCTTATAACCTAGATGTTTGATATGCTATAACCTAGATTTAGTCACGCACTGCTTGTCACGATCTTTGTGGTTCGTCACGGTGTTTCGGGTTTCGTCACGATGAATGTTTGTATGGAAATTGTGCCGTTTTTAAAGCTAGAAGCTTGAAACTTATATTTTGAATTTTGTTTAGATATTAATAAATACGAGATTCAAAGTTTGTAAAAGTTTTACCCTAAAGGGAGTCTACAAGAAAATTTTTTTAAATTAAATTAAATAATTAAATTAATAAGCATTTAATTTTTTTAAATTATATTTTTATTGAAAAACAATGAATTTCATTTAACTTTATTAATTTTTTATTAAATTTGAATTAAAGGAAAAATTTTATGAATTTTCTCTATAAACATGGGATTTTTAGTTCTACAGAATCTTAGCCGATCTCAAAATTTTGTAAAAAAAAGTGTTAAAATAATTAATTTTCTTTAATTTTGAGAGATATTTGTTCAAATCGGATGATGCATTGTCGAGTTTTGCTCGAAAAAGCTGCAACATCTCCTTTAAAATTTTTTTTTTCAAAAATTAAAAAAAAATCCTCCCAGCAAATAAATTTAAAATTTTGTTTCCGTATTTAGAAAGTCAAAGTCCATAAAAAGTGGAATTTGGAAATAATTTATTTATTATTAAATTAAATATAATTATTTACCTGGTCTGTTTGTTATAAAACTTTTAACTTAAAAAAAAAAGATTTTAAATATAAATATTGAAATTCACATTTTTTGGGTTTTAGGTCAACAATTTTTGATATTAATTGTGTTTTTTTTTTGTTACTCTACTAAATTGTAATATTTGTTCTCTTTAAACAGAAACGAACGTTTTACTGATTCGCTGTGTTTCCACCCTTGATATGGTTCAGCTGAGCGTCAAAATGCCATCTGATTCCGGAGAAGTCAGTTCAATTCGGTCTATGGTCAAGAG
Source organism: Chlorops oryzae (assembly GCA_020466095.1). Taxonomy (NCBI): domain Eukaryota; kingdom Metazoa; phylum Arthropoda; class Insecta; order Diptera; family Chloropidae; genus Chlorops; species Chlorops oryzae. The sequence goes on along the minus strand of CM035809.1, from coordinate 15,568,199 downwards.
TGGACCTGCGTCGCTTGTTATTTTTGTATTTGGAAAAAAGCGTCTATTACTATTTTCAATGATACATCGACGTACATGTGTATACATAATAGGCCGGATATTACTAATTAAATAATAGCGATTAAAGTACAAAGATCTGGATTCGCCAAGTGATATGATAATTTATATTAAAATGAAAAGAAAATTGCTTTCGGATTGCGTAAAAATCCATTAGCAAAATATTTACGAAAGCATTGATATTAATGATGCCTATCTTGCCGTTAATATGACCATAAGTCTTGGCATACATATAGAATGGGTAGGTGTTGCTCTGCAAATTCTTACATCAATATATATATATTTAAAAAAAAAAAAATTTATTCTCATAAAAAATAAATATTCTATTTTAAGATAACGGAGGAGATGAGACTGTTTCGACAGTTGATAGCGCTCTGTCTGCCAGTACAGATACCGAGACAACGATGGACAACAATGACCTCAAAAAATATAATGGAAATGGCGGGGACTCTTGCTCTGAGACTGAAATGCAAACAACCACGATTTATTATGAGCCGCCGTATTCAGCTCCATTAGCTCCATTGCTCGATACTCGCGTCGCCCGGCGCAACGAACGCCGGAAGCAAAAGCATCGCCGAAAATCGGAAAAGCGTCTTGGCGAAAGCTTTGAGACGACGGAGTTCATTCAGAAAGAACGAAACAAAAACAATCCGAATGACAGCGATTATGACAATGCACCGGCAAAATACGAAGAAGCCAGACAAGCCGGTGGTGACTGGCCAAATGATTCAGATGAGCGTAAAAATGACAAAAACAAGTTATACCAAGATGACAAGGGGTAAGCCTAAAATAGAGAAACATGTATTTTAATATCGGTGGGGGGAATTAATTTACAGCGTTTTTCCTTCATTGAAACAATGATCCCTTGAATGTTTAAAAATTTTTTAATTTTAAATTTTAAAGTAGAAAAAAGAAATTACAGTAGAGTCTGGATAGAGTGAACTAATTTTTGCATAGCACCGAGGCTGTTCACATTATCGAGCATCAATTTTTTTATGTTAAGGTTCAAGCATGTACACAAATTTACGCCTGGTGAGAGTGAACAAATTTTTGCAAAACCTGTTCATACTATCGAGGCTGTTCACAATATCGAGACTCAATTTTTGTATGTTAAATTTGCTTTATTTGGTTCAAATATGTACTAAAATTTACATGTATTGATAGAGTGAACAAAATTTTTAAGGTCTGTTCACACTACCGAGGCTATTCACACTATCGAAATTCAGCTTATGTATGTTTAATTGCTTTTGTTTGTTGAAACATGTACACAAATATACGTCTGGTTAGAGTGAACTAATTTTTTCAAAACCTGTTCATACTATCGAGGCTGTTCACAATATCGAGACTCAATTTTTGTATGCTAAATTTGCTTCATTTGGTTCAAATATGTACACAGATTTACATGTATGGATAGAGTGAAAAATTTTTTAAAGGTCTGTTCACACTACCGAGGCTGTTCACACTATCGAATTTCAGCTTTTGTATGTTTATTTTGCTATTGGTGGTTGAAACATGTACAGAAATTTACGTCTGGTTAGAGTGAACTAACTTTTGCAAAATCTGTTCACACTGCCGGGGCTGTTCACACTATCGAGCCTCAATTTTGTTATGTTAAATTTTTTTTATATGGCTCGAATATGTATGTCTTCAAATTTAAATGCCTGAATAGAGTGATCTAATTTTTGTGAGATCTGTTCACGCTACCGTAGGCTATTCACACTATCGAAATTCAGCTTTTGTATGTTTAATTTGCTTTTGTTGGTTGAAACATGTACACAAATTTACGTCTGGTTAGAGTGAACTAATTTTTGCAAAACCTGTTCATACTACCGGGGCTGTTCACACTATCGAGCTTCAATTTTGTTATGTTAAATTTTTTTTATATGGTTCAAATATGTATGTATTCAAATTTAAATGTCTGAATAGAGTGATCTAATTTTTGTGAGGTCTGTTCACGTTACCGAGGCTGTTCACAGTATCGAATCACAGTTTTTTATGTTTAGAACAATGTTTTGTTCTCGCAAAAAATTATAATATCAGCGTAATCTGTCTTATAATTTTCAGTCTATGTGTTCACACTATCCGGGATATCCTGACTCCACTGTAATAGAAAAAGCATTCAATGCCTCATAGGGATTCTGATAAGTTATCACTGATGTGTCCTTTAAAGAAGAATTGTGTTATCCTTCGCATACTGTGGGCTCAAAGAACTCCTAAATAGGTCATTAATCCCTCCATACATTGAAAATTTCAATTGACAAGTCCTTCAACTTTTACCTTTTTTTAGGTCGTCAATATTATTCCTGAATTCCCCTTGAGGAACTTCACTTTCTCTTTACTCTCTGCTTGATATTTGCACTTTCAACCATCACTGTACAAAAGTTCGCACATCTCGGCCATGTTCTCATGGCTTGGCTTTTAGCTCATCAGTTTTTTCTCGTGCGTCCGCCTGTTGAGTGCGATTGTCGCTTGACGGTTCTGTTGATTCTTGTTCGTCAATTCTTCTGTGGTCGGGCCGTCGTCATCATTGTGGTTTTTTTCTTCTTACTCTCCTCCAAAGAAGGTGTTTATAAATTAAATTTTTGTGCGTTTCATTGTGTCATTTTATTGCTCGAATTTCGTGGCCAATGCACTTAAAATTTTTTTAATTCAAAATAATTTATAAAAATAATAATTATTTAAGGTTTTTTCCGGTTATGATTAATCAAGCCTCAAAACTTAAGCTCGGCTGAGAGTTTAGTCATTGCTTCACAATTTCTCGTTGTTATTATTAACACAGCTGTGCTATGTATTGCGGTCCCCCATATCGAATAATATTAAAGCATTTTATGTGAGGAATTCAAAAAAAGAAAAAAAAATGTGCAAACAATAAAGACTTTAAACTTCTTTTGTTCAGAAAAAGAAATCTTGTAATGTGAATCGAACAATTCAGGTTAAAAATTGTGCTTATCTTATCAAAATCCTCACCATCCGAATCTTCTATAAATTAGATCTGTGATCAAAAGATAAGTAAAATCATCCCCGAACACAATCGGCATTTAAAACTCGAGAGAAAGTGTTTATGAGCGAGTCATACTCATGTGAAAATTATTTCCAAAATAATAATGAATCAGCTTTGGTCCAACTTTTCGTACTTTTAAGCGGGAAATTCTTATATCCGAAAAGCACTGAAAACAAAAAAATTAAATTTGTAAAAATTCGTAAGTCTTTTGTTATCAAAAATAGTTTTATTCCGCCTAATTATCTTCGGTTTTGTTTAATTTAATCCGCCCTACAACACCTACACTTGTTTTAAGTACATCTGTGTTCAAAATAATAACAATGTAGACCACAAAAATGAAATTTTCAACTTAAATATTGCAAAAATTCAAACATTTTTAACCCATTCATCACAAGTTTAAGCAGAAAAGATTTATAAATATGTCTCAATGTCGCAACTATTACATGTAACATAGCTGTTTATGTTTTCATAGGCTATATTTCATTGTCCATTTTTCCTCGGAATTATTTTTCAATGTTTATATTTAGCATTTTTCTCGCTAAATAAATTTTGTCTCATAAACTGTGACAAAAGATATTATTTCTGTCTACATTCATATCTGCTAAATATTTTTTCTTTCTAAACTATTCTTTAACCCATTAGTTTCCATAGTTTTTGTGACGAATTCATATTATTACATTAAAACATATCTGTTTGTTTCTTCACCTATAGGCTCGCAAGATTAAAAATTATGTTATACTGGCAATGAGCGGGTTAAAGTAGCTATTTAATCTCTATAGTGATCTATAAATCAACTAAGTAAATCCCAATGAGAGGCAAGAAAATTTCATTTTAAATATGCTGTGATAGGGTTTCGTTTGGCCGAATTGATTTTCATAGTTTCACGGAACAGTGGTACAAAAACGATTTTTAAGAGACTAAAAAATAAAACATTTACCTTGGTTAACACAAAATAATTTTTTTAATATGGATTGGCGCCTAGAAAAATGCTTTTTATTGAACAAAGAGGGAATTTATTTTATTTTGGACCCATTTTCTCACATAAATTGGACCACGGGTTCTTAATTTTTTAGAAAAAAACGCAGATTGTTCAATTTTAGGCTTCGGCAGGTAAAAGTACACTTTTCAGTATTTCAAATTGTTAGAAGATAGTACTGCAGATAAAATTTTTAATGAAGTAGTATTTAACTTTAGCCTGACCTCGGTGGGAATTAAAGGGTTAAAGTATAGTTTATTTATATAGAATTGTATTTCACACTGTAAAATAACCCCTCAATTGCTTTTCCATCATTTGATTTTTTTTTCGAATTTATTTTGCTTCTCTGTTCCACTGTGCCAGCATACCCAACAAATAGCCACTCGATACTTTTGCATGGCACATGAGAGGCAATCATCGAAAGTCCTTTAGAGATATAAAATTTTTTTTTTTATTAATCTTGGACATTCTCTTGTCCAGGGTTAACCTAAATCTGCAACTCAATAAAAGGCTCACGCAAACTTTAATTAAAAAGGAAATTAGATAAGCGTATAGACACGCCTTCGGTATAAAAATCCGCTGAGAATTTTTATGTTTGTAACGAGTTTCTTTTTTTATTTTCAATTGGCACGCCAGGAGGCCGGTAAACGTAGTTACGAATATTTTTGTTAATTATGAATTGTCAGAATATTTTTTATAATTTTTTTTTTATTCTTTGAACTTTATTGCTTCAGTTCTTTCTTTGTTTTTAATCTCCACTTTTTTCGAAATTCTTTAAAAATTATATTTGGAGGCAAAATAGAAAAAAAAAACTTCTAACTTTAGTTATGCTGATAATCAAGGTCAATCGATGGGTGAATATGTGAAAACGATTATGCCTATGATCGAATATAAATGTTTTATATTTTTAATGAATGTCTTAAAAAATAATATAATTTCAATCTTAATATTATATCATCTTCCTTTTAGCTTCCTCAATGTTAGCAGCGCATCGACATTATTGCTACCGGATAACGAGCGTGTGACTGTTATAAATTTTAATTCTCAACAATCGAAACCACCAGTCAATCATATCAATAGTTTTGCCAAAGCCGAAAGTAGTAACCAACTACCTCCAAACACTCCATTGGTGCCAATGAGTGAAACTGAAGAAGTTCCGCCACTTTGCCATTATCAACCTGACCATCATCATCATCATAATTTCGTTTATAATTCTTCATTGTTCTTTAACGATGGCATTCGATCGATCGACTATATTCTGTCCTATAAGGTCAATCCACTGCCGCAGATTGAAGAAGAAAATATGGAGAAGCGAAGAGTTTTCCATGAGAATTTATCAACTCAAGGATTACAAATCGAAAAAGTCGAACAGCCAAAAGATGATCCCGTTCAATTTATTAAGGTGAGTTGCAGTCAATAGAAGGAATTAAAATTCTTTATATTTGAAATTCTCTTACAGGTACATGCTCCGCTCGAGGTTCTAAGACGTTATGCGGAAATTCTCAAATTGCGTATGCCAATGAAAGAGGTAAGGGAACCTCATGCCCATCTCCCAGATCAAGAAGAAATTCATACCTTTCTTTTTTCCCTTTCATCTTAAAGGTCGTTGATTTATTGGGTGTATGCTTTGTGAGGACCTGATTGATTATATTCATTCATCTCTAGGGATCATTGTCTTTCGATAGAAGTTAATTTTAATGGAAAATTTTCGTCAAGAAAATCGAGGCACTATTACCCTATACCTAATATAGAATTCGACCATTTAAATATTGTTTGCATAAGCCCTTCTTTTTACAATTATCATTGGTTTGGGACATATAGTAGAATAGAGCTTATAATCATAAATTTTCCACATGCGATCATAGTAGAACATATCTATATGGCTTTCGACATATCATATGTGAAAATCCTTCCCTTTTTTAAAAGGGAAAAACTTTTAAAATGTCAATTCGTTTGACAAAAATCTAAGGAAAAGCAATGAATAGTTGTCTAATCAGGGCAAAAGAAAATATTAAATTTCAGCACCCAAAAGTATGCATATAAATATTCCAAATATTACCGATAGTAACAAATCTTTTAATTCTTGTGGGACTGTCAAATTAATCACATCTCAAGGAAGGGGCTTAAAAGATGTGCGGATATCTTTAAAGCCTTAATTAAGCTTCGTTAATAAATGCTTGAAATGCTATTGATTGGTTCAAAAATATTCAAATGCATATCTTTAGGTGCCAAATATAAATATTTTCTGTTGCCCTTAATCTAATTAGGCATGCTTTAGAAATCGAATTTTTTATGGAGATTCGATTTATAGAGCATGCCTTTTATTTATTTATATTTATCACGTCCACTGCTGATTTAACTAATGGACCGATTCTAAATATTCCCGGGAATTTTTTCCCAGCGGACTCGAAAAAATCTTCGTTTTCTAAGCAATGGGGAAGTGAATATAAAGGGAGCAGGAGCTTAGAACATTTTTAAGCAAATACCATCACACTCTCTCTTTTATTGACGCTTAAGAAAAACTGAGCTTTTTCCCGAGCAAAATTTTCTGGGTAAAAAACTACCGGGAAATATTCATTTAGAATCGGGCTGTAAATTTACTTTCTTCATAAGTCATTTAAATAGCCCAGTGCTGTTAATTTTCTTTCTGCATAAGTCCTTAAAGTAGTCCATTGCTTTTGAATTGTGTCTCTGTGCATCATTAAATATTAAATTATCATACCAAGGGTATAAGGAAAAAACCTGGAATGTCGTAAATTTTTATGTTTTTACGTTGTTTTTTTCATACAAATCCGATATCCATTTAACCCATTGTCGCCAAAAAGTATTTATTAATTAATTAAGCCCTTATCCTTCTTGTTATTAAGTGCAAAATTCATTATCCATTAATTTCCATTTATATTTTCACTTCATATAAGTTTTGTCCATTCTTCTTTCATTTACCATTTAGTCCTCATCTTAATTGTCATCCTGATCAATATGATTTCTCTTAGCTTTGTAATTTGAAATTTCTTTTCCTAATATTATTTCACATCAATATTCATTTCACTTTTAGCTTCTATGCGATGTTAGCGTATCTGAAAGGTCCAATCGTTTGCATCGTGTAGCTCAACTCCTAAAGAAAAAGGTCTGTTTTTGGTTTAAGGAAATTTGCTCTTGCTTTTGTTTTTTTTTTTTTTCTAAATGGCCGGCAGTGTAAACCTCTCTTAAAAAAGCAGCAACTCTCTCTTATGCGAATATTGTAAATTATTTTTCCCTAACCCTTTTGTAACATACTTCATTCAAATCGATTTTGATCTCTTGATACTTTCTAACTAATGCTAATTTTCTTTATCGAAGCTCTCTTAGCTTTGCTGCAATTTCAATTCTATTGCTTTATATTTTGATTTGACTAATTTTGTCTCATAGCTTTATCTCTTCGATCTCTTCAGATACCTGGAATGTCTTCAATACATCGTACATCGCATTTCATTACGAGTCTGAGAGGAATTTGTAGCTTCTTTACGAAACACATTTTTGTAGATGAACACCATTTTCCCAAAATAACTCAGCGATTTACAGCGATCTACAGCCGGGACAAGGAATATTTGTAAGTACGAGAAGTTTTTTGTTATACCCAGCTCTGTTAATAGGCTTAGCTGCTATGGATTTGTAAAGGGGAAACTTCAATGTCCGAAAACCTTATAAGTTAGGTTTATGGACGGGAACTGTCCAAATCATGGGGTCTCTGTATGATATCCCTCCAAGGCGGTCATCTATCTAAAATAGACAAAAACACTAGCCCGAGATCTTTCACTGTACATTTACAGCTTCTTGATCACGCTCAAAAGTTGAGTCGATTTACATAGATGGTCCCACCCATTTATCCGTCTAGTGGGATCTTCTATTAAAATGTGAACCTATCAGATGAAATTTAGTGCAAACTGTACCGAATTCAGAGCATGATAAAATAAATTTTTCGCTTGAAAAATTCTGTTCATTAAAATTCAATTAATGGAATTTCGAAATTGAAGCCGGGCATTACAATTCAGACTGGACTCAGATCTTCTTTTTGTTCTCAATATAAATCTTTCTGAATCTTCCAGATTTGATGTGGAAGAAAAATGCTTCTTCACAGCAGCAATACGTTCGCGTGTTGTCCAGTTCATCTTGGATCGTCAACGTTTCCCAACGAAACATAAAGGTCAGACAGCATTCGGAATAGATCGATTGAAATCCGAGAAGGTCTATGTGGCAGCGTATCCTTTGCACGATGTAAGTTCGAAGTCGAACTGGAGTGGTTGATGTTCTAATAATTAATTTTCGCAACAGGGCGAAACAGATGAAAAAGGTACTATGCGAGAGAACCTATATAGTAACTGGGCTTCCATTTCCAAATGGTATCGATATCAGCCATTGGACTATGTTAAGGAATATTTTGGTGTTAAAATTGGTAAGAGAAATTTTTCCCCATTGAGGGAATTTTTATTTAAAGAAATTAATGAACTTTTTCAGCTTTATATTTCGCATGGCTGGGTTACTACACTTATATGCTCCTTTTGGCTACTGTCGTTGGATTGATTTGCTTTATTTACTCCTTATCGACTATGGACTGGGATCCGACGGTGTAAGTTGAAATATTAAGGGAATTTTAAATAAGTCATTAGCTACGGGGTCCATCTTTTCGACACTGTTATCCATGTATCCTATATTTCTTCTATCCAGAGCGGACACTTCGTCAAGGTTCAGTATTGCTTAGTATCCCTTAATTAAGGATCAATATCACTCAGTGGAAGATACAAATAGAGACAAAAATCTTAAGACTTGAGGAAGTTATTCAATTAAGAGAGAAATCTTATAAAGAAACTAGCAAAAATTAGCTTAGTTATAGAAAGTTATAGATTTATGTTCTACCGAGTCCCAGCATTTAATAGTTTTATCTTCCTCCTTTTAACCCATTAAAAATTTTATCAAATTTTCCAAACTTTTTTTCGTTTGCTTTCCAGGAGAACGATCTGCTACGGAGAGAACCAAAACTCTACGTATATAATGTGTCCGATATGTGAAATTTGTGATTTTTGGGACCTTCGAAAAACGTGTTTCTACGCGAAAATCGGTTACCTTATAGACAATCCGACAAGTGTGTTCTTTGCTTGTTTCATGTCATTTTGGGCAACATTATTTCTAGAGCTATGGAAACGTTATTCGGCAGAAATAACACATCGTTGGGATTTAACCGGCTTCGATGTACACGAGGAGCATCCACGACCGCAATATCTTCAGAAATTGCAACATTTGCCAGCGACCCGATTAGATTATGTCACAAATGTCAAGGAACCCGTAGTGCCATTTTGGCGAATGAAAGTTCCAGCGACTATATTCAGTTTTTCCGTTGTCCTGCTACTCCTCGCCTTAGCATTTGCCGCATTATGCTCGGTCGTCGTCTATAGGATCTCCATGTTGGGTATTATAAAAGTTAACTCGAAAGCGATGACAACACAAGCGGCCATGTTACTGACAACTACGTCGGCGGCGTTCATCAATTTGTGTGTCCTCTTCGTACTGAACTATGTAAGTCTGGGGGATTTTCTTCTTTTTTTATACTCAAAATTTCATTGTTCTTAATTTTTAGATGTACGAATGGTTGGCTGAATATCTTACCGAATTGGAGATGTGGCGTACGCAAACACAATTTGATGATTCAGTTACCCTGAAGATCTATCTATTACAATTCGTTAATTATTATGCTTCGATATTTTACATTGCATTTTTCAAAGGGAAATTCTTAGGACATCCGGGAAAATACATCAAAATATTTAATTTCCGTCAAGAAGAGGTTTGTGGGACGTCATTTCTTTTCAATCATCAGAATAAATTCAATAAATATTTTTTGGTCACTTTTAGTGTACTGCCGGCGGGTGCTTAACTGAGCTCTGCATACAATTGGCCATTATTATGATCGGAAAGCAGACCTTTAACGCAATACTTGAGGGTGTATTGCCTTATATCTTTCGATTGTTTTCGGATATAAAAAATGGCATCAAAGATTTCTGTTCAAACAGAGAGAAGGAAAACAAGAAAGAAAACGAACGTTGGCTGCAAGACTTCAGGCTGCTTGAGTGGGGTCCTCGCAGTCTATTTCCAGAATATTTAGAAATGGGTATGTTTATATTTAATTATAATTTTAAATCTTAGTTATAATATTAATTTAGTACTCCTAATTTCGAATATTTTTAAAAGTGTTTGGCTTAAGAGCGGTCATCGAAAGGCACATTTTAGTTTCTATTACTATTGAAGAGTCGCTTTTAGTTACTTGAGATCAGACCAGACTGAATTCATATTCATATAATTATCATTCAGTGTTTTTAATCCTCATTAATTACACTAGTTTACAAATAACTATTTTTTATTTTTTTAGGGCATTTAAATGTACTTTTTTATGGATTTTGGCCTTTTAAACACGAAAAAAGTATTTTAAAAGTCTTTCCCGATATGTTTTTTTTTTCTATTGAATTTTGAAAAATTATTTTTTAAAAAGTAGGTACTGCAGGTTTTCCCAACGGAGCTCGGCAATGCATTTTCCGATTTGAACAAATTATCCCTCAAATTAAAGAAAATAAACCCCTCAAACACTTTTTCTCATACAGTTTAAAAATCGGTCAAAAAGCTAAGATTCTGTAGACCCTTAAACCTTAAAAAAACACACATATTTCTAGAGAAAATTCAATAAATTTTTCCTTTCATCGGTGTCTAAAAACTCAATGGCAAGCATAAAAAATTCTTGTTTTTGCATTTTTGATTTAAAGTTGGATCCTTACGCAAGAAAATGAGATATACGTTTTCCAATTCAATGCATGACTGACGAAGCTATAATTTTTAAGATGATGCATTTTCGAACTTTGCTCTGAATAGCTGCAAGGGGTACCCTTAAAAAAATTTTTCTTTCAAGAGTTAATGTGAAAAAGTGCATTCAGATGTCCTGGAAAATAATGCTGTAAACTAGTGTTATTAATAATTTTTTCTTTGAAGTTTTTGTAATTACTAGTCATTAGGAAATAACAATCTTAGGTTAGGTTAGGTTAGGTTAGGTTAGGTTAGGTTAGGTTAGGTTAGGTTAGGTTAGGTTAGGTTAGGTTAGGTTAGGTTAGGTTAGGTTAGGTTAGGTTAGGTAGGTTAGGTATAGGTTAGGTTAGAGTTAGGTTAAGGTTAGGTAGTTAGGTTAGGTTAGGTTAGGTTAGGTTAGGTTAGTAGGTTAGGTTAGGTTAGTGTGGCTGGCATCATTATGGGTGAATCATTTAGGCCTCACATGGACCCGTTGTGATACCACGAATAATGGGGAAAACAGAGACAAACAGTTATAGAAAAAACGATACAAACACACATGACCTTAGCTGGGAGTTGAACCCAGAGGCTCTCGATTCGTAAGTTCTCATCTGAAGTACGGCACAGAGGCCGACATAGTAACAATCTTAAATTAATGTATTGTAAACAGGCTTTAAGTTAATCGGGATTTTTTCAGATTAACGAAAAAATCTTGGTTATTTGAAAATCATCATCATAGAATATAATCCCGATTAAAGTTGGAGTAATTTAGATTATTTATTGATACCAATTTTTATAAGTTATTTGATAATAAATCATATTATAAATTGAAATTAAGTGGAAATTTATGCCACTTTATTTGAACGATTCTCAATCTGCATTTAAAATCGTCAAAAACGAGCCAAATTTGTATAAAAATGATTAACAATCATCATTTGAACCCAAAAGAACAAAATTTAATTGATTAATAAATCATTAATTAAATTGTTATTATGGATTATATTCAGGATTCTTATTAGTTTCATTATTCTTGCTAAATTCTAATTATCATATTATTACAGTTCTTATTTCTATTAAATAATAATAATAATAATTATAATTTTCAATATAAGTTCTCCAGTACGGCTTCGTCACAATATTTGCTGTCGCATTTCCACTTGCGCCCTTTTTTGCACTCCTCAATAACATATTCGAAATGCGTCTTGATGCGAAAAAGCTATTGATTCATTATAGACGTCCGATTTCGCAGCGCGTTCGCAACATTGGAGTTTGGTATCGCATTCTGGATTGCATTGGAAAGCTGAGTGTGATAACGAATGTCAGTTGCGGCCAAATATTTTCGCAAATTGTATTATTAATTAATTTTTTTTAATTTTTTCAGGCGCTAATAATCGCATTTACATCGGACTTTGTAACCACCTTGGTTTATAAACATTTAGTTAGCAAGGATGGAACTTTAAATGGTTATTTAGATTTTACGCTCTCTGTGTATAGAATCAACGATTCGTGGCATCTAAGAAAGATATCTGTTGATGGTGATACCGATCATAAAACCTGCAAGTGAGTATATATGTATATTCACAGAGTGTAAAAGCTTTAGTTGGGAGTAACTCATTCAAAGGGACTACCTTCTTCAGAGGACAGTTTTCTTTTATCCTTAGTTCAGTTGATCTCTTTCTCATAGGGCGATAATTTCGCCAAATCTTTATATATATATGGTAATGTCACCTATTGTGGACCACTGATACTGATGCACTACTCAACGATATGCCCAAATGCTATTGAAAAATTGCCAAAAAATTTAATAAAGCTCATAAAACTAGTTAACACTGTTCCAAAGTCTATTTATATCCATAAACATGCTAAATGCAAGCAGTGGTCCACTCAAGGTGAATCTTTCAATTTTAAGTAAGCCACTAAACTTTTCAACTACGAAAGAGTAGCCAATAAATTTATGGCGAAAGATCGATAGCGGATAGGAAAACATTAAAAAAGTAAGAAAACTTTTTTCCCTAATTTTAAACTTTTATTTTTCAGATACCCCGATTTCCGAACAGGGCCGGATGCAGATGAACCATATACAATGAAACAAATATATTATATTATTATGGCGTGCCGATTGGGGTTTGTCGTCCTATTCGAGGTAAGTTTCTTTTCAATCATTCACATCAACACTTACACATACATATGTATATTAGCGGTTCCATTTAGAGGTAGAAAGAAAAAGAAAACATTTGGCAGATAAATTGTTTTGTTCTCGGAAGAATTGTTTTTTTTATTATTTAAATAATTTTCCAAATTCAATTTTCTCTCAAAAAAACTCTTATTTAATTAAGCCAATTTATTTGAATGCTCTTAGACCTTAACGTGTTGAAATAGACCCGATGTTTCTGCGATGCTTTCTTGCAATTCCTGCGATTCGCCCGATGAGGCCTTTATCGATCTAAAGAGCGCGTAAATGCCAAAAGTCGCAAGAACGTTCAAAACTGCAAAAGAAAAGAAAGGCAGAACTTCAATTGTCTTTCCCGATTTCCCCCTCTCTCTCTCTCTCTCTCTCTGTCTCTCTTATTTCTATCGTTCTATTCTTCTTACCGATGAATACTCCAAAAATAATACCACGTGCAATTCTTCGATCAATTGAAGCATCGATTTCGTCAATTTTTATTTCCATAAAGATAAATATAGCGATTTCGATGAGCATTGAGACGCTTGTATTTATTAGCCATGGTGCCACGCAAATAAGACGTTGCTAAAAGGGACAAAAAATGTTCATATGTTAATGTATAAATTGAATGATTTGAGGTTACCTTTTTTATGCCATCCATAAGTATTGCAGCTACCACCAAATTAACCAATGCCTTAACCCATAGAGTAGCAGCGAAAATCATATAAAATGCTGTTGAAAAATTGTGAACGAGCACATAATCGACTGAAAAAGGGATTGAAAGAAATTTTCATTGCTTGAAAAATGTACTGTAGGAATACTTGAGATTATCAAGATTAATTTGAATAAAATTAAAAAGTTTTTATATGATATAATGGCGAGTCTGCTGCGTTGAAAAACTTTTAAGTAATCAAACGGTTCGAATTTTAACTTTTATTTCAATCGCTTTATTTTGAATACTCTATACTTATTTCGGCGAATTCGCTTCCGCCTTCATCAGGATGATTCCTAATTCTTTATTAAAAAGTTATTCAGGCATGCTCTAGAAATCGAATCCCCGTAAAAAATTCGAAATAACTTAAAATTTCTATTGAAATCTTATTGGTTCCAATTTTTTTTATTGAATTCGATTTCTAGAGCATGCCTAATTATTCATAAAATAAAAATAAAAGATAATCCAAAAAAACGATCATAAAATTATTTAAAAATATAAACCACAAATAAATAAAAATAAATAATAGTAATTATAAATAAAAATATAAAAAATTATATAATATGAAAAAATAAATAAATTAAATAACTAAAAATAAATAAATAAAAAATTAATAAATTAAATAAATAAATAAAATATTAATAAATTAAATAAATAAAAATAAATTAATTAATAAATTAAAATAAATAAAAATTAAAAAAATATAAATTAAATAATTAGTTTGAATAAAGGTAGAAAAATGATTAAAAAGATTTTTCCCTAATAAATATAAATTAACCAATTTTGGCCGACTGTCCGATTTTTCCAACAAAATTAATGGCTATTGTTGTCGGTCTAAAATGGGTTAATTAAAATAAATAAATAAAAATCAATAAATAAACAAAATAAATAAAAAAGTACCTAATAAATAAAAAATAAAAAATAAAATAAATATGAAATAAATAAATTATTAAATAATTAAATAAATAAAATAAAAAATAAAATATAAAAAATTTAAAAAGTGTATGTTTATTTATTATTTAAAAATTTTTTAATTTTAATTATTTTTATTTTATTTTTTTAATATTTGTTTTCACTTATTTTTTAAATTAACTTTTTGTTTATTTTTATTTATATTTTTTTATATTATTTATATTTATTTAATTTATTTATATTTATTTATATTTATTTAAATTTATTTAATTTATTTATATTTATTTAAATTTAATAATATTTATTTATTTATTTTACGGACCAAAAATAATCGTTGTCAATCAATTTTTTGAGGCAAAAAGGCAGATTGAAAAAGTTTTGCCCCAAAAATACTATAATGTATTGTTCAATAGGTGCATAATGGATAAAAACTAATTCATATTTTGACTTTTATGATAAAAGGAATAACAGTTACGGTCCATGATACATTTATATTTTTTATAATATCCTGTGTTTAGATATGTACCTATAGTAGAGCTAAGGACAATAAATTCTTAAGATGGGGTTGATAAATATTTCTAGACTGGATTTCTGCTGACGTTTCTTTAAGTAATTTTCGCTACGCTTAATAAGCATTATCTTAATCATAAGAAAAATGTTGAATTTCTGTGGTTTCTCAATTGATTGGGTACTTTTATTGAACCTGACAACTAGATTTAGGGCGTATTGTGGTCGCAGTTCAAAAGGCCCTAAAGACATTGCCGAAAACGAAATGGAGCCCTTTTGCTTTGCCTTGAAATATTTTGGTCTCCAGAAAATTTTGCAGTTTAGTTAAGGTCCTGCTCAATAGACAATGCTATTCATTGCCTTTCATTAACTTTAAATAAGTTTTTTATATTATGACACCCCAAATGTCTATGTGGATGTTGTTCTACTCCAGTTTAAGAAATGTTTTATATCAGATTGTCTATTTTTTTGTTATTTTTTCTGTTTTCGAAACATATACTCAACAAACATACCAATCGAACCAACAAGACTTCCCAATGGATTTAATATTTGCACTTCTTCTTGTGGCCAATTTGACATTTGCACAAAATCCGTATAAAGATAATAAGAGCAAAATCCGAGTGTGCTCAGAGCTAGAAGAATATCCAAAAATGCGATGCCATATCCGAAGGATCGTAAACTCAAACAGGGGAACCGTTTCATTTTTATTTTTTTTTTAACAGTTATTTTTTACAAAACTTTTTACTTTTTATTTATCATCAGTTTTGAAATGTTGTTGTAGTAAATAGCAATTTTGCTTAATTTTTCTTTTTCGTCGATACGAACAAATTTCCAATCGAGCGCGGAATCCTCAATGCCTTTATTGCATCTGTGCCAATTCTGAATTTGTTCGTATAAACTCTGGCAACATCGTGGTGCGTAACAGAAGTGCCAATTTGCGATGCATTTACGATGATGTAAATACAGCGACCGTTTCATGTTTGGCATCATGTTTTTTTTAACTTTATTTTTTAAATCCTTTATTTGTCCTTTCGATTTTTTGAATTTTGTTGATTTTTTTATTGCGCACAATTTCTCTTAGGTTTGCCATTGTCACGAGACTTAGAAAATTACTTGGAAATTGCAACTGGATGGTAAAAGTGGTTCATTGCATCTACGATTAAAGTGTGGCAGCAAAGTTTTCTTTTTCGAATCTTTTTAAACAGTTTTTTCAGATTTTTTTTTGTTTTTTTGTTGCATTTTCTGGTTTTCACGAGACTCTCGAAATTAGCGTGAAATCTGATAAATGATCATACTAATAATCGCAGTTAAGCTCCTTAAAGCTTTCCCAATTTTTGTTTGTATCGTGCATACGTTCCAGGAGCTCTTGATAAATGTCGTCTGTAATCAAACTTTGAAGGTTTTCTTAAAGCTTAGACGGATATGCTCTAAGTATGTCATAGTTCAAGGCTTTATGGAAATTTTGTAAAAAATTAGTTATAAGGTCTAAGACTTAATTCCTCTAAAAGAGAGCGTTAGAGGGAAACAGTGATCCTCGGGCCTGTTGATGATTGTCCTGATTGTGAACTAAATCATAATGAATTCGAAATCTTGATTGCTTTTGAATCACTTAGAGCTTTGGTCAATTTATTTTAAGCCTTAAAGGAAATCGCTCATGTTGCCATGTATTATCATAAAATGTAATTAAAGTGTTCATTTTATCTACCATCGAAGACCCCAATTAAATGTGTCCCACTGAAAAACGTTGATGTGAAATGCATTTCTATGGCTTTTTTAAAACGCTGTTGACCTAGTAAGGAAGTCGGTTAATGAATTTATTTGTTTTATTAACAGAAGATATACCTTTTACAGTTGTGTTCAAAACTATAAGTGCTTGCCAATGATCAAAATTGAAGCTGTTAAAGAAAACTAAATTTTGAGGTCTGAAGATCTTCCAAATGAGCCAGTTTCATTTTTAATTAAATATAAGACTTCTATGGCATTGAACGGAATTATACATTGCCCTTGAGTTATTTCAGTTTGATAGGAAGAGGTTTTTTTATGACAGAATTAAGCCTTTACTGAAAAAGATACTGTGAATAGAAAGGACTGGAAATTAGTATCGAAAACGGGCTTATAGTGTACTAAAAGTGGGTATCTTGAAAATGGTGATTAATGATGAAAACGGTGACTAGTACAGTTAATTAGAGATACTAAGTGGATTAAGACCAGGATGATTAAACTAGCTTGTGTTAGCTTATTTCTAAATGTACTAAGGAATTGCTCGCATGAAATATGAAACTTATCTTGGATCAAGATCTTAAAGTGAGCTTTTAATAATGAACTGCAACTTATGCATTACAATAATACTGTTTATTTCTTATTGCACCTAGAAGAGATATGCCCATAAATAGAATTAGTCCATTTACGAAGACTAGTGATAAGGGTTAATATTAATCTTATATTAAAAGGTACTAAATGTAAGATTAGAAATATTGGATGAAATTTAATTTTAACATTGATACGTGACTAAATTAATAAATCGACTTAAATGAGAAACGTCAAAAGTGAAGTATTAATGAGCCAGTAAATATGAACTTAGATTTAAAGCGACTCATGGCATTAGAATCGAATCTTTAATCATTCTTGAAATAGCTATTAAAGTTATGAAGGTTTCTTATTCTACCTCATGATTCAAAGTGTTACTATAAAGTGATTTTGTGAAATAGAAAGGAACCGCAATTTTGAAAATATTGACTTGAAGATACTAAATGTAAGAGATTTAAGGACTTGAAATTTATAATCGATAAACTTGGTCACTTTAGTTTACTATAGCGAAAGAACGGTGACTAAAGGGTTAAAGTAATTGATTTTTGCACTTACAAAGCTACTAAAAGTGAGAATATTAAATGGGAGCCCAGGATGAAAATTATGAAACTTAGTCCATTTACATTCAAAGACTAGTGACTTAGAGGTTAATAGTTATCTTATTCTCCTAAAATGGTACTAAAATGTAAGATATAGAAGGAACACTCAGAAAATATTGAATATTATTTAATGAGAATTAAAGTGACTAAAATTTAAATGAAGGTCAATTTTACTCAGACTTAAATTAATATTTCTTATGACACAAAGAACTAAAATCTGAAAGTATTAATGGAGCCCAGGATGAAAAATATGAACTTAGTCCATTTACAGTCTAAGACTAGTGACTAAGGGGTTAATATTAATCTTATTCTACCTAAAATGGTACTAAATGTAAGAGGATACGAGAGGATCTGGATGAAATATTAATTTTATCGCTTTTGCAATGGAATACCTAGTGACTAAAGGGTTAATAAGATTCTTATTCGACTTAAAAACTTATTGTACGCACAAAGATACTAAAAGCGAAAGTATTAATGGAGCCCAGGATGAAAAATATGAACTTAGTCCATTTAACAGTCGAAGACTAGTGACTAAGGGGTTAATAGGTATCTTATTCTACCTAAAATGGTACTAAATGTAAGAGGATAAGAGAGGATCGGGATGAAAACATTAATTTTATCCTCTTGCAATGGAATACCAGTGACTAAAGGGTTAATAAGCTTCTTATTCTACTTAATACGGTACTTAGTCTTAGAATAGTGACTAAAGGGCTAATAAGTATCTCATTCTCAATCACTCTGCTTTCATGATCACATAATCGCAAAGCTCTTCAAACTTCTATTTAAATTCCAAAAGATTTTCAACAACTCGAAATAATTTTTTCCAGAATGTTGTTGCTCTAGTCATGATACTTATTCGTTGGTGCATACCGGATATGAGCGTTGAGCTGCGCGATCGCATACGTCGTGAATTTTATGTAACAAATGAGATTATCATCGAGCAAGAAGCGCGACGTGCTCAATATGGTAAGTGAGCGGAACGAAAAAAAAAATGGACTTCAAAAAATCAAGCCTGACTTCAAGTTAAAAAAAAACTTCCTTCGGAATTGTGAAATGTTTCATGAAAATAAAGTGCATTTTCGCGTTGTTGTATATTTATGTGGAAAAAAAAAATTGTAAAAAATTATTTTTTTTTTTTTACTACATTTCCAGAGCGTGCTCATCGTCGATATTCAGTGACAGAGTCACGCGACGATTCGATTTCGACGACAGCAGCAGCACCACCACCACAGGCAACTGAACAATTTCTTAAAGTTGAACAATTGCTATGTGGTGACTTGACACAATCACAAATGGACATGATTTTACATGGGGATAATGCCGATACTGGCATTTCTGGCTCGAATGCTTAGTCTCATCACACTTTTGGGGACCACCACACAAAGACACACTCTTTAGAACTTTAAACTTTATAGCTTTAAGGGAAAAAGTCTCATAGTTTTAAGTAGAAAAGTTAAAATGTTTGCTGTGCTCGTTTTCTTTCTTCATTTTTAACCCTCTTACCCTCTTTTTAACCGTCTCTAGACGGACTTTTTTCGAACCAAAAAATAAGTAATATCTGAACTTTTCATTGAAAAAAAATTGTGGCGTTAGAGGGTTAAGCATTAAATTTTGATTTTTAATAGAGCATAAAGTTGTGTTCAATATAATAGAAGTGTTTTTGAAGACTATGAACAATGCTGTCTAGTCGTTTATATTACTTTTCCTTAATACTTTTAAATTGATAACGTTGTAGATGATTCTAAGTATCACTTTTATTATACTGAACAGAACTGTACGTATCGGTTTTAAGTTATGTTATCGGTTAAAGTTCCGAAAATATTCTTAAGTTTTAATTTATTTGAAAGGTTGTGCTTGCAAATTTTGCCCAAAATATTTTTTCTCTATATTTAAAGTGTTGCCGTCCCTATTTATTGTGTTGAATGATGATTCAAAATTTTCATAACCCTCAAGTATGTTTTATTTTTGCATGTTCTCTTTTTTTCCTCCTAATAAATCATTACAAGGGAAGGGAAACAGAAAATATTCAGATTCAACTCCTAAATGTATACATTTAAATATTTAAAAATTAATCCATTTAATTTGAAGTCTTCCAACTAAGTTTAATGAAAGCTTTAATATGATACACAATCCTCAGGAAATAGTTCTTCAAGATGTGTTAAAATTGGCAATTCTTAAGGGATGAACCGACTTTTCAATATCGAAAATATTCGAAATATTTATATGCATACTTTTGGGTGCTGAATTTAAATATTTTCCTTTGCACTAATCATTAACCTCTCTTCGAAAATACAAACTTTCGAACATATTTTAATATTTTTCATGCTATTTCAACCCATTTGTGACCCCTTTTTTTATATACATACTTATAAAAGCTTACAATTAATATTACAGTGAAGTTATTTCATCATAGTCAAGATTTGGAATTTTTGTCATTTTAAAAATAGTAAGTAAGTAGAAATTTTAGGGCGTTCATTCAAATTTTGACATTGATATTTCCGTTTTTAAGAAATGGTCGGAAGAAGTTTGTTCGAAGTTGTTTTTGGGTGTAAATGGGTTAACTTAGTCCAATCGGTTTGTTGTTTTCGAATTTTTCACATATTTTAATCTTACATTTGATGAGTCACCCTTAAAATTTTATTTGAAAGTAAAACCCTTTGAAACTAAAGGTCTCCTTCTAAATACGATCATTTCTCTTTTTAACTTCTGTTCACCCATCGGGCCTTTTTTAAAACAACATGATTTACTTAAAGGATTAAAGGAATGCTCGATAATGTGATATTTTATAGAAGCTGTCTCGAAATGTGTTTTCTTGTGCCCTTTTTTTGTTGCTTGTTAATTATAAAATTTTAAGAATGTTTCATAGAGAATTGTTTTACCATCACATTACTTCAACTATCTCCCATGGCTTGTGTTATTAATTTTTGTTTGTTTTCTTTTTAAGCATTAAAATGCCTTTTTTGTGATAAGAATTCGTTTAAAAATCAAATTTTGTTGACTTAGTTTAGTTATATATAAAAAACAATTCATTTGATTGTACTCGTATTTGTAATAAGCTTTAATTAACCTTAAATCGTTTGTGAATAGCTAAATTACGGCTGTGTTCTGCATAAAAGGAGTGTGACCAAGGACCATTAGCAAAATCATACATAAAATCTCATTGTAAAGAAAACGATTTCTCATGATTTTGACTCGCCAGATTATTTACTATATTTATTACTATTATGCTGGGTTTACACTTCTCGCCAATTATCTTTTATCATTCGAGGAACTCTCAATACTATTGGTCAAAACCCGTTTTATAAAAGAAAATCGGAATCTCAAAACAATAGCGGCGTTGCTTTGTTCCTTGTAGTAGTTTGTAACAAGTGTAAACCCGGCATCACTCCTTCCATTGAAGTCTATCGTTATGGAAAATATGATAAATTTTTTAAAAATTTTGGTATATTTCACTCATTTTGATTGATTATCACAATTTATTTGAGTTAAAATTTCGCTTACTAAATCAGCTCTTAAATAAGGGTTGCCATCTTAGACAGGTCCCATAACTATCATATAGAACATGGCTGTAAATTATTAAAAAATCGAATAATGGTCGTTTGAACTTAAGAAACTTAATGAAACATTTCTATTTTTATTAAATTTTTGAATGCCCACTGATATGAAATAAAATTTTATTGAATGTTAAAACATTTATCCTAAATTGATTTGATTTCACCGAAATTATTTAGAGGTCTAAGATATGTGCTTAGACTTAGAGTTTTGTTATGTTCTCCTCTGTAGTAGTTGTCTATTTTTTTAAATTTTTTTTTGAGAATGAATATTTCTTTGGAAGAGAATTTACTTTAACTCGCACTTAAACTGTACTGCACCACCATTTTTTTTTCGATTAATCTGAAACATTTTTGGGGCCATCGATGTACTTATATACAACTTTCATAAAATTATTATCCTTTTGTAGTGTAAAGAATTAAAATATCCGGTTACATATAGTCATTTGCAAACTTTAATACCAAATGAAAAAATTGAAGCATATTTATAGGGTAATTTAAATTTTTTTTCTGATTTCGAGCAAACATTTTCAACTTTGCAGTGCCAAAACGGTACAAAGGAGCGCTCGAATTTTTTCTCCATTATAATAAAATAAATTCTCATAAAATTTGTGCCTGTTTAGAATTTTTGGGCTAGAAATGTTGAAAAAAAGATGTGAAAAAATCGTAAAATATTTGAGATTTTGTTCTTAATTGCTCTACTAGAACTTTTCGGGTCAAAAACTGCCACAGTTCTCATCTCCATAATTAAGGCTAAAACTTCGCTATAGAAGGAAAAGAAAATATTTAACGGTTTACGAGATATAGCCATAAGTAACGGCGCAACTTAATTCTCGGCCAAAATTTTCGAGATCGATTTTAAATAGTCATTTAGCCAATCGAGCAAAACTAAAGATAGGGATTTCCTACATTTATCAAATACTTTCAAGAACTACAGTCATAAACCTCTTTCGATTTAAGGACAATCGCCGGAACGATTTTTAAGTTATCATTTGGCAAAAGTACCACAATTCGTGATAGGGCATCGCATTTTTGAATATTTTAATTGCCAGCTCTAATTTTGATTGTCATTAGCACTGCAATTGCACTGACCACAACTGTATTGAAGGTATATGGATTAAAAATTAATTATTTAAAAAATTTTGTGTAAACGTATAGACTCTGAAAATAAGGGTGGCAAAAGTTCGCTGTGTAAAATCTTTTCAAACAATCCCTCACAAGTAACGGCCGATGAATTCCATTAGAGTATCCATGCTTCGTTAAACTTCATTGTATTAAATCGAACGGCATAATGCGACATTCCTCTTCTATTTAGAAAAACAAAATAAAAAAAAAAAAAAATTAAATTAGCTTGGAGAGGAAACACCACTAAACGTTGAAAGCCAAAAGGTGGTGCGCATATGAGAAAGGGTGGTTAGGCGAAATTCCCTCAGTAGGCCATTAAAAATGACGTTGCACATATAAATGGGCAGAAGACGCTAAATCGCGCATGTCATTCATGACGTCAGTTCGAAAGCGTCCGGTTTAGTCTACAAAAAGCATATTTTTTCTTTTATTTTGCTTTTCGACGAGGCAAAGAAATACCCGAGTGTAGAGATTTTCTTTTGAGAACGCAGCTGATTGCTTCCCCGGCACATGGCAGCGGTTTTCACATTGCTGACAGTTCCGTTTTGGATTTGTTTGGCCAAAGAACGTAAACAAAGCTATTTGGGAAGCTAAAAAATGTATGCGAAGAGTGATTAAGTGGGGAGGAAAATAAGTAAACAAATGAAAAATGTCGTAAGGGAGGTGATAAACAAAAAAATAAGAAAATAAAAATAAAATAAATAAATAAAAAATTTTTTTAAAAAATTGTGAAGTTAATATGTACTTCCGCCACCGGAACGTGTGAAAAAGATTGTAATGAAAGCTTAATTGATTTTTGAGGACTGTGAGGGAATCGTCTTCGAAGGAAAACATGTGAGTATTTCCCATAATTAAAGTGAATATTTTTTAAGAAATTCCAGAACATCGTCTTATTGCGTTATTGATTTTTTTTTTTGTTTTTGGGAATCAAGGTTCGAATACCTTTGCTCTTTGAGAGTGCTTCAAAATGTGATTGTACAGTTGTGTTCATTGCAATAGAAGTGCTTTGAATGATAATAAATATAGCCTCCAACAAAAAATCGGTTTCATCCCATTGAGTGAAAAAATATCCATAACAAATTTTCTCGAAATGATTTCTCTAATAAACGTCCCATACAAAGCCAGGTGCGTAGGCAACAAATTATTTCGGGAGGGGTCTTATTCTTTAAACATATCTATATCGCAACTATATTCCCACGATTTTTAGTAGATTCTCGAGAATCGTAGGCAGTTTAAGCCTCCCTAAAACTACTCAAAACGCACAAAATTATTTCAAAAAGGGGTCTTATTCTTTTGACATCTTTATATCGCAACTATATTGCCATGATTCTTGGTGACTTCTTGAATATCGGTGATGGTTTGAGTCCCAAAAAATTCTTATCCCCTGCATACGCGCCTGTCTGACACTCCTAATGTGTGGAACACAACTGTACATACACATCTTATGATTTTCTATTGCATTTGAACTTTAATATCTCCTACATATGCCGTCTCATTCATTCGGTATTTGGCGTCAGTCAGCTTCTCGCATACCAAATTAAGCTGTTGCTGCTATTCACCATTGAAATAATGGTCCTCTCTTTGTCTGTCACTCCTTTGTCCTTTGTGCATTCATGCCACTTATGTATATATCTCTTTGTATGCTCAATTTGCGTTGTCATTTTCGCCCGGCATTCTTTCGAAATAAAATGATTTTGTACTTGATCTTGATAGTTACGGTGTGATGTCCTTATTGATTTCCCTTACAAGGGATTTTTTTCTTTCTTTGGGGTAGCTATTTTCCGGAGGAAAAAAGGAGGCTTATTATTGTTGTTTGTTATTTACTTTTATATTGATAAAACAAATTTTGTCAGAAGAGAAAGACAGGCAACAAAGCGTCAAGATTTATGTAAGGAAGTGTTTAAGGGTGAGGAGGATATTATTTTGGTTTCTGAAGGCCATTTAAGTTCGTTAAATAGTCAAGTGAAATCTTCAATGACTATGGTTAAGGAGGTTTGAAGGTTGTATTTATATTATTTTAAATGCTTTATAAAGGCAATCGTGTCAATATTATACCGAGGGGTCTTTCATATGCGGACAGTTTCGGATGAAAGTTCTTATTTAAGTACCTATATGAGGGAATAATAGAACTTAAAACTGGAAAAAGTGGCCGAATACTTAAGGTGTTCCTTAATAAGAGGGTTACCCTCACTCAAACGGCATCGATTTTCCATCACATGCTGCTTTGATTGTTCATAAGTTATCTATATGAGGACTACTTACAACTCATTTCCATCTATTTCCTCTCTTTCAGTTTCCCTCACTCTTCCCTATCTTTTCCATCTGTTTCCATCTCTTTCCATCTCTTCATCTCTTTCATCTCTTTCACTCTCTTTTCCATCTCTTTCCATCTCTTTCCTCTTTCATCTCTTTCTCCATCTCTTTCCATCTCTTTCCATCTTTTCCATCTCTTTCCATCTCTTTCCATCTCTTTCCATCTCTTTCCATCTCTTTCCATCTCTTTCCATCTCTTTCCATCTCTTTCCATCTCTTTCCACCTCTTCCACTCTTCCACCTCTTCCATATCTTCCATCTCTTTCCATCTCTTTCCCTCTATCTTCTTTACTCTTTCTGACGTTCTCCCTTTACTTCTTTTTCGGTTTTCTCTCTCTTTCCTACACTCTATCACTTTCTCCATATTTTCTCTTTCCTTCCTTCTCCTCTCTCTTTATATCTTCTTCTCTCTTCTTCTTCTCTTTTCTTCTTATCATCTCTTTATTTCTCTACCTTTCTCTATCTTTCTCTATCTTTCTCTATCTTTCTCTATATCTTCATATATTTCCCTTTATTTTCATCTTTTTCTCTGCTTTATCTTCACTTTCCATCTCTCATTCTATCTCATTACTTCTTATTCTCTCTCTCCTTTCCTATCTTTCCACCTATTTACTCCTCTACCAATCTTTGCCTCTCTTCCTCCCTTTTTCAATAATTTTCTCTCTTTTGCCCTCTCTTTCCTTGCCACATTTCTCTCATTCTTCCTGATTTTCTCTCCCTGTCTCTCTTTTACTATCTCTTTCACTCTCTCTTTAATTATCTTCATTCATCGATTCACTGCACCTCCCTTGAGTATTTCAAGGAGCAGTCGTCAAAGCCGATCCATACACTTCTTCAAAAGCTTCAGTCATGAAAGCAATGCTATGTCAAGGTTCAATGTGAATGATATTTAGAATAAACACAAGGATATTCCGGTAGTGAAAAGGTTAAAATGCAACGTACATCATGGTATAAATTGCAATTAAATTTGCGAGTTTTTCCGCTTGAGAAAAGTTTTCGAACTTGATGCTAAAAGTTTGCCGGAAGCAATCATTAATCCGAACGATTAAACAACTGATTGCCCCCTAACAGACTGAGTAAATGATTATACAAACTTCTTTAAAGTTTAAACAGTGCGAACAAGAAAGTCCTCAAATATTTACTTCTCTAAAGAAAATCCCACTTTAAAAAATCCTGTGCTTGCCGAGTGCAAAAATAGAATTCAAGAAAGCCCACGAGTAAAGTTCCTTCATTGTTTGCTATGAGTTTCTATAAATAGACAGCAAGGATGTCGAAATCCACTGTGAAGAAGCACACACAATCAAAACATCGCTCGTGGGCTGGGTTGTTGATGAAAGCTTAATTACATTTAAAGGATCTGATAAAAATAGTATATAAGAGATTAAATGATGGCTCCAGAATGGCACATGCAATGCGATATGCATGGCAAAGGGAAGCGTGGAGTTCGTTTTAAGTGTAAAGCATTCATTTTTTAATTTATTCTTCTGTGTATGAACTTTTTTTACTCTAGAGAGAGAGAGGAAGAAAAGTCCTTGAGACGAACTAATATCATGCCACATGCAATTCCGTACCGAGAACGGAAGTTAATTGCCCATAAAAAATGCAGTAAAAAAGCATCCATGTTTTCCGGATGACCTTAAAATGGTTGAGTTTTTAAAGTTCAATAGTAGAATTTTAATGAAGTCTTGGGGTGAGAGTAACAGTAAGGACTCTAATGTGGGAATCAAATGCTTAGGAGAAACTCTTCTAAGTTAAGAATTTCTGGTGTTATTGGAGACTTCATGGAGAAAAGTCTTAAGGGAAACTTTTAAGAAGACCAATTTTTTGTTTTTCGAAGATTTCAAATTAATAAAAAAGGGAATTTTCGCCTTATTTTGAGACATTCAGGGGATATGTTCCCAAAAAAACTGGCAACAGTGGTTGGCATAGTCACGGTCTATGAGGATGTGAATCGATGTGGGAGAGAGTTCTTATGCGAATCTTAAGGTTTGAGCTATGAAATTTTTTTTGTGGCTATTAAAGGTTTCCGCGAAGTAGAGTTGCCACTGTGATATAAAAATAAAATTAAAGCATTAAAGTTTGGATAGAAAATGTTTGTCGTAAATTTCATATAAAAGACTTCAGTAAAATCATTGTTGCTGCATTGCGAAGACTCTTCTCGGAGTTTTCTGAAAAAATGTTCCTTAACCTTTTAACGGATAAGGTACTTATAAATTAGTCCCCACATAATTTTTATGATAAATATAAATGCTGTGAATAGCAAACGCTATAAATCGTTAAAATTATGTGGTCACGAATTTGTTATTAAAGGGTTAAATTTTTTTTTTTTTTTGTTAAAGACTTCAAATTTTACTCTAGGTTCCTTTGATAACGCTTTCGTGAATGTTTATGTGAAGAAACATAGCTTTTTTGTACAATAAGTTAAAGGAAATTAACCCTCTAATGCCACAATTTTTTTATTTCACTGAAAAGTCCAGACAAGACTAATTTCGGGTAGAAAAACATGAATCTGAAATTATTAGAAATTTTTTCTTTTTGGTAATTTGTTCGAAACCAGACCGTCTAGAGACGGAGCCATTAATTAGAGGGTTAAGTACAGTGTTCTCTCCAGAGCAGGCAAAGAAACGAAACAATTTCCAAACGTTTCGTGCAGGGCAAATAATGAAACGTTTTTTTTATGGTTCGGTTCGTGAACACAAACAAAACCCCAAACTTTAAAATAGCTAAGAACGAAAACACAAACTTTTAATATTTTGTTCTCCACTGGCGAGAAATGTTTGAAAACAAAACTTATGTGAAACGATACATTGTTGTTTACACTTCCTTTTATATTTAGAGCAGGCAGTTGAACGAAATGAAACGTTTCCTAATCTTTTCATTTCATTTTTTTAATAAAACGAAATACAAACGATTTTTTTTCCTTTCGCGCTGTTCACATAAGTTTTGTTTTCAAACATTTCTCGCCAGTGGAGAACAAAATATTAAAAGTTTGTGTTTTCGTTTTTTTTCCCGTTTGAAAACACAAACAGTACGAAAGAAATTTTAGAATTCGTTCTTTTATTGTGTTTGCGTTTGTGTTTCGTTTTCTAAAACGAATGAAATGAAACGAATGGCAAACGTTCCATTTCGTTTCTTTGCCTGCCCTGGTTCTCTCTCTTAAGCAGACACCTACGGGAAAGAAAAATATGTAAGCTTAACAGAGGTGTCCGCTATTCCCATAAAGTGTCCTTTTAAGAGGGGTTTCCGGTTAAGAGGGGTGTCCGTTTAAGAGGAGTGTCCGCAAGGAGAAAGTACACTGTATTCTTAAACTAACAAAAGTTGCCTTAGTTACAATTCACGTTAACGCAGATATTTCAATCACTCGAAATAAACTTGTCTAAATTTTTCTTTGAATCGAAATAACATAAAAAGCTTTCCTTTTTAATACATTTAATTTAATTTATTTACGAGCTCGAATACGATTTCTGGAACGATCGTGAAGCCTTTATTTTTCGCACGTTTTAAAAAAAAACTTAACCCCCTTTTTTTTCCTTAAGCGAAAACGTTCGCCCAATGAATCATAAGACGCCAAAGAGTGATCGTAATTATTTTTTGTGCGCCAACAAATTTATTAAAGTTTTTGTGTAAATTAGCGATTCTTTGCTAAATTCATCAGCAAACACGTCTTAACGGACTTTTCAAATCTTACATAAACTTGAAAGCTAAATTTAAATGGCGTCTTTCATAGACCAACAATAAAAATAAACTAAATATTAAAAAAAAAAATAATAATCGCAGAAACTAGAAATCGAATATACCTACATATATCGGACATACAATCAGAAAACCCCTTCAAGTCTAAAATTTTGTATGAGTCATTCGAAACTTGAAATATCGATAATATTTCAATAAATCGTCAAATGAGAGTAGCAAAAAAAAAAAAATTTAGCTCCAATGCAAATTCACATCTTTTCACCGCGCAGATTAGCACATTTTATATAAAATGGTTAAAGAAAAAAGTTGTGTATATAAAGAATTAAGTAAACATGTTAACTAACGTTTATGTCGGCTGGGCGAAATAAGCGTTGTGTGTATATCCGAGGGTATGGAGGAACCTCAATGCAAAACTTAAGGCAAACACAATGAGGAAACGCTCTAGCCACCCTACAGTAATGAGCCGGTAACAATTTGCTAAGAAGGACTGGCCTTTGACCGGTCTAAATCCTACCGGTTAAATTATGGAAGTTCGCTCCATTGAATTCGGCTAGCCGGCGGTCGGTAATAAACGGGTAACTAAAACGGTAAACACATAAAAAAATTTTTTTTTATTTTCCCTATTGGACTATTCTTAAACCAGACAAAGTTACGACAATTGACCCAAAAAAAAAAAAAACTGACCGACGCTCAGCCGTTTTGCGGACTAGTACCTGTCCAATGACGGACTCATGTTAAAAAGGTCAGTTCAATACATTAGAAGTGGAACTATGAGGGGACTAAGTAGTACCGGCAACATGAAGGACTGGTCGAAGGCTACACTTGGGTCAGTCCATATTACTGCAGGGGCAGTATCAATAAAAAGAGCCACTGAAGAAGGTCAACATTGGCTTGTGTGTCTGATAGGTGGTATAATAATGAAATTGTTTGGTGAAAAGTTCGCAAAACATTATAGGGGAGAATAAGACTAGTTTCGGTGTTAAGTTTGTTGTAGAGATTCCAGTTTGAATGGTTTTTCCCATTTTGAGGGATTTTTTTCAATTTAATTTTAAATCATAAATCTAATCAAATGCTTAGAAGGAATTTTTTACCACCATTTCTTACAGAAAAAAGAATAGACTTTTATGAAACATCCGAGAAAAAAGATGCGCCCAAATTCTGGCAACACGGCCGCTTCGGAGGTTATAAGACAATGTTGCCAAACTTTTGTTTTCAAAAAACGTGCTTCTGCCACGCCCACTTTTCCAATTTTTGGAAATCACATTATTTGCCTTTAAATAAATTTGTTCAAATGTCCAATTTCATCAAAACTCCGAATTTGGAGCAGTTTTTGTGATTTTCATAGCAGACCCTAGTACTGGAGGTACCCTTGAAAATCGTCTGATCGATTGTATTCTCGATCTTGTTCTCGAACTTGTTTTTGCCCCCGTGAGCACGCATATCAAATTTCGTCAAGATGGCTCAAGTTCTTCGATAAGAAAACTGTATACAGACAGACGGACGGACATGGCTAAATTGACGGTGACGCTGATCATTTCTACATCCATTTTTCAATGTCTATCTCGACTGTTTCTGGGTGTTACACACGTCCCCAAAATGCAATATACCCTCCAATGAGTGTGTCGGTATAATTAAGGCTGTTTTGGAATCGAGACCCTTGAATTGATATTTGTAAAACTAGGGACCTTTTTAAAATTAAGGAATAGTTGTTTTATACACCTTTGATCCTAAGTGCAGATAATCTAGATATCTTGAAGTACAGTACTAAAAATAACGATATACATACATACATATATTTATATTTATATGCCAGCCAAAGAGTGGAATTTTGTTCCCTATTAAGATTATGGTTATCTTTGTCATATCCATTACGCTTCCACCTCCTTTGAAGGCACAAGAATATATTGGTTCCTCAGGCATTTCATTGTACATGATCGGTTGTGAGTACCTATAGCTGCAGAGAAGCTTTGTCTCTCAAGAGTATATATTCTACGGTCATAATTAACATTCAATGGGAACACTGAGTATGTATAGCAGAGGTGAAAACTAGCCCCTACTTAATTTTCTACCACAAGACTTACCTCAACAAATCTTCTATAAGAGAGTCTCTTAAAAGAGTCCCTTATCGTTCTACAATATTGTGTATTAAGGTCCATAATAAGCATTTCTTTCGGTAAGGCCTGAGATATTTTTCATTTTCAGGTCATAATTTACATAAAATTTTCAACTTAACATAAACTTTAGTGGCTTATACTTATCCTCTGTTGACACAATCTATTCATAAACGAAAGAGTCCATTGCCGTGTATAAAATAATTAAGTGTTAACGTAAACTAAATAACAACTTTATTGTCCTGTAGACACGAAATCATGCCAAATTATGTGCCTTGAAATATTCTAACATTGATATGATCAATTTTATTACCCAATTTATTTGCTTACGTCTAACATTGTCTAGTTTCATGAGATATTTTGTTGTTTTTGCTGACTGGTTTGAGGTTCTTGAACTTTAAATAATCAAATTCTCGTTTATGATTTTGCAGACAAGAGCGTCGATAGTTTCTTTCGTTCCAATTCCTTAAATTTCAGGGTAAATCATTTCGCAAACTATGACGTCAAATGAGTTCCATGGTCTCTTCTAATTATCATTATTATCTTTCTCAAATTTATGGTGACCTAAAAGAGATTGTTTTTTTTTCTTTTCATTTATTTTTAGTATCAAAAGGGTTAAGGAATTACCTTTCGCGTATATAGAGGAATTTTCATATTCGTTTCCAGAAATAATTTACTCATGATAGCTTGTCTCATTTAGCGATATTGTGTAAATTTTCTAATGAATTATGGAATTTTTTAAGAACTTTCAATTAAAATAGACAAAACCAAAACCAAAAAAGAAAAAAACAAAAACAAAAAACTTTGGAATTAAGCTTAAGTGCTAATTAAAGATGGAAACAAATGAAAAGAAAAGTCTTTGACCGTGAACTTTTCATCACAGCATGTGCCAACTGGAAGCGTGCCATCGAAGAAAACGACGAAAAACAAAGTTTATTAATAAAAGGAAAAAAAAAAATTTTTTTTTAAATTAATTTTTACAAGCTTCGATTTGAATGGCTAACATATTGCCTTGGATGCTTCTGAAAGTTTCCGCACCGAACACTGGAACATGTCATTGCGAGCATTCGAGTATCACGAGTGATAAGAACTGGTCGAAAGAATTTATTAAAGTTGAAGATCAAAATGTCTTTTTTTTAATTTTTTATCAGGGTTAAAAAAAATTCTCGCATATCTGGAAAAATTTCTAAATATTTAAGCTTTGCGAAATTTCGACATTCATACGTCAATTCTGGAAGACGCAAATTATCGAATATTCCAGATTAATTAACGTTTCTTTCGATTAGATTTTTTAAATGTAAGCCGAGCCTCTGGACTTTTTATACCCAGCGTAAGCGGGGTATATTAGTTTTGTGCAAATCTTGTAACAGGGAGAACTAAGCTCCGGAGATATAGACAAATATATATAGAAATGATCAGGATCAAAAACTGAATCGATTTAGATATGTATGTCCGTCTGTCGTCTGTCTGTCTGTCTGTCTGTCTGTCTGTCTGTCGGTCGTCTGTCTGTCTGTCCATCTGTCTGTCATTCCGTCTGTGTCCGGATCTCCTCCGAAACGGCTGGACCAATCAAGTCGAAATTTGGCGCACAGGTATATCGGGATTCGAGTATGATCCTAAGTAAAAATGGGAGACATCCGCCTACTGCCACGCCCACAAATGGAGAATTTTCGTAACTTCCGAAGTAAAAGGCGTAGATGCTTCAAATTCGCAACATAGTTTGACCAAGGCAAATGAAAGGTGTAGGAACAAAAATTTATGTGGCCCGCCCACTGCCACGCCCACAAATGGAGAGGCAAAAAATAGTGCGCCAATAATGTCGGGACGCTGGGTATTTCAAAGTCGGGCTTGACCGACTTTAGCTTTCTTAATTGTTTTCTACTGATTTTCTTGTAGTACCCTTCAGTGGGGTGAAATAGACTTATATGGGATTTTGCAACAGCTGGAAAAAATGGCTTCCATGCACAAAGTCCCCTTATAACGCGAATTTTTTGCCAATTTTTTTAAATCAATTTAATAATAAAATACTCAAACCTTATTATTATTGAATAAAGGCTTATCTCCTTTCCGCAAGGGTATCACATCTGTGATAACGGGCTTAGCAAACCCGCGAGCCCTAGCTAAACCTTCGCTATAAATTGATAAAGCATCGGGTAGGCCATATACTTATTAATGGGGCGTATCATTTTGAAAGGGTTGACTATATGACCATAAAAAAAATATTGGTTGAGATCTTTGAAAAGCAATTTTGTTTCGAACATTGAGATAACTGTTATTTCGAAATTCATTATTGTGAAAATCTCTATTTCTGACAATTAATGGATTAGTCTTGCAATGACACTAAAATCTCATAATTAATTCTTGTCATCCTGAGACTTAAATATGATTATTCAATTATAAATTACTATTCATATAGGATCATAATTAATATGATTAAATTCGACGAATATGATGAATGGAATTAATTGAATTATTTCAAATTATATAGATAAACGAAAAATTAAATAATTATTTCACTTCAAACTATTTCATTAATTTGAGATAATATTGAATAAAATAATTATAAAAAAATCAAAATGATTAAAAATAATTTAAAAATAATCAAAAAATTATTTCGAATAAATTTATATTATTTTCAATTTTTTTGAAATTCAAATTTAAAATTTAAACAATCAATTTATCGAAGACAAAATAAACGAAAAATAATTCAAAGTTAATTTTTGATCATTTTTTAATGGTTAAAATCATATTCTTTAATCTTACATGATCCAATTTAATTTGAAATTAACTGGCAATCTTTGTGACTAAAAGCTTAAAATTAAAAAAAAAATTTTTTTTTGGAATTGTTAAAGGCCATTTTATAATCTTTTTTTATCTGTAAGTTAAATTATCCTGATGATAATTTTAACAATTTTGATTAATACAAAGTCAAAGAAAATGAAATTTAAGTGGCAGATAGAGCTTAAAAGTAGGATGAGAAAACGGCTCTAAGAGTTGAAAAACGAATTGATTTTTATTTTTAAGTATTTAATTAATTGGATGAAAAGATTATTTAAATGTACTCATATTAAGATATTTAACAGCATATAAGGTGCCCTTTCGAAAATTGTTGAGTAATTATATAAGTTTTTTGTTTGTTTGTACGGGACAAAAGTATCATTTCCTGTGGAATGGTCTTTATACTAGACATCGACTGTGTCCTGGTTGAGTAGGGTCTGATATACAGTCACATTCATGGGTACCATAATGGAATACTAAAACTGACCAATAATTTCGTGTAAAGTATGTGATGGTCCTTGATTGATAGCGGTAACTATAGGGTACAGTATTGTGCACTGTTTAACTTATTGAAGACTTCGTTTCAATGCCCTATCGTTGATCAAATCGATCTAAGTATAAAAAAAAAGTATGACTCAGTATGTTTCTATTCAATTGTTTTTCATTTGAATTTCTTTATTTCCTCTCTTTTTTCTTTGATTTTTATAAACAAAATTCCGCTTCTCATATAAAAATAACAAATAATTCAATTGAGTAGATGTTATGATAATTTTTTTTTTAATTTTTAAGAGGGATATGTGTGTAACATATATCTACAGTAAGATGTCTTTTTAAAAGACGTCTTCAGTCAGCGTTCGGACTATACTCCGATCGGAGTAGATCTGCTCCGTTTTTAAAGTTTTTTTTTGAAATCTAATCGGCGACCTTTTACCTGAAATCTACTCCGATTTTTTCACTTCACCAAGTAACTGAAAATAATTTTATCTATGTCGCGATTTTGACGTAATGACATCTGCATGGGAAAGAGTTTTTTCTGTTCCCTCGTTCGCAAACAAATTGTTTTCCATACAGATGTCTCCGTTTCTAAGTCATGACTAATGGGGATAGCAAACTGTAAGTAATATAGTCATACATGTTTGCTTGAAATAAATTGTTGACCTTTTTCTTTTTTTTTTTTAGTGCGAAAATGAGAAATTCCAATTTACTACCCCAAATTTCATTTCTACTCCGATTTTTGCGGTCTTTTACTACGAAATGGGATTTCCGTAGTCTGAACGCTGTCTTCAGTGGTGAGAGAATTTTGCGGTATGTGTCTCGTCTTGCTACTCCTAGTGTTGAAACGATACCATGAAAGTATCGATACCAGTACTCATTTAATGTATCGAGATAAAGTATCGATACCACTAAAATACCGAACCAAAAGTATCGATACTGGGTAGTACTTGCTCAAGATTAAGCAAATTTTTATGACTCTTGGTATTTACACATCATAACACAGGTAACACAATACTTCAGTGTTTTAAAACAAATACGGCACTTTGCACTTGTGGAATCCAAGCGCGTAAAATGAATCCAGACCTTAGACTTTCTTTTTGAATTACTGTTTCTTGTTAGTGCTGCCAATAATTTGGCGCAGGTTTAACCTTTAGATAATTTATAAAAATCCCTTTCCCTTCTTAGGAAAATGTTTACGAAAAATCCATTTCAAAATGAAATCGAAAAAGTCCCTCAAAAAGGGGAAAACCTCAAATTTGCAGCACTAATACAAGGAAAATATTATGAGTAAATACTGATATAAAAAGTATCGATACCGCGAAAATACTTGGTGGTAAGTATTGAGTACAAAATATACTCAGTATCGACTAAAAGTATTCGATATCAAGTAGTATTTACTCATTTTGTTTCAACACAAGCTACTCCTACACATTTTGTAACAGAATATAATCTGTGTCCGCATTCGAAAGTCTTCACTGTACGGGATGAACATGAAAATGCGAAGCAATGACGCAGCTCGAATAGACGGATAGAAAATTTTTAAAGATTTTCTTATGTGTGAAGAAATTAAAAAATTTTTTGTTTCGTTTCTTTTGCTTCTTGCTTTTACTCAGTGTCACGGTCGCACTGTTTACTGCGAAATGCAATTCATTTTGTTGTTGTTTTTTCTTTTTCTTTTCCATTTAAAATTTTGGTTTTTCTTCAATTCATATTCTCTTGCATACCTGAATGAACGAAGTGCAAATGACTTTAACCAACGTCGGAAACAATAACAAAAAATTGCACCGAAAATTTTAGTCTTTTGTGATTCCTACGTGCGTCGAAACGTCTTGACTTCATTTCCCTCTCACAATCTTTGCTCGGAGCTGGACTATAATTATACAAAAAAAAAAAAAAAATCAAAATTATTTTCGTATAAACAAAGAAACAGTCAAAAGCAACGGGACTATATCATTTATAATTGTTTGTGAAAATTAAAGGAAATCATAAAAAATTGCGTGTGCGAAATAATAGAAGTGCTTGGACTCGGTCTCTCCAAGCAATTTTGTGAATGATAATTGTGAAAAAAATGGATGTGATTAAGTAAACTAACGCTAAAGGATAAAATAGTAAGAAAAAAAAATTCATTCGTAAGTGATGGTAGTCATTCGATTAACCCATTCGAATATTTTTCAATATTTTTAAAATCAAAATTTTTTGTTTCTACTTGCGATTCAAATGCTTTCGATCTTAAAACTGTTCGACTTTTTGATGAACAACAGAAAAATTAGTTGTGAACGGGTTAAAGTTTTCGTGATAGTGACTGTAAAAACTTGCTTAGAGGCAAAAAGAACTACTGTAGCAAACTCAAAAATGCTTAATACATTTCATCAAATGCCGAAATTTTAGACTTTTAACCCTTTCATTCGCTCAATGGGAGTATTCTTGTTCCATAATTTATCGGTAATCAATAGCTGGCTTTGATAAAAATCCTTTTTAAGAAGAATTTGGCTCAAATAAGTGATTCTAGCAAAAATTAGTTGGGTTACAAAGGGTTAATAGAATAAAATTTTACCGATCTTATTTATAGACCATTTTACTAAAAATGTTCTAGTTGCAGCAAATAAAAAGTCTTCAACCTAGAACTGTTGAGAACAGTTTTCTGTTATTGGATCAATGTGGATTAAAAGCGGAGGACACTTTGGTCAAAAGACCCAGACTTAAATGAGTTTATACTTATTGTTCAAAACTTAGCTCATGTGGCACTTTTATAACATTTCAATTTTCTATGCATGTACCGTTTAGGTCAATAATACAATAGGGCGCGAAGAAAGTTATAAATTCCCATATGAGGATTTTCTTTGTTAACGGCTATTGATCTCTTTGTTTTGGTTACCTACACGGAGCGAAATCCTAACGTGGTAATCATATCCGATAGCTTCAAGAAAGGGCTCAACTACGTTTTTTCTGTACTTTAGCAGAGAGGAAAAAACTTTAATGCAATAGTATCAGATATTTTAAAAGTCCGTGAGGCAAGTCAGATTAATACGGACGCGACGAAACGTTACTGTTTTAGGTGAAATTCCCTATAGTTTTTCTGTGTTTACGAGCAGTTTCGAGTAGGCTTTTTGATATATATCAATTTTCGGTTCAAACACGTGAGTTGGTACCGCAATTTTAAATAAGAATAATTTAGTGCGTCAGCACTTAACTATGACTCGATATTTCGTTATGGCTTCATTGTAAAATTAATTCAAAACAATTTTGTTTGAAACGCATTATTCATTTTACGTTCGTGTTGTTTCTGCATGCATCAGAACAAGAGAGATGCAAGCATTTAAGAGGAAGTTCTATTATGAGTTGGTTCGTTTAAAGTAACAAGATAACGGTAAATTTCATTAAAGGTAATTTTTTGGGGTCATTTACGAGTTTCCACCTCCAAAAGAACAAATTCATTTAACTTTAAAAAAAATTTCGTTAAACGCCCTTTATCCAAGATATATATATTTTTCTGCTTCAATCTGAATCTTATTCTTACTCTCCATTGAATCTTCGTAAATTGATTGATCATATCTATAGGCGTTTGGTCGCCTCTTCAATTGTCAATTTTTAAAACAAAACAGGCCCATTTCAAGGACGCTTTCATATCAATTTGATTTACGATTTCGTTTACTCAATGCGTAATTTTAAATTTGTTTGACAATAATGAGTTCTTGAAGCAAATTTAAATTACATTTTCCGTCCTAAGAACATAATTGCAATTTACGAAAACACAAACTGAATTTTTCCGGCTAAAAGCGCATTAATCAAAATTGTTTTTTTTTTGTTTTTAATCGATGCTCAAAGCTTTCAGCCGGCTCTTAAGAGTGCTCTCTAATCGCATTCCATTAGTTATAAATGCCCCCCGCATCAATAGATCAATTGATTTGTGCCACAACAGCTCGATTTACGCGACATTGTGCAGCATCACTCAAAGCGATTCTTTATTTATTTATTTTGTTGTTGTTTTGTTTTGGTTTTTTTCTTGCTCTTGATATGCAAATCGATTTAAATCGATTACAGTTTTAGTAGTTATTGTTGTTGTTGTTTTTAAGTGCTCCTGCTCCTCGTGTTGTTTGCCGTCAGACTCGATTGAAAGTGAAATTATTGACCGCCGTACCCCACGAATGCGAGAATGTGCGAGCATTTCCATAAAAAAGGGGTACCTACTCGGCCGTAGTTTTCCATTCATTTATTAAATGTTTTATTTTTGTTTTTTTTTTTCGTGTGTAGAAATTTATTTTATAATTGAGAAGTCATCAATTAAGAATGTTCACGCGATAAACTGGAGAGGAGGCTGCTGCGAAATAAACGATTTCATTAAAATAAAATTGATATTTTTAGACTAAACGTGAGGAGCACGTTTTGTGATTAAAGAGTGTGAAATGTGTGGAGTTTTTTTTTTTTTTTTAAAGAATTAGAACAAAATTTTATGAAACTAGATCTTTTTGTAGGTGGTCTTAACCGTTTAACTGCCAGAGTGGAATTTTTTTTAACAGAAACTGAAACTAATCAAAAAATGATGCAACTTGACGGCTTGCAAGGTGCTTTGGGTAAGTTTGAGAACAAATTAGTTTTGAAAGGGCTAAAAATATTTACATATGGGCAATTCCATGAGAAACGGTCCCACCCGTGACAGCCATTCTGAGGACAAATTGCGTAATTTCAGTGCTTAACTATTGCAAAACGTTATAAAAATTTTGAATCCTTGAGAATCGAGTCCATTTTTTTAATTATTTTGAGCCAAAACCTCAAAAGTGAATGTCACGGGTGGGACCATATTCATGGAATTACACATACATATACAAACATATAAACCAACCACAAACTATTAGGAATTTTTTAATGTTTTGATTAAAATCCAAAGAAATTAAATCTTTCTCTTAGAGTTCTTAACCCTTTCATTATCAAAATTTGGATCTTTTGCTGGATCTTTTACTGAAACTAACCAAAAATTGATGCTGAGTAATATAAAATGAATTTTTAAAAGTGGGCTTGAAAGGGTTAAGAACAATTTTTTTTACACAGCGAACAAAAAAGCATGATTTTTGACGATTTAAAAATGTCTTTGGCTTAAATACATATTTTGAGCAAAAAAATTGGTGTTGAAAGGGTTAATAATGCTTTTTTTTTCTTAAACTCCATTTAAACATATGCTTTTTGCCGGTGTGAAATGTGCTTTGGCTCAAAAATATAAGCTCAGTAAAAAAAGTGGTCTTAACAGGTAGTGTTGAAAGGGTTAAGAATGCTTTTTTACTGGATCTCATCAACAAATGATTCTTTTTGACGATTTGAAATGTGCTTTGGCTCAAAAGTACTGGTTGAGTAAAAACAAGTAGTCTCAAAAGGGTTAAAACTATGTATACAGCAATAACAAACGGTTTGAGTAGGAGTTGGAAGGCAATACATTCCATTTTAGGCTATTAGAATGAGGTAGAAATAGTTTCAGAAACCCATTTCAGTTTCTAGTCAATGTTCATAATGGGCTTATAACTACCTAAGCACCTTACAACTTCACCTAGGTTCAAAAAAAGAGAAGTTGAAGGAAGAATCATAAATAAAATTCTCAACTTTAGTATTCTAAGTCCCTCACAAAATCTCCATTGCTCTTCATATTAGTTCTGTATACCTCCAACGTTTAAGTTGCCTATCTCATTGATGTCCCTTCTTCTACACTTCTATTATTTTGAACACAACTGTGTATGACTATTATGTGTATTTTTCTATGAAATTTTACTATGAAGTGATTTTCCCCCTAGATCTTTTCCTTCATCTTTAAAAATTCCCATCCTCCTTGACAACAGCAATCAGAAATCACGATCAAAGATCGATTTAACCCCG
This sequence comes from Chlorops oryzae, assembly GCA_020466095.1. Taxonomy (NCBI): domain Eukaryota; kingdom Metazoa; phylum Arthropoda; class Insecta; order Diptera; family Chloropidae; genus Chlorops; species Chlorops oryzae. Next base: position 15,528,238 of record CM035809.1, on the reverse strand, counting down.
CTTTGGTTATTCCGATTTGTTTATTAAATAATATTTTTAATATTTCTCAGTGCTAATTGTTTGAGCACACTCGTATCTAAGGTGTTTAATGTTATCTTTAAAACGTTAATCTTCAAATGTCATTAACATTTACATAACTTTACCTTTGGATATTTCCAATTTCAATCGAATCGATTTTTTTCGGGTTTTTTATTTTATTTCCCATTTAGGAAAATTACATATTCCTTTGAAAAATTTCCCTGCACGCGCAGAAAAAAAAAAATTCCAAACAAACTATTTCCAATAAAGGCGGTTTTCTTTCCATTACTAACCTACCTATTAATTGTTTTTAATAAAACCACTCGGATTGGAAATCTGTATTGTTCGGCTGTAAAGATCGATTTTACGTTTAGCAACATGTTGCTGGCAACTTTTACATTGAAAGATGAAAGAGAAGTGCCTTTCAGTTAAATAATTTATTATTTATTATTTTCATATAAGAAAACAAATGTTTCTGAGCGACAGATTTGTTTCCAAATGTAAAAGACATCGAATTGCATAGCGTACCGCTGTAAATTGATGGAATATTTACACATGCTGTCGAATGAATTTTATGAGTTTAAATAGAAAAGCACGTGACGAAATAAATGTGAAAATGAAAATATTTATAAAAATCATTTTTTTTAAATTGCTTTTTGATTTTTTCTTCCCCTTCTTTTAATTCACGTGTAATAGTTTTGCTATTTTCAAAGAAAGAATTGCTTTAAAAATATGGTCCCGGAAATTTATTTAATTTTTATGGTAATTCAGTCAAACAGAAGCGGTGAGGAAATGCAACTTAGTATTGGGAAAATATTTGGACTGCTCCACTAACAAAATTTCATTTTTTTTTTATATAATTTATTTTGGTAGTAAATAATAGATGACACTTTTCCACTGACGATTTCAGGGCCAATTGATTTAGACGATCGATTGGAGAGAGAGAATTTCTTACAAATCCATCAGACTCATCAAACAGAACGTTGTAAGAAAGGGAAATCGCAATTTCTCACCTGTTTTCTGAGGAATTGGTGTTAAGAATGTAAAAAAAAATAGGTTCGAAATTTGGATGAGTAACTCAAATAGGTTCAAAATAAAGGTGCGAAAAAGGGTGTGTAAGCAAATTCGACAGTAGGGCGCGAAAAATGAGGAAGCTAAACTTTTTGAGTTAATGCGATGGAGATAAATGGCTGAGTGTGAGAAACAAATTACTTTATTTTCTTCAAGCGTTCTTTTTTTTTTATTAACCTAGACGCCGTAAGATTTTTCAAAAAGATCTCTAGAAGCTAAAGGGTTAACAAATACTTTTTCTCTCTTAATTTTGAATAAATTTGAATGCCTTTTATTGAAGTTATACATATATGAAAATATGTAAATCAAATGAAATTGTAGTTCAAAAGATTATTTTGTGAGCTCTATTCTGAAAGCAGTGCCGCCAAATGGTGCAAGAAACATCTACTCCAGAATCATTACTAATTCCCAGAAACTCTTCATCCCCCTCGTAAATTTCTGAATCAAATTACAATGGCAAAAATAAGGCCATCAATTGCTGGATCTGTTGGGGATTTGTGTTTATCCCACTAACCTCACATGTATGCCCATGATAATATTGATAATGAAATCTACAGATTAGAAAGCTGCAACTTTCTTCCTCAAACATACCCGAAACTTTCTTGAATTCCCTCAAATTAGGGGGTTTAGAAATGCTGCATATCCGGCACTCATATATGACCTCGTGCCTCTTGTTCGAGCTGATCACATCAATACATTTTTTGTATAAAAATAATCAAATACCAATAGATTCTGCGGAAATTGACCTCGAATGACCAAGAGACACTTCATCTTCAAGAAACCATACAGTTTCCTTAAAATATTGAATGATTTTCCATGTGGAAGAATATGTCAAGAGAGCCTACCTCATTAGCTAAAAGGACATATGTATGTGGATGCCGGTCGCATCAATCACATGCCCCAAACCGGACCCCAAGCAAACATTAGAACATGACAGAAAGGGTTCAAAAAGGTGACGGTCAGTTGTCTTTCTTAGAATTTATGCCTTGTCGCATAAAGCAAGAATCAAAGAGTAGATTTGGGGAAACCCTGGAGAAAGGAAAGAATAAATTTGAAGTTATGCAAACAATCAGAAACCAGAAGCAAAGCAAGAAAGTTCGAATTAACTTTGTTCACTCTAGTGAAGAAATTTCAATCAGAATCAAATCGGTCAAATCAAGTCTCATTTGAAAATCGAATGAAATCTCAGAATAAAAGTAACATCAAATAATTCGAATTTAAAAAACAATTAAATGCTAAACAAATTACGAAAAAATTAAAAGAAAAAAAAAAAAAAATTTGGGTGCGTTTGCAAATAAGTACCTACTTATGTAAATTTTGAAGAGCAGTACAAATAGAGCACCCCGATTCGATTTACATACAGAGTGACCATAAGTTTAAGTTGAAAGAATAGTTTGGAATATTATTGAAATTATTTTCATTAAAATTGAGACTTATGTAAATATTAAAAAAAAAAACAATCACAATATTTTGGGTCTAAAATGGATCAAATGTAAAATTATTTTTAGGAATATATTTTTTCAAAATTATTTAAGTATTCTCTCAGCCCTTTAACAAATAAGGAACAAATTTGTTCCCAAATAATTTTCACAAATTATAGCAATGCCATTTTAAACTTATGTCGGGGCAAATCTGTGCACTATGCGCTAAAGGGTTAAGGGCGAAGAGATGAAAAGGCCCAAAAGGGCAAAATTTTGATCTAAAGTTCATTAATTCACTTTTGATTCTTCTTGATTTACGAGTTTTGAAGTCAAACGGAAGTCCCCTTACCTATATTTTCCTCCCTTTGTAAAGATTCCTTTATTTCTGAGATATTAAATTCAAAGTGTGGCACCTCGTCATTCAAACAAATCCAACGCTATCAATTTTCTTTTGGAATTTATCATCAGTCCATAATAATATAAATATATAAAATATAAAAGCTGCGCTCTGCCATATTCGAAAAAGATAGTTCTTTTATAACCTCAAGTACGGTTATTTCGAGGATTCGGACACTGAAATAATTGATCTCAATTCGATTAAACGTTCAAAACGAGCATCATCACATTCCGTCAACAAAGTTAATGGACCACAACCATTATATAAAGATTATTTACAAATATCATCTGCCAAATACAACGATTTAAAAACGCTTTGTAACAAAAACACAATTAACAAAAAATTTCACGGCGAATATTTAAATCTTAAACACCCAAATACAATTAAGGATACTTTGCCCGAAACTGATAAAGAAGACAGTACACAATAAAATCAAAATTGAATGAAAACGGAAAAAAGACTTATCTTACTCGAATGTATTAGTTTTTTTTATTTTTTTCTTTATTGCTTTAAGGCTCGAAGAATTGCCTACGTTTATGTTTCATGATCTCAAAATATATATACTAAATACTAGACTTCTATCTTAAGTTACCTGTATGCAAATATTATATTTTTTATGTTTTCATGTTCGTAATAAATTAAAAAATTAAAATAATATTTACGCATGTTATGCGTAAGCAAACAACTATACATTCAGTTTGTTTATTTTAGCTTAACCGACACAAACGTGTCAACGTAGTTCGCTAGGTTGTCAACGAAATTAGCTTAAGCAACAAAAGTCGTGTAATCCAACAAAAAAATTGTCATCTAACGATTTCAGTCTATAAATTACTGAATGTAAAGCTTAAGTTTTGAATTTCATGTTGATACCTGAATTAAGTGCAAAGATAACTAAAAAAAACCTTCTCCTGAACAATTCACTTTTTGGCGGTTAAGCTATTTCCGCTGTTAAGGCTCGATATTTTCTATAATGGAAAATACCCATTTAATGGGGGGGCATTTGAACCCGGTCAGCGACAGATTGAATTCTACTATTACTTATATTATTTTCAAGTTGTATTTTGAAAAGATATTGAATTTTCTGTACACCGTTTTGTTGATTGCGTTGTTATACTATAGAATTTTTTTTATTTTCATCGCACGTGTGGCATAAAAAAAACACAGATCACTTTCCGAAACCAGCACAATTTCGATAATGGCCAATAAAAAAAAATATATACGCACAACCATCTTAAAAACAGACCACTTGTGCTTGTGAAAACAGAACGTATGGTCACCGTGCGTGACATATGAACACATTTTTGTACGTATGTATGTATAAATTGATTTGTGCGTTTATCGTGTGACTGTGCTAATCGGTTTTGTTAACTGTGATCTTTATTTGCCATTTTTCTTTTCAATGATTTTTCTTCTCCAATTCGCTTGAATGTTTTCTTCTTTATCATTATTCAAATTTTTACTATTTTATTTTTCATTGTTTTTTTTTTGATTATATTAATGAAAATTACTAAGCTGTGCGTCAAATATTTCGCGATCGAGTTTTTCGTAGGACAAAAACCAAAAAAAAAATAAATAAATAAAAGAAACTTGTAATTATAATTGTTCCAAAAATGTCGTTAAACTTAATTTATGAATGATAATGCAGGCGTCACATGCCGAAATTTCAATGCGTGGAATTTTAAAATACTTGAAATTTTGTTTTGATTTTTTAAACACGGCCGATTCTCACGTGTTTTCCGGTGATTTTTGCACAGAAACGTGTTTTCTTTTTCTTCTTCGAAACTTTAAATGAAAGCTCTGCCGTCGCCCTATTTCGAAGGCGAACTTACACAGAGAAAAATTCTTTTACAGAGAAATTTTAAATATTAGCTCTTTTATTGAAAAAATGTTTGTTATGAGAAGGTATAAAAATTTAATTGTTTCATTCAGTTTGAAGGCACATTTATGTGGATGGAAAGTCACTTAACTTAATTAACTTAACTTAACTTAACTTAACTTAACTTAACTTAACTTAACTTAACTTAACTTAACTTAACCAAACCGAACCAGTTCAAAAAATCAAGTAGTCTCCATCCCTGTATGAATCTAAGAATTTACGGCTGAATGATCAGTCAGACTGAAATGGCGCTGAAAATAATTTTCTGACTTCGACTATCGAAATTTTTGAATTAGTGTAAACTGACGTCACGAGCAAGGGCGCGAAAAACGGAAGCGTTTGAATGAGCTAAAATTTTAATATTTGATTTTTGTCGTAATGGTTTCGATTTCAGAACTGATATTTGTATATTTGTTAATGTAATAACTAAATAACTAGTAGAAACGTATAAGCAAATGAAAAAAAGTGCATGCATATTCTCCATTGTTCCAAAAATGTCGTTAAACTTAATTTATGGATGATAAGCAGACGTTACATGCGCAAATTTCAATGCGTGGAAATTTAAAATACTTGACATTTTGTTTTGATTTTTTAAACACGGCCGATTCTCACGTGTTTTCCGGTGATTTTTGCACATAAACTTGTTTTCTTTTTCTTCTTCGAAACTTTAAATGAAATCTCTGCTGTCGCCCTATTTCGAAGGCGAACTTACACCGAGAAGAATTCTTTTACAGAGAAATTTTAAATATTAGTTTTTTTATTTAAAAAAATGTTTGTTATAAGTAGGTATAAAAATTTATGGTTACATTCAGTTTAAAGGCACATTTAGGGTGGATGGAAAGTCACTTAACTTTACTTAACATAAAATAATTTAAATTTACTTAACTCAACTTAACTTAACTTAACTTTACTAAACTTAACTTTACTAAACTTAACTTAACTCAACTTGACTTATCTTAAATTTAAAATATTTTTGCAAAACTCTCAAGTCAAGTCAAAATTTTCAGTAAAATTACTTAACTTAACTTAACTTAATAGCTCTTACTTAACTTAACTTAAGTTAACTTAATTTAACTCAACTTAACTTAACTTGACTCAACTTGACTCAACTTAACTTATTTTAAATTTACTTAACTTAAATTAAATTAAAATACTTAATTAACTTAGCTTAGTTTAACTTTAACTTACTCAACTTAACTCAAATCAACGCCACGAAACTCATTTTAGCTTAACTTAACTTGACTTAAGTTAGCTTGATTAAGTTAGCTTTACCTAATTTACCTAGAGAACTTGTTTCTGGGACTTAAGTCAAGTAGAGTTTTATAAAAGACTTCCATTAAACAGATGATTGGTTATGTTAAGTTAAGTTTACGTTAAGTCCAATTTAAGTCAATTCAGTTTGTAGAGGAAATATTTCAGCTCATATTTGGCTCGACTAAAAGAAGCCTCAGAGAACTTGGAATGAATTTTCTTTCCTTTTTTTAAGCAGCTGAGATCTATCAATATATTCGTTCCACGCATTATCCTCATTACCATTTTCTTATAGAAACACACGTATATCAATTGTAAATGTATACCTTTTTCCAAGGCTTAAAACATTTCGAGACTCTAGTCAAAAGTTTCGATCTAGTAAATATAAAAAATACCAGAAATAACAACGAAAAATTTCCAAATAAATATTTAAAAAAACATTAAATAAAATACATACATCCCCATAAATGCCTCGCAGTACTGAGCCCTAAATGAAGTGAAGTGAAATGTAACTGGGGCTTTCGGAAAAAAGCAGCCTCGTCACTAGTTTGAAGTTAGTTTTTACCGGTTCATTACAATTGCTCTATTAGATGATTTCCATTCAATGCTTAATTACGCTTTATGTAATGCGAACGATTGATAAGAATCCAATGCAGCGGATCACGGATTCAAAAGAGGAAGCAAAATAATAAGTATGAAACAAATAGCTTAGAAATAAATTATTTTCGGTCTGCACAAACGTAAATACTGGTAGCTTGAAGGAGCCACATCTCTTTCGATATAAATTGGGAAATTTTTTTTCTGAGTGTACTTCTAACATCATTCGCATCGGAAGCTGTAGTGTATCTACATATAACATACACCAATTGTCGCATAAACAATTCAGTTGGCTAAGAGAATCCAACGACGTCGGAATCGCGCGGAACGTGCTAAGCTCGCCATTTATTTTCCAAATGTTTTAAAAAAATATAAAAATAAAAAAAATTAATATAATTAACAGCAGTCCCGGTGTGTGCGCTTCGAAAATTTTCAGACATTGAACTATTCAAAATAAAGAATATCTACCTAATAAAATAATAAAAAAAATTTTGAAAATATTTTTTGTTTAAATTGGGGATTTTCGCGATTCTAAAAATATTTTCGAAAAAGAAAAAGAGATGAAATTATGTTTGTGTGTCGCTCGTGCATGGATTCGGCAGTGAATCCCTAACAAATAAAGTATATTGACTTTTGGATTCTTATTTTTGTTTGAATTTTGTGCACACAATCGTTTTTCTTTTGTTGTGGTTATTGTTTTCGTTATTTCTTGTTGTTGTGAAAAACCGAAGTGAAAGTGGAAAATATTGTTTGAAATATTTTATTTTTATAATTAATTGTGGTCTTCGTGATTTAAAAGCGATCGAATTTTTTAATTTTGTTTGCGCTTATTATTTGTAAGTTAATTGGAAGATTAAATAAATAATTAAGTTAAGAGATCTGCTGATTGAGAAAAATGTTCATGTTAAGTCAACAAAAATACAAGAAAATATTTTCATTAAGTTGAACGTGAAATTGAGTCCTTGAATCTGAGTCCATTAAGACTCTTAAAGCGACATAAGAAGTTTTTTTAAAAATTAATAAAAAAGTAACTTTAATATTTTGCTGTCGAAAAAACTTTTATTTGGTCAAAAGAATGAAGCGTTAAAGGAGCAAAAAATATATAAAAAAGGACAAAGTGTCTAATGAATCATAACTAGGGCTCAGAAAAAATGCCCTAAAAATTACAAAAATTGCCTTAAAAGCGATGAAAAATACCTGTCCGTCTAAGTGTCCAAATTAATGCATCTGGAAAATGTTCTTCAAACCTTTGACTAATGCCCAAAAAATAATTTCAAATAATATTCTTTTTTCCCTATTTTATTTATATTTTCTGGCAATAAATTTTTTATTGCAATAAATACGAAGAAACCACCTCAAAATAAAATATTTGTAATGAATTTCAAACCATTAAACAATGACCTTAAGGACACTTTTCAGAGGAATGAGCTTGGAGACTTTACCAGGATTTTTCCAATTTTTTAAAGGGATTTTTCATCATTACCTATTAGTGCATTTTTCCGAGCCCTAGTAACCACCCTTCCGGCTAATGAATGAATGGCTTATTGGAAGACAGATTCTGGACTTTATCTTACTCAAAGCGCAGCCTGAGAACTTCTTTTATAGGGGTATGTGATTGGTTTCCCTTTCGCGGGAAAGGTAATTCAATGTCGAAATTGAAGTGATTAATTTCCCTTTTTCTAGATTGAGGGGGAATTGAATTACTTTAATAGATAATGCATATCGCCAGTTAGATCATGAGGTAATTCAAATTCCTCCTCAATCTAGAGAAGGGAAATCACATCATTTGGGGATTTGAATTCCCCGGGAAAGGGGAAATAATCACATACCCGATAAACTTCGTGTATAAAACTATAATAGGACTGTGGACTAATTTTCCAATCGAAGGGTTAATAATTAGGCAACTTTACACCTGATGGAGACTTGTAAAGGATAACCTTGGTAGACCCCTAAAATCGTTTATGTGGGCTCAAAATAAATACGAATATTTTCAAGAAAGCTTTTTTGTATGTAAGGCTTTCAAGAATAGAAGATCATTTTCTACACGAAAAATTTTATGCAAAAATATTTTTAAAAAATGAAAATATATTTTTGAATTTTTCTGATAGCCGCTTAGGTGACGAGGGGGTTTAGAACTTAAAAAAAAATATTTTAAATATTTGTGAAGCTTTTTTTTGTTCTTTTTATAAAAGTTTCATCTTAAAGGCATACTGAATACTAACACAGAGTTCCTTTAATTTTAGACCAAAATTCTTATGATTTCCTCAAAATGAGTTTACAAAAATTTATTTTTTCTTTTAATTTGCAGCTTAAATTAATGCACAATTGAATCTATGCTCAAATAAAATCAAATTTTGGAAAACCTCTCACCTTTCCAATACTCCGCACCTGTCCGAAAATAGTGTGAAACGACGAAAACAAAAAAAGTGATCGAAAAAAAGTGTACCAATTTTTTTTTTATACCAAAATTCGAATTTTCATCACCCGCATAAAATGGACTTCGATCAAATACTGGCAAAATGTGGCGACTTCGGGCGTTATCAGTTTTTGATATTAACCCTGTTCGGGCTGATCAATGTCATCGTTTCGATGCATTATTTTACACAGACTGTGATAAGTTTCGTTCCGGATCATTGGTGCTATCACGAGAAACTAGAGAATAAAACCTTCGAGGAAATCGCAGCGGTCTATGCGAAGGTACCGAATCCATCGTGCACGAAATTGCAGGATATAAATGGAGCGAATATTACAATAAGTTCAGAGAAATGTACAAGATGGATATATAAATATGATTTCGGCTACAGGAGTATGAACACAGAGGTAAGTTCGAGAGAAATCTAGGGGGAAAAAACCAAATTATCTAATTAAAAAATGAAATTCTCTCAAACTTCAGTTGGATTGGGTCTGTGAGTCGGCGTACAAAGCGAGAGTTGGACAATCGTTATTCTTTATTGGCTCCGTTGTGGGTACATTATTTTATGGTCTACTCTCGGATAAGATCGGACGATTGCCGGCTCTGATTCTATCGAATTTCTCCGGTTTCATTGGAGACTTTTCAACGATATTCACGCGAAGTGTAACAACCTTCACGCTGTGTCGTTTCATATCGGGTCTGGCGGCCGATACGAATTTCTACCTGATGTATATACTCGGTAAGTTCTCAAGGGGGTCCTCGAGAATTAAGTCTTTCAAGGAATTTTTATTTTTTTTTTTTCGAAATATGGGTCTCATCGCCTTTTAATCTTTGCAGTGCTCGAGTATATTCGACCCTCGATGCGCACGTTGGGCCTAAATTTAATGGTCGGAATATTCTATTGCCTTGGCTTGGTGGTAACTCCATGGCTGGCCGTACTGGTCGGTCATTGGCAATTCTATTTGGCATGCACTTCGATACCGATTCTATCGGTTGTTCTGTATTATTTTATGATACAAGAGAGCGCCCAATGGCTCGTTACACGAAATGATATTGATGGTGCTATAAAACGCCTACAGAGGGTAGCGAAATTCAATGGCCGTACGGTGACACAAGCCGAATTCGATGAATTTCGAAAACATTGTGAAATGCAACATCAGAAAGCCGGTGGAGAGGACCAGAAGCAAGCAACCCTAATTGATATGTTCAAAACGCCACGCATGCGCAAAAATACCCTCATACTTTTCTTTAAATCGTAAGTTTCTTGAAGCATACTTCTGTGCGCTTTACTAAGAAAAAAAAAAAATATTTTCTTCCAGCATGGTCATAACACTTTGCTACGATGCCGTCTCGCGTAATGTCGAGGGCATGGGTATATCGCCGTTCATAATGTTCTCTCTGAGTGCCTTGGCAGTGCTGCCATCCAGTATAATGTTGATCTTGCTGCAAGATCGTATCGGCCGTAAGGGTATGGCGTCGGGTTCACTGCTAGTCGGTGGATTATTTACTTCTGCTGCGGGTATTGCGATCGCCTATCAGCAACATAATCATAATGCCATATTGCTGGCATGTCTGACGATAGCAGCACGTTTCGGTGTTGCCATATCGTATGAATCCGGATCGCAGTATGCAACGGAATTAATACCAACATGTGTCCGTGGTCAAGGTGTGGCTGCGGTACATGTTGCAGGGTTCGCTGCCTCATTCTTAGCACCCTATATCCTCTGGTTGGGTACGTTCTTTAAGGCAGCACCATCGATTATTCTGGGGGTACTTTTCTTTGCGGGCTCCTATGTCTGCCTTCTGCTGCCAGAGACGCTTAATAGGTAAGATTTTGAGATTGGGATTTTAATTGAAATATTTTTTGAAATAATTTGTCTCTTCTAGAACTCTACCAAAGACCATCGAAGATGGCGAGGACTTCGGTCGAGGCGAACGAATGTTTGACTTTCCTTGTCTTTCCAAAAGAGCGCCAGGCTCTAGTACTGATGATTTAGACTATACCGTCGAAACGTACAAAAGGAAGAAATCCCTAACCGGATTGGATCACGATGAAATTATTGTAGATGCGAATAGGAATAGTTATGCGTAGTTTTCCCCCCGCATAATTGGGGAAATATGGACCAAACATTTCGGCATAAATTATCCCAAAAAAGCAGAAAACAAGAAATAGTTAAGCCGAGTTAACATTTGACTATAACCTTAAGAGCATAAAGTATTCTAAGTAGTATCTTATATACTTTATATACATTTTTCTTATAGTGATTAGGTATTTTTTTTGAATTTACTAAACACACATACATACATACATGCATACATACGTACGTATTTAGGGAATAATTAATTTATAAACGAAATTTTTGAAACGACTTTTGCAAGGAAACGCCGCAGCCACTCAATTTACAAAATATATATACTCTCTCTCTCTCTCTCTGTCGCGTTCGTACGGTAAGATCGTAATTGTTAAGCTTATTGTTCATTAAGTTAATTGTAAAAAATATGATATATATTTATATATATATATTTGTGTATACTGTTGGTTTTTTAATGATTTATTATAGCAACTATGAATGAAAAGGCGTCTATGAGTTAAAGAAGGAAAATTTTTGGTTTTAAAATCTTTTTAGTTCGTTCTCTTATATACTTGATCGCGCCTTAGACTCTCACCGTTTTTTTTTCATGAGTGTTTTGTATTACATTATTATATTAGTGAAGAGAAGGCTTATATGAATAGGGATCAAATTAAAATTATTACGATTTTTTTCCAATTTCTTAAGATAATTTCGAATAAATGATTTTGAATTTAAGTTAAGTGAAAGTTTTCATAAGGATGTGTTGAAAGTGTGCGTATTCTTCAAAGTTTTGTAATGTTCCGTGTTCCTGTGAATTTCCTAGCATTTTTGAGGTAATTTGAATCTCCAAATCCACCTTGGTTGGAAGGAATTGCCTACAGATGGACATCGTCTCAGGTGAAAATTTCCTTCAAAAAATCTCTCTTGGTGATGTGATTTTTTCCGAAGCATTTGCATGCTCTTTAATGGGTTATATGTATGTATGTATGTATGTATGTAAAGAAGTGACTGCCACTTAGGCCCACGTTTACCGGCCCATTGTGATACCACGAGGGGTTTTCTTGTGTTTGTGTGAGTGTATGTCTGTTTTTGTAGTGTGCCTCTAACAACCCTGTAGGAATTTGAACTAGTGTCGTACTAGTACTTTACTAGTGCAAAAGCCACCAGTACTAGTTCTTTTCTATACCCCTGTCCATATGAAATTCTGTCGAAAATCAGTATAACATCTGTACAGGAAAGCACTAGTACAGTATGCATCAGAATTATTCTAGTACTTTTGGATCAAATTGGGTAAATTTGCACTAGTTAAATACTAGTGATGTTTACGGGAAAAAGGTACTAGAATCGTGGATTTTTTTCAGTACAAAATGGAACTAAATATTTATAATTATAAATTTTTATTGTATAATAAAAGAAAACCATTCGGTGGTGTATTTATTATCAATTTATAACGCCTCAATGAGTGAATGCAATTATTCCACTGATCACTAGTATAGTTATGGTGCAAACTTACCCAAACATTGCACTAGTTCTTTTAGTACTGGTAAAAGTACTAGTTCTTTTAGGCAAATTGCTTAACAGCTTTCTACAGGGGAGCGATTTTTTGAAAAACCTGTGCTAGTCTTGGAACATGGGTTAATGATACTTTGAAGAGATCCATTGAATCTCATTTGCATCACTGATAGCCGCTGTTGATGGTATGAAGCTATTTTGGTGATTAGGGAATCAATGGAAGGAATTCTTTAAGGATAATCGGTGTTTATAAAATCTCTGATTAAATAAGACAAATTTGCGTTATCATATTTTAGGCATAAGATGAGAAACTTTTATCCTCAAATAATTAAAACGTAAAATCTATGGTTTTTCCCGATCGAAACGCGCCTTCCCATAATTAAGAATAACTATTAAAACATCACTATGCGGATTACAGTCATGAATGGATAGGGATTTGTTGTTTTTGAAGACATTATAAACACTAGTGTCTATTAATTAGTCTGAAAACCTGTTCTAAAGGCTTGTAACATCGGCTTACGTTACCGGCAAAATTTTGTTAGGCCCTTTCATCAATTTTAAATGATTTAAATATTCATATTTTAAATTCAAATACACGAAATTCCCTCCAAAAAAATTATAAATTAAAATTTTTTTGATTTTTGAATTGCTTTGACGTGATAACGTCCATAAAATCGATGATGCATGACGAACTCGTCGTCAATCCAATCTGTAGACAACAAAGTCGTTGTTAATTTTATGCGACAACATAACATTAGATTGCGCCATTTTTTTGTACTTTTCGAAAAAGTATTTATTTTGAAAAGGTGTATTGCACCTTTTTTGAACCGAGCTCGACAACGCATCATCCGATATGAAATAATTGTCCCTTATATTAAGGGAACGTGTCCAAACTACGTGACCCTTTTAGGGGAAGGGGGGTAAAAATTAGTAAAAAATGGTTCACGTAGTTTAGACACGTTCCCTAAAGTAAATTAACCCCTCTAAAACCTTTTCTTACATAGTTTTTAGGTCGGTCAAGAAAATAAGAAAAACATTATTAAATTTTGATATTTCCTTAATTGAAAAAATTTGTTGTGTGTGAATTTGTTGGGGTAATGTTATACGGTAAATAATAAAAAAAAAAAAAAAAATGGCAATAAACGAATAAATCGTTTAAAAAACTTCACCTCAACATCATACAATATCTGACCGCCATGCAGTGCTGTCTTTTTCATATCACCAGTTAATTAAAAAAAAAACTTCTTTATTGTTAAAAAGAAGTTCTTATTGAAGAAAGAAAAATTAAACATAAAATAGAAATTATATTTCCCACCCATTTTATTCTATTTGATAAAAAAGTACAAAATGTGCAAAATACTACTAAAAACAACACGCTATAGTACTAAGCTAAATATTGAAAACGACAGCACTTTTCGAAAATAGCTAAGATGGCAAGAAATCTCAAGCCGTATATACTCGGTATTGAGTGTACTCGTTACACGTCATTAGGAGCCAGACACACTTGAAAGCTGCCGTTAGGAGCCAAACAAACTTGAAATTTGAAATTTCGAATTATTCTTAGGGGCAGTCGAGGCGCATGCGCTTAATTGAATTGAAATATATTTTCATAATATATTCAAATTACAATATATTTATATCGTTTTATTATAATTAATATGAATTCATAAAAATTCAGTCAGGAATTAAATTGGATTAAGAGAAAATTTGAGTAAAGAATCATAAATTTAAAATAGAATTTCGGGAATTCAATCGAAGTAAAACAAGGACACAAGCTTGAAAGGCTTGTAATAAGATTCGTATGTGGAGTTGTGCCCAATAAAATAGAAGAATTATCCAATAGAATCCTGTGAAACCTCATATGAGGACACTCACGTACTCACGAAGTTTGATCCCATATGTTAGGACGTGACCAAAGAGGAGCAGATGGCCGCCTTAAAATGTTGTCTGCTCAATACACACCGCAAAAGAGTTGTTGAAAATTATCCAGAAATAAGAAAAAAGGTCCTTGATTATTTTTCAGAGGATAAAAGGAGACTAAACCTTACATGAGACACCCATTATAATGGGCTATAATGGGCTTATAAGGAAATCCAAGCTATCATGAGTTTTTAGTTGCCTTCCAAAACGCACCGACGCTGAAAATTATTTCAGAAGTGGTTTAGGGCATAACAAAACAATCCACCGTGATCATTTTCTCAATCCCCTTTGTAATTTCCCACATTTCGAGGGGGCTTGAACACCCAAAAGCACCCTCCGAATACGCTCATAGTTCCCTTTGATGGTATTCGCCCTGAAAGCAAATTCCAAACCATTATTTCCCTCCAAATGCAAAACTACCACGAGAAATGGTACTTTTTTTTAAAAAATTCCTACAATTCTCACTGAATTCATGATTTCGGAAACGTATATAAAGCAATGAGTTGAAGAAATTCTCAGTCATCTCAGTAGAGCTGGAGAACTATCGGAAGGTATATTTTAAAATTTAAACACCGTCATCTCCATCATCATCACCAACCTCACCACCAACACCATCATCACCATCGTCACCACCATCTACATCATCATAATCAACCCAACCACCATCATCATCATCACCATCAACACCATCATCACCATCATCATCACCCTCACCATCATCATCACCAACCTCACCATCATCACCACCATCATCATCACCAACATAATCACCATAAACAACACAAACAACATCATCACCGTCGTCATCAGCAACCTCACCATCATCAACACCAACCTCACCATCATCAACACCAACCTCACCAACATCATCATCAACATCATCACCAACATCATCACCAACATCATCACCAACCTCATCATCATCATCACCATAATTATCATCACCATCATCATCACCAATCGCACCAACAGCATCACTAACATCACCATCAACATCACACCAACATCATCACCAACATCATCACCATCATCATCACCAACCTCATCACCAACCCCACCATGATCATCCCCATCATCATCCCCATCACCATCATCATCACCAACATCATCACCAACATCATCACCAACATCATCACCATCATCATAACCATCATCATCACCAACCTCACCAACATCATCACCAAGCTCACCATCATCATCACCAACTTCACCATCATCATCACCAACCTCACCATCACCATCACCATAATCATCATCACCATGATTATCACCATAACCATCATCATCACCAACCGCACCAACAGCATTACTAACATCACCATCAACATCATCACCAACATCATCACCAACATCATCACCAACATCATCACCAACATCATCACCAACATCATCACCAACATCATCACCAACATCATCACCACACATCACCAACATCATCACCAACATCATCACCATATCATCACCATTATCATCACCATCATCATCACCATCATATCATCACCATCATCATCACCAACCTCACCATCATCATCACCAACCTCACCATCATCATCACCAACCTCACCATCATCATCACCAACCTCACCATCATCATCACCATAATCATCACCGTCATGGTCATCATCACCATCATCATCACCGACATCATCACCAACGTCATCACCAACATCATTACCAACATCATCACCATCCTCATCACCACCATCATCACCCTAACCAGTATCATCACTAAACTCAACATAACCATCATCATCACCAATCTCGCCATCATCATCACCAACATTATCATCAACATCATCAGCAATATCATCACCATTACCAACCTCACCATCATCCTCATCACCATCATCACAATCCTTTTTTTTTTCAAGGAGAAGATTTTGATTTATTTTATTTATTAAACCATCACCATCCTAACGGTAAAAGATCCAAGATCTTATTTTAACTAGCGTTAGTCACTCAGACTTATAATACTGAATGGTTTACTTCCCAATTAATTCTTTAAATGCAATCTTAGAAGATTTCCCATTCGAAACTCGTCGCGAAAGAGTTAAAAATTATTGCTTTTGAACGGTGTCTTTATTATTTCGCATTATCTGCGGAACAGCTGTGATCGGTAAACATGCTATTACTTCATTATTAATCATTCTTTTTTTATTGTTTACTTGTTACCGAGAATGTTCGTATTTAGACGCATGTGCCGGGCGATATGAGTGATTCCATAGCCATGACATCTAGACTGCATTTGAAGGTAAGAATCGTGTGAGAAACTGAAAATTTCCGTTCTGCTATTTCGATTCAACTTAATATGGATTGCTTGTTGTAAAATTCTCTTTGTTTCCTCTTTGAAAAGCATTCGTCGAAATGCTCGCACTCAAGTTCGAGGTGCATTGCGAGACCTTTCCCTTTTAACAGCGACCATTCGCACTGGCTGTAACAGCCCTAAACTGGTTCAAATGAATTCAAATTTTTTTCTAATACCGTAAATATATCCGGGTCGTGACAGATACGAAGCGTACGTACGTATCATTTGAAAAGAGCAGTGCGAACTCATGGCGACAATAGAAAATAAAATAAAAGATAAAATTATGGATTTTGTGTCGAAAACTTTTGTGTCTCCGAATAATTGCGATAACAACGTCAATGGAGGAGGCATACTTCAATCGAAGTGAGTAATTTATATTTACAGTTGATGGGATTAAGCTGAAATTCTTTGAAAACTTGTATTGTGATGGTTAATTGGGTTGTCTGTGGGATCTATTGTCGTATTTGGCACAAATATTTGTGAATAATTTCGGAATTTCAAATTGAGGTAAAATTTTCATGGTTGGTCGGTATAAATGGTGATGAGATTGCTATAGAGGTGAAATCGACACATATCGATCTGTTGAGAAATGGCTCTAATCGATGCCTAATAATCTCAGCGGCCTACAGAAGCAATGAACCGTAACACATTTCGTAGACCATAGGCGGTGATACATACGACCTCATATACCATTCTAGTATACTTTTTTTTCGATCTTGACCATTTTGTGGAGCGAACGCCTACCACCAGCACATAAAGTAAGCTATTGGAGAGCAAATCGCCTACAATCTCGTATACTTTGTGGCTATTAATATTCAGGTCGCTTGCAGTTTCGTATACTTTGTAGGCGGCAGGGACTGTTGGCCGCCGGGATATAAATCCATTAAAAAAATCATTATTTAGAATATTCATAAACTTTTTTGATCAATAGTACACACAAACATATAAGTCCTAATCACGAGACCGTGTTATCGTGGCAAAAGTGTAAAGGAGGTATACCACGATCCCATGAATAGGCCTATAGATTTTTTTTTTCATTTCTGTTACCGGAAGATTCTCTCTTCAAATCAAATGAATTTCATTTTAAGAAAAATCTTATTAAACCGACTCATCTCAAAGAAAATTATTGCTGATCTGAAAAACTGCTAATTTGGAGGATCTACCATCTGTCTGTCATTAAATAATTTTCGAAAAATAATTCCTTAAATTGGTAATAAAACTTTCGGCAAATAATCCAATATGACGTCAATTTGTTTCTGTGACAAATTCGCTGTTCATTTAATTTATGCTCAAAATAAAATTGAAAAAGGTTTTTTGAATTTCCTTTTGGCATATCGTTGCTAGTTCTTCAATTGAAAATAAACAGAATAATACGTGTTGGTATTTTTTTTTTGTTCAAAATAGTTTTATTTATTTATTTCCTTATTTGTTTATTTACATGTTCTCTTATTTTATGCTTTCATGCGGTTTCCATGCGCGGGCATTCGGGTTTCATTGAAAAAGCAATCAAAACAACGTCACCGGCTAATGCTCTTCATGCCCTTCTTCTTCGCCTCCTCCTCATCCTCTTCGTTAGTGCCTATCGATTTGAATTTCGCTGGTGCTTGGCAATGATTGAAGGTTCTTTTGTTCAACTTTCTAAATACAGAAAAAGGAAGAAAAAGAAGAAAGAATAACAAAACAAAGGTGTCATATTGAAAGTGTTTATACAACATTTCCGAGAGGCTCGAAGTGATTTTTTCGGTTGACAACATCAATGAGTCAATTGGCTTGAAAAGGCCATTTATGGTGGTGAGTTTTTCTTTTGTTTATTTTGAGTTGAAATTTTTTTTACACTATGGTACATAACTATAGGGGTAAGTTTTCAAAATTATTTATTATTTTCTTCTTATTTTTAGGTTTCTATTTTGTTTGCTTTGTTGTATAAAGTGTTAAATTATACAATGATGCATATTACTTTAACCCTTTAATGCCTAAGGGGGGCATTTTGGTTTTTAGGGCTGCCAGACATTATTTTCTGTTTATTTTAAGAGTTATCTTTTGACGTTTTGGCTAAATTTATACTATGATGGTTATTAATTTAACCCTTTAATGCCTAAAGGGCAAATTTTCCCCCCATTAGCTTAAGGATTTATGAAAATGTTGAAAGCAGTGAATGCCAGAAATCGTCAAAAATATTTGAGTACAAATTTGTCCCTCATGCGTTAAAGGGTTAATTCGATTTTTGACATATCATGGTGAATAAATTTTCAGATTTGTAAATTATACCTTTTGTGAAAAATAATACTTATGGCAACCCTGTAATGAAGGAAAAAATAATTTGGTGGCAACTCTGGAAAAAATCTGCTAACTATAGAGGATAAATTAAGTAAAGGGCATATTCGCTCAATTCACAAATTGCCTTCGAAAATCGTAGTTTGCGAAAGGTTTAGCGCCGAAATGAGCGAATACTTTTAGCTGCAATTAACCTCCCATTAACCTCAGCCGACTTTTAATATTCTCCCTCCTAGTTCAAATGCTCCGAAAGGCCCTTTGTTCCCTCTGAACCGCCTGCGATGTATTGTAACAAAAATTGTCTCTCAACCCCATCATCTCGTTGAAAGCGTGACGCCATAACTTTAATGAATTAATTTAAATAAAAAAGAAAACTGTGTGATCAAAATGTATGATGAATATATTTTCTTCGGCAATTAAAGTGCGGCCCGTATCAACGCGTCAATCTGAATTGCTTAATTGTCGCAAATGCATCGCTCGATATGTGTGTATAAAAATACTTTGTTTATTTAGACAATTTCTAAATTTATGTACGTCCGTTGCACAATCCACAAACGTCGTCGGATAAATTGAAGCTCTCGACCGAACGTCGATCTTTAGTGAATAAGAATTTTCAAGTGCAAAAAGCCGCAAAATCGTTTTGTACACGTTTTTCTGCTTCATCGGCGATGATTATTACAAATGTTTCCTCTCTAATTAATACGGCGTTGCACCCAAAATAGAACAGAAAGGAGAAAAAATAAATAAAAATTGCATCGCAATTGAAAGAGGCAAATAAACTTTCAGAAAGTTAGATACAAAGACTGGGAAATGCAGATCTTTCTTTTTGTTTAATTGCGAGAACAAATTTTATTTGACACAATTAAATGGAAAGATGGAAATGATGGTATCTTTTTGTTTAAATGAACTGTCAAACGTCAAGCGTCTTTGTGGGGGATCGAGATCAGAGTCTGCCTTTTTTAAAATATTCGACTTCATTCTTTCTTTTTTTGAGGATATGTTATTAAATTTTCTGCACCAATGTCTTACATTTGACTATATCGCACATGTGCTTCAATAGTGTCACAACTCAAATTTTTGTCAAATTGGGGTTAATGCAAGAAATATGTTCACAGGTCACCTGGCTACCTAAACGCACACTCATAGTTGCGTTTTTTACCCGGTAAGCGGGGTATATTATTTTTGTGCAAATCTTGTAACAGGGAAATTAAGCTCCGGAGATATAAAAAATTATATGAAATGATCAGGATCAAAAACTGAATCGATTTAGACATGTCCTCTGTCCGTCTGTCCTCCGTTGTCCGTCCGTCCGTCTGTCCGTCCGTCTCCCCCGTCTGTCCGTTTGTTGTCCGTGGTATCTCTGAAACGGCTGGACCAATGTCGAAATTTGGCACACTATATCGGAATCCCGAGTATGACCTAAGTAAAAATGGGAGACTCCGACTGACGCCCACAAATGAAGATTTTTTGTAATTCGAAGTAAAAGGCGTATTCAATTCGCAACATAGTTCACCAACAATGAAAGGTGTTGGAAAAAATTTTTTGTGGCCCGACTGCCACCACAAATAAAGATTTTTCGTAACTTCCGAAGTAAAAGGCTGAAGCTTCAAATTCGCAACATAGGTCATCTTCTTTTGTTTAATTGCGAGAACAAATTTTATTTGACACACCATTAAATGGAAAGATGGAAATGATGGTATCTTTATTCGTTTAAAGTGAACTGTCAATACGTCACAGCGTCTTTGATGAAGGGATCGAGAAATCTAGAGGTCTGCCTTTTTCACCCGAAATATTCGACTTTTTCTTATCTTTTATGAAGGATATGTTATTAAATTTTCTGCACCAATGTCTACCATTTGACTATATCGCACAGTGTGGATTCAATTAGTGTCACAACTCAAATTTTGTCAAATTGGGGTTAATAGCAAGAAATGTGTTCACAGTGTCACCTGGCTACCTAAACGCACACTCATAGTTCCACTTTTGTTATTGAAAATCAGAACAAAAAATCAGTTTGTCAGTCTCTTCGTCATACAAATGTACCTAGACTGTATCGATTGAACTGGATTTTTTGAAAAATTCCAATTTTTGAGTTGTGACACTTTTGAAGCAAATGTGCGATATATATTAACATATATGTATTTTAATTCCATGGGTGTATGAAGGCGTTTTTTGTGCTTTCGAACTCCCTCCGAAATGGGAGGTTTCGCAAAGGAACATCAGAAATATGTCAGGACATAGTTTTTTTGTGCCTAAAACCACTCACGAAATAATTTTCTGTCAAAAATTTTCTCTGGGGCACCCTTTTGATCTTGTCGATCAAAAGCTTTCTTCATTTTTTATTCGTCTACTCGATTAAAGTGGAAAAATCTTTTCTCAAAGAACTCATTCAAAAAAGTGTTAAGGGCATATGTAGGGAGTTCTTATGATGGTCCAAGATTCCCCGGTATTGCACGAAACCACAAGGGAATATCAGAAATCATATCTAATGTCTAAAGCCTCTCCCGAAATAAGGTTCTGCAAACATACGCACCTGTCTAATGGGCCACTAGGATTCAAATCCGCTCTTCATTCCTTCAAAAAACCTGATTCAGAATGGTCCAAGTTCATTTTCCATACATTTTTGAACAAAATCAAATTATAAAGAAAAATATTTTGTTACACAGTGTAACTAAGTGGAATGAACTGATCGAGTAATGAGCCGCAAAATGCAATATTTATATTAAGTATTTTTCCGACTTTTGTTATTCAATATTTTTGGCACGAATTTTTTTTAAAAAAAAAACCAGTTTCCAATCATCCATTAGGGGACGTAGAAGCTTGAAGTTGCTAACGTCAATTAATGATATGATTGAGTTTAAAGCCGGATTACACTTAGTGATGTGCTCAGCTGATAAGAGAGCTGGAAGAGATGCTTTAGAAAACTTCCAGACGATTTTATCAAAATTTTTTTCCTCTTCTTAATTTTTTTGGTTTTTCATTTGTTTATTCTGAGCTTTTGATGATAAAAATTTTAACTAAATTACCTTTAAAAAGCTATTTTTGTGTTGCAGGAGCTTATGCACAAAATAAACCCCAATTTATTGCGCTGCAGAGGCTCCCGCGCGTATGGGGTTATGTCTTAGTGATTTGATGATAAAAAATTATTTAACTATTTATCCCTTAAGCCCACAATGGACAACTTTTTTCGGGCTTTAGAAGGTAATGTTGGAATCTCCCCTAAATTAAAATACATTTATGATCTTTGATGGAATCTTAGGACAGAAAAGTGATCTGGGAATATTTTATGGGACCTTATGGAACAATAATCCTGTTTTAAGAGGATTTCAAAATGCAATTTTTGGAAACTTTGGCCTTGTTTTGAGACATTTAGGAGAATATAACCCTAATAACCAGGGAGCAGTATTTAGTCCTCTAATAGTCCTCTAAATTTTTTTTCATGAAAACTTCAATTAAGACCGATTTCGGATAGAGAAACACGAATTTAAAATACTTATTTTTTATTTTTGGAAATTTGTTGAAGTAAATTATAACGTCTCTTTTGATATTGCTTAACAGAACTTTCTGTTCTGAAATTGTTCGAAAAAACCCCCAAGCCTGATGAATTTCAGTGGAAATCGATTTCACTCAGCAATTTCACTTAAGCATCTACGTACCCACAATTGTATGTACGGTTATCTAACGGTAGAGCTCCATAAATTGAACGGTTTTTTTTTTGTTTATTTAACGCACGAGACAAATTGCTCGAGTTCTTAGAATCCATTTAAAACAACTAAGCAAACAAAATGCATTATAAAAGCGGTTAGTTGATGGCCTTTGAACTTTTTTCAAACGGTTTTTTTTTCGGTCCAAGTCCGTAACGGCTCGATCAAGTCTAATTGGTGACGATATCCTTCAAAAAACTAATAAATATTCAAAAGAAAGAAAAAGATTTATGGTAAAAACGTGTTTTACCTCGGTGAGTGGATATCAGCAATTTGTCAAACGGGCTTGGACGTCATACAGGTAGGTAGACAGGCAGCTGGGTAGGTAGGCTTGTGTCAAAACATTGCTCTGCCTTTTTCAATTACACGCTGTCTACCTTCCACTGATACGACACTGGGAACGCTATCAAACTTTCAGGCTCCCGCATTATCACGATCTTTTTTTTTCCACTCCGAATGATTTGAACAATGACTTTCCTTTTTCTTTTTTTGTATCACCATTTCTATCAGCGTAGGTTTTCCGTTTTAATGTCGTATGAACTGATTGGAAATGATGTGTTTATATAATTCCAATGCACATGTAAAAATTCTTCCGAGATTTCTTCGCACTATCAAAAGACTTTGTGTCTAGGACGGGAACTTTTCACTATCAATGCTGCATCTTACCTTTTCGCACTTCTTTTTAAGCCAGTTTTAACTGAATCATACCAAATTTATTTGGATTTCATCGTGTGCGCTACAATCGAATTGGCGGTAGTGTTAGTTGGGCGATCAGGTTGACAATGATGCTGATTTTGACATATACTTAGTATGTGTTGAGGGACTTTCTAAGGGCGATATCATATAGACAACATATACACACCTATTCTGAATAATATTTCACGTGAGCTTTTCCCCCAGTTTCAATAGAAATTTGTATTGAAAGTTGCGGAAGAATTCATTTGAAATATTCTTCAGAATAGGGGAGAATGACTTTACTCTTTAAGATCAGTTAAGTGGTGCCTTAACGCAAATTAACTTAACTAAGTGAATCAGTTGATTCTATTCATATACTCTAATTATATATTTTTTGGGGAAAATTATTGAAAATTTGACTTGACTTAAAAATCTTTTGAAAAAATTCTTAAGTTAAGTTTGTCACTGTCACCTAAGACTGCCTGAGACCTTAATCTTAAAATGTTATCACACAATCAACTTTTTTTTTTTTAAATCTCTAAACTAGAATTACCTAAAAGAGAATTACCAAAAGGTAACTTTCGAGAAGATCGGAGGGAAAAATATTCCAAATAATCAGAGGCGGATTTCGGCAATTTTCCGACCTATACAGTTGCGAATTTCCCGCTTCAGATAGCAGTCTAATTTTCGCCTTTTTTTATTATTATTTTTTATTAATTTTTTATTTATTATTATTTATTATTGACGGTCAGAATGTTGCGCCGCTGAAAATGAGCCACCCTAGGCAGCTTCATATAGGCATTTCCAGAAAAAGTAATCTTTTTGTAGCGTCCGTATATAGGTGATTGCCATTCGGGATTGCATAGAAACTTTGAAGAATATATAAGTCCGCATAAGCTGCACGAAAGTACTGAGAATCAAAAGTACTATTTACAGCGTACTTGAATTCGGGGTTTAAAAATGCCCATTTAAGTGTCGCGTCCGTTTGGAAATGGCCCATATGTTGCCTATTCGGTAAATACGCCAATGTAAGTCTATTTTAAAATGTAATATTTTTTCAAAATTTTTACTCTTATATAAAGTTCTCTGTTCCCAGAAGGCAATTGAGAGGCATGAAAAGAAATAATTATGAAATGTTCCCCTTTTGTAGGGGTACTCATTAGTTCGTGCTGACCTGCAGAGCTTCTTAAGAGCATAAAATCAATTGAACAGAGCTTAGAGAACTGTAAGGCCGCCTCTCATTTAACCTTAGCTCATAATCTTGTTGCTCGATCTATACATTTTTCCTACAAACTGACGTTTTATACCCTGGTACTTCCCAAATTTAGACAAAAGCTTGGGGTTTTCACTGCATTGACTTTTTTCGAGTTCTGTGGGCTATAAGAATTATGGGTATTTTTTTTTTCTTGCATTCATATTTGTTACGAAATCTGGCAGCATTATTTAAGGGAGCATAACTTTAGGGACAACCCTATGATACTTATTACTGAATGAATCTACTCTCCAGGTGATCAAAATTTTAACTATAGTTTATTTTGAACTTCATATCATTTCCAAATATTCTGTCTTTTCCACAGCACTTTCCATTTTTAAGTGCCATTAAAGGATTTAATAGTATAATATTAAAAAGAAAAATAATTTGTTTCTATTTTGCAGCGCATCACAAAGTCGTTGCATACCACTGTTTAATTGCTCTTGAAATCGTATTTTCAATTCTCTTAACATCCAAACTGGTTCGAACGCTCAACATTGAGTGCAAATGTTTTAGTTTGCTCAAAACATTCTGCCTTTTCACATTTGTTGTCGCGTGTTTTTTCAAACCGTCGCATCGGCGGCCATAGAACGTTCGACAAATAATTTGATTTGTGTTAAAATTGATTGAAAAAAAAAAAAACCGAAAATAAAAACGGAACAAAATTTAAATTCTTCAATAAATAAATAAATCAATGCCTGAGCAACAACAAAGCCAATGGTGCGTACAAAATTTCGGGGAAAATTTTCCAAATCAAACAAAGGAAATCGAGAAGTTCGTTAATTTCGAACTCATTTAGGCTCAATAGTTTTGTTTATGCGCTGCGATTCAAACATTTCCGAGCGTCTCAAACGTAAATTTTTTGTTTAAATTTATTTGAAATTTCGTCGCATTAATTTATTACGTGATGCATAACAAAAAAAGTTTTAATAATTTTTTTTATTTTTTTCACAAAAATTCGAAGACAAAGGAAAACGAGATGAATGCAAAGTTTTTTGTTTGCCAAAAAAAAAAAATAAAAAATACTAAAATTAGTTAAACATTTTTATAGGTTTAGTAATTCAAAAGCTGAAGTAAAGCTGAAGTAATAAAAATATTACACAGAAAAAAAAAATTAAATAGAGAGAAATTTAAAAAGGGTTTAACAATAGGACAATATTAAAATACATTCAAAGGATATTGGATTATTAAGATCCATGTTTTTAAGAACTTTGAAATGCTGGAATTTTAAAAACATCCTTCAAATATTACTGGACCAGTTGCTCCTCGAAAATAAAGCGGTTTGATCCTTAAAAATAATCGTTGACAACGCAGATGAGACTGGGTTTGAGTCCAAAAAGCGTACCAATATTTTTGGTTGACCTTTAGATTTAACTACGATATGGTCTTGAGTCTGAGGAGGTCCCAAAGGAGTTTTTATTTCAAATAAAAAAAATTTTTTTCTTATGAAAAATTCTTTCAGAAGCCTTTAACTCATTAACGACTGACCCTAGATTCCGTTGTCCGATTTTTACAAAACTTCACACAGACATTACTTATGGTGTTTATATTGACAAAAAAAATTATTTTTTTTTCCCTGCCACCCCTGAGCCTGCAGGACATGGGTATTTTTCTACCAACTTCGCTGTTAAAGGGTTCTGAATGAATTAATTTTTTTTTGCAAAATGTGTCAATAAAAACACTTCTTCGTTCCGATTAGATGAAAAATCGTAAAAAAGAAATCGGTCAATTGTTGGTGTGTGTAAAAAGGGACTTATGAGGGACATTCCAGAAAAAATTTCGATTGTTTTAAAAATTTTTGAACATTGCAAATTTTCTGAAAATTAACTTCTCCTTTGACAACCCCTCTAAACATGACTCTAAATGACCCCAAAATATTTTTAAAGTAGTCTGATCTCTCCTCTACCTACACATTAAAACCAATTTAAGATACCTTTCACCTACCTCAAGCTAGATTTTTTTTTTAATGGCTTAATTTATGGGTATTTAAATACTCATCCGCCGTTAATGAGTTAATGAGTTTATCTGGCTCTGGCATTGGCAGGCTCTTACCTTTTGTTAATAACGATTATAACTTCATATGGGCATTTTCACACGGACGCGACACTAACGTAATTAATTTGAAGTCCCGAATTCAAAACTGCGATAAATAGTACTTTTGTTTCTTAGTAATTTTGTGCTGCAAATGCAAAATCTTATATTTACCCAAATTTATAAGCGGATTTGAAAAGAAATCAGATATATACGGACGCGACAAAAAGGTTATGCTCATA
The DNA here is from genome assembly GCA_020466095.1 of Chlorops oryzae. Classification (NCBI taxonomy): domain Eukaryota; kingdom Metazoa; phylum Arthropoda; class Insecta; order Diptera; family Chloropidae; genus Chlorops; species Chlorops oryzae. The sequence goes on along the minus strand of CM035809.1, from coordinate 15,501,207 downwards.
TCTTATGTATGTCTTGAAAGTATCAGGATTAAAACTTGATTAATATCTTCTTAGAATTCTAGGGGTAGATATCAAGTATAGTGCTATCTTAAATGAATCTAAGTAAGAATGTTAGTCACATCATCATTAATTCTGCTGCTAAGCCATCGCGCTGTCCATTGAAGAAATTAACATATGAACCTGGCCTCAAAAGAATGAATGGTTCCTGTGGCTTAAACCAGGTATGACAATATTTTCGAGCAGAAAATAGTAATAATTATGGAATCCTTCGATCGTACAGATTTCATTGCAGAACCTAGATCGTTGTTCAAGGATATTTTTCCTGCTTAATAAGACCTCCTCTTCTTATGTCTATTGTTCTTCAATGTGTTAAAATTTTTATGGAAAATCCCATGAAAGCGAATGCATCTACAAATTTTTATACCACCTGGAAAGACTTCTGAGAAGTATCCCCCATGTGTAGACACAATTTTGCCTTATTTGCAGAGTCGTGAATTTTTGAAATATTATTTAAAAAGTTTTCTTTACTTATTCAGAAATTCGAGACATGAAACAAAGAGCACTTCGAAAAGAATGACTCGCTGTATTTTGCCCAGTGTTCAAGGTCAGGAAAAAATTATTAAAAAGTAAAATATTTTTGTGGATATAAAATAGTCTCAAGAGCCTTTCTTCAACTCAATAATTCAGTCACTATTTTCTAAATAAAATTTAAAACTGTGAGGGATATTTTCTTGGACAGGATTGTTGTCTTCAAATGACTTTTAGGATTCAAATAGACGATTTTTAGGACTGAAAACCACAGTGGCAATTATTTTTCCAATAGTTATGAAAGGGTTAAATGCATATAGTGGAAGCTTTTATCGAGGACAGTTTAACTTGGACTCTGATATTTAAAAAAAATTATTTTTCAAGACAAAAATAACTGATCCGCCCAAAAATTCCTATCACTGTGTGAATAAATAACAAGGAAATAATTTCCAAAAGAGGCGTCTGGATCAACCCGCAGATTAGTATGCCAATTGGCTAAGTGAAATGACTACAGTAAATGAAAGCAATTAACAACGTCATTAAAAATGAATAGGAAGCAAAATAATTTAATGTAAAAATATACAAAAAAAAAAAAAGTTATATATGTATATACAGGGTATTCCGTTTGTGATGGTCAACCGGTCGGGATTTAGATATTTAATTTTCTCATCTTATTTTCAAAAAATTTATTAGGCATATGGGGTACCAAATTAAAGGAAATCAGTCCAGAATTTTGAATAACATAAAAAATTTGTGTGTTAATAGGACCTTTTTCATACCAAAATGGCTCTCAAAGTCAAAAAATGTTAAAAAAAAATTTTAAAATTTTGACTTTGAAGGCTCAAATACCCTTGAAGCTGCAATAAAGTGTAAGACTATTTTATACGCCTAGAAAGGTCTGACAATTCTCTTTTGAGCTGCATTAAAATTTTTATCTTGGATACAAACGTTGAGGCGTGACAATTATTTTTTCTGAAACAACTGCAAATTTCTTTCTTTCCCTTATAACTCCTCAGGGGTGCATTTTGGACCCCCCTGCCATACGATTTTTTGTTAGTTCTGACCCCTCTATCAGCTCCCGACCGGTTGACCATCACAAACGGAACACCCAGTATATAAAAAAAATGTATGTTCTGACGCATAAGCACCTTTAAACTGAATTTTGTTCACGTGATCGGCAAAATTGTATTTTTAAAAGAAAATCATTTATAAATCTACGAAGCAGATCGCAAAAGAAATCTGCAAAAAAAAACAGCATAAACAAAAAGAAATGAAAATGAAAATGTAGAAGAAGGAGGGAAAAAATTGCAACAAATTGCAATGCTTGAATTGCAGAAAATCTTTTGCGCTCGCACGTCTAAGCAGCTCCGAGCACCTGCCTCGCCTCCGTTGGCTGCACTCGCCCGACTTTGTTCGCTTGTGAGGCTGTGAGTCTGTGTGAATCTGTGGGTCCGTCGGTCTATGGACTGGTGCGTCACGTTTTTTCTATAAACAGCATTTAATCGCTTGATATGAGCCACATGTGAAATTTATAGTGAACCATCGAATCCATCAGATTTGCCACGACCATTAGTGGATGCGTTTTTTTTTTTTTTTATTCTTTTCTTTGTTTTGCTGCATTTGTTTTTCCTCCTTTGAGTCACTATTCTACGCGTGAGTGCACTTGCTTTGTCCATTGCTCATCGACGTGCTTGAAATGCGATTCTTTGTTGTCGAAAGGTTGAGTTCCCGACAAAAAAAAAATAATAGCAAAAAAATAAGTAGATGGATAAAACTGGATATAATTTATAATCTGATGATTTATTGCGCAAAGTTGAAAGGGAGACGGTACACAATCGTTGTGGGCTATAATCACGGAAAATAATTTATAAGTGGATCTTTGAGTTGGTATAATAGGCAGCAAGGTATGAGGTCGAAATTGGTTCAGATTAATTGTTGAATCAGATGCTTGTTTTTGTTCTTTTGTAATGCAGCCTTCCTGTCAATCAGATCGAAATATCGAAATATAAAAATGAAGTAAAATTGGGTGACAGATATGCAGTCAAATATCCAGTAGTTTGCTGCCAGTTCGAAGGAAGTTTTTCCAGTTTTGAAGGAATTTTATTTGAACACAAAACTCACTAGAAATATTTCAATGGAATTTTTGAAATCACTTTTCTATAATCAAAGGAGAAAATTTAACCTTTTAAAAGCATCCGAGGATAGGTGGTCGAATATACTATCAGCCCAGTATTTAGAGAAGCAGAACGAAAGGAGAACGACCCGGATTTCCTCAAGAAGTTCCATACTCCCTAGAAGATCTGAAAGAAGCAAGTGTTCGATATTTGCTTTCGCTCTCAATACTAAAAGGAAATATCCAGAAAAAACCTTACAGGGTCAATATTCTTCTCTGAAAGCCTGTTGATAGCACTGATCGAGATTCTGCTCTACTTGTAATGAACCGTCTCTCTTATAGATGCATAAAAGCACCTCCTAAAATACTCTTAACCCCTTTAATTAAATCGTGGAAAGCTCTCATTGATACAAATTCAGTTAAATGAAAGCTGACAATGGCACAAGTTTCCATCCATTTGAGCAAGGAATGTCTATGTCCAGAATTTATATATCTGAGGAAGCTGATGGCGCACCACAAGTGCTCCCTTACAAATTCAGTGACATCCAAGAAGTTATATCATTTTTAAAAATAAATAAAAATATCTGAGGAATGATGTATATCTATTTTAGAGCTGCCGAAATAATACTTCCACATTGACCAATTAAGCCTCACAAAAGCCCTCACAAAAGCCCTCACCAAAGCCCTCACCAAAGCCCTCACCAAAGCCCTCATCAAAGCCCTCACCAAAGCCCTCATCAATGCCCTCACCAAAGCCCCACCAAAGCCCTCACCAAAGCCCTCACCAAAGCCCTCACCAAAGCCCTTACCAAAACTCTCACCAAAGCCCTCACCAAAGCCGCCACCAAAGCCCTCACCAATGCCCTCACCAAAGCCCTCACCAAAGCCCTCACCAAAGCCCTCACCAAAGCCCTCACCAAAGCCCTCACCAAAGCCCTCACCAAAGCCCTCATCAAAGCCCTCACCAAAGCCCTCATCAAAGCCCTCACCAAAGCCCTCACCAATGCCCTCACCAAAGCCCTCACCAAAGCCCTCACCAAAGCCCTCACCAAAGCCCTCACCAAAGCCCTCACCAAAGCCCTCACCAAAGCCCTCATCAAAGCCTTCACCAAAGCCCTCACCAAAGCCCTCATCAAAGCCCTCACCAAAGCCCTCATCAATGCTCCCAACCTCGCCCACCAAGTACTCTGTTAAACGGAAAAATTGGGTTGAAATATCAGTCAGTATTTATTTATTTTAAATTTAAACAAAAAATTGCTTAGTGCAATTATAAAATAAAATAAAAAAATAATAAATAAAAAATATAAAATAATATTTAAAAAAATATTAAAAAAATATAAATATTTTCTACAAGAAATATGATTCCAATTAAATCCAAAAACAAAATGTATCAAAATACCTCAACCAAAAACTGGAAAATAATGATAATTTAATTTGTAAACGAATTTCTCATCAATCTCGATTATTCACTCAACGTTCGTGACACGAAAGCGAAATGTGATTATTAAACATTTATTCCGAAATAGGGCAACAGTTATGAAGGTACCTTCCGAGCATTGACTCAACGGCGGAGGCGAATTATTAAATATTCGCTCAATTTCGATTGCGATCTTATCGCTTCGCAGTCTAATCAGTGTTAATTAAAGCGAGTATACTTCACAAATTAGCGTTTAATGTGCTTGAATACTTATAAGAAAATTATTTGTAGTGGTTTTTTTTGTTGTTTTTTTTAGATACCATAAAGCAAAGAAAACTGCCAGACGTTGTGGCGCCCAATCGAATTATGTGGGAAAAAACAAAAACAAATAACGGCGTTCAACATTGTTTGGAGCTATAAAATGTGTAAATTTTAACAACTTCACTAATTAAATATTTGGAAATTTAGAATGATTAATTTATGAAGTGATTGCCTTATAAAAGTAAATGACGAAGAGATTATGGTGTCGTTCAAAGCTGTACAAAAAAAAGGAAGACGACTCGTGCCGGCTTTGTGTGCCTTTGGATGTGTAGGGTGGCCATATTTTCTACTTGCTCTTGTTTACAGGAAAACACAGTGATGCATTTTTGGGGGACTTTTTTGTATATAGAAAAACTTTAAAATTATATCGATTTGATTGTTTAACCCATTTGGAGCTGCTGTACCCAAAATGATATGGCCGAAGGCTTAAATTAAAAAAAAAAAAAAAAATAACATTAGGATCTTTTTGTCTTTCAACTCCAATAATCTTTAACCTTTTAGACCTGGCGTGCATAATTGAGGTCAAAAAATTGGTTTAAACTTCCCTATTGAAATATAGGCTTATGGACACAAAAAGGGACAATCTCTGGCCACGGGTTTGCTTGATTTTAACAGCTTTGACCAGTAATACAGGGAAAAAAATCTAGATTAAAACAAACATGTTCTTATATATTTATATAAATAGAAAATTACGTCTAAAAGGGTTAAGAAAAAGGGCAAAAAATAACGGTCGGTGCATTTTCCCCCAAATTCAGAAGATTTTTGGGCAGGTTTGGGACATATTTTCATCTGTAAATGGGTTAAAAGAACTATTTGTAACACTCTACCTATAAAACGCAAAAAAAAGGGAATTTCTGAGGGATACAAATGGAGTTTATAAAATCAAAGCAGTGAAAGAAACTCTCTCGTTCTTTGTCCATTGCTCATATGACTCATGACTGATACACCAAAGGCTATAAGAAGAAATGGCCACCTTAAAAATGAAGAAAATAACTTGGCAAATATAGCTATACCCAGTGGCGTAGCGAGGCCTTTCGGAGCTCGGGGAACAATGGAGGAAATGCCGCCCCTGGCCACCGACCTAAATAAAAAACCTTTATAAAATTTTTAAAGATGATTTGCGCCCCTTCGACCATTCAAAATAACCTTCAAAATTGCTGCAAAATCTGACATTTCGACAAAAAAGCGGGCATACAAATTATGTATTTTCTATTATCTTAACCCATTTGTTGTTTCTAGGGCACAAAAAATGTATTAGTAAATGTTGCAAAATGGTTGCAATAATGATTTTGTTTGCAGGATATAATTACCAAAAAACTTTCGATAATATTATCTGACAGTATCTCTCCGTGGAAGGTAGTGCAAAAGGGATGACAAATCAAATTTTTCTTATCTTTCGAACAACTTTTTATTAGATAAATCGATTAAAATTTGACACTAATTGCCATTCCTAAATATATTCTATCTTTCCAGATGCATAGTGTAACAATATTCGGGCCAATGTAACTTCATAGACGTCCTGTTTTTTTTTATAACCAACCACAACGAGAAGTACAAAACTTAGAACATGTATTAAAGTAACAAAACAAAAAAAAGTTCACCATATTAGAAAAAATACTGAATAACACAGCGGGTATTTGATCTCTTGTCTTATCGGCTGCTGCGATAACCGCGATTATAAAATAAAAAAAAATTAAAGAAAATAAAATAAGACCTCTTCCCGCATAAAATGGATTTCGATCAAATATTGGCAAAATGCGGAGACTTCGGACGTTATCAGATCATGCTCTTGATACTGTTCGGCTTGGTCAATGTCATCGTTTCGATGCATTATTTTACACAGACTGTGATAAGTTTCGTTCCGGATCATTGGTGCTATCACGAGAAATTAGAGAATAAAACCTTCGAGGAAATCGAAGCGATCTATTCGAGATTTGAGTTTCCTTCGTGCACGCGCTTAGAAGATATCGATGGGAGCAATGTAACTGTGAGTACGGAGAAATGTGACCGATGGATCTATCGATATGATTTTGGGATACCGGAGCATGAATACAGAGGTGAGTTTTAAAAACATCTCTTTCCTGGGCAAGACCACAAATAAAGTATGACATATGGGCTACGGTTTTAAAGGATGTTAATCGTTAATTTTTATTATTAAGAATATAATAAATTAAGAAAATTTGAAAATTATGTTTAGATAAGACCTTTTCATACCAAAAGGGCTTCCAATGTCAAAAAATTTAGAGAAAATTTCAATATTTCAGCGTTGCATAATGCCCGCTACAATCATCGATGAATCACGGTTGAACTTTGATCCAGTAATGCATAAATATATAATTTCTATGACATTTGCAAGTTACATAATCCGGTGACAATGTCATGCTCAGGAGTGCGATGCGAAAAAATCATTTCTACACGAGCGCACAGTTTCTCCTTTCCTCTAAATGTCAATTTATCAGAAACTACATTTGAAACTTCTCATATCTTTGTCTCTACTTATGATATCTTCCAATTCTTAAGGAAAATCATATTTACTAACACATTTTGTATACGCTCTGACAGGGATCAGAAACCCGCTGAAATCTTCAGGAATTCTAGTCGAGCACTCATATGCTACGCCACTGTCATGCTAACGTTCAATTGACGCTAGAAACCTATTTAAACTTCAATAGCCAATGGTATTCAAGCACGGTGTCATAAGCATACCTCCACGATGACATGTCCCCCAAAGTGTCATGCATGAGAATGTCACCTATATGTCATCGATGACATCACTAATGAAATTGTCATGCAGGAGATAATTTGCCGCTGGTCATCCATGAAACTTCAAATAAGTAAAGGAAAATTTTACACACCTAGAAAGTCGGGACAATTTGCTGCCAAACTGCGTATAAATTTCTTTCTTAAACTAGCGCAAGTTTCTTCCTTTCCCTTGTAAATCCTCAGAACTACATTTTGACACCCTTTCTCATAAGATTTTTTATTCACTATGAACCCTCTACCAACTCTAAGGAAAATCATGTAAAATTTGGTTCTAAGGAATTTATTTTTATAGTTTATCTATAAAAGTGGCTCTGGGATAGCGTAGGGAATGCGTGCTATGCTCTTGATCCCGGGATTCGAGATTCGGTTCCTGGCATGGCAAACGAGTGTAATGTCGAAGCCTAGCACTGGGTTTTAAAAATCGCAGCTAGGGCACATACATAATAAAGACATACACTCACACAAATACAAGAAACCCCCTCACAATGAGCCGGTAAACGTGAGCCAAAGTGGCAGCCACTTCAACATTATCTATAAAAAAGCTTTCCCCATACGCTTTCTATGTATATGTAAATAGAAATTCCCCTCTGGTGATATTATTTTCCGGTCCTTAGAGATTCCTAATAAAGAGTTTCGAACGATTCCGCATTTATCGCTACACATTTCATGCTGTTTCACTCTATCGATGGCAATGTATGAGATCAGATGAACAGTTAGAAAAAATAACTGAAGCTGTAAAGACAATCTAAGCAACCCTGGGCATGATCTGAGCTGCCACATTGTTCAATTCTGCCAAGCCTATGATTTTAAGATGAATCCTTGAAGAACTGTATTCATTAATCTAGAAATCTTGGATTCGTTCAACTATGTTTGAATCAATTTGCAATTGAAATCAATATTTTTGTCGAAGCTAGGACCAACAAGGTCTGCTATGAATACTCACTAAGCTCATAAAATATAAATATTTTCCTACATTAAAGCAACGAAACTAGTTTGGAGGGGTTAAAACTTGATTAACATGAATTCACTATAATAAAAAATTTTCCATTTGCCTAGCATATTTTGTAAAAACTGACCTATTTTTCATAGTTTGAGTGATTAGAAAGGTAAAAAACAAGTTTCAATCAGTCAAACCTTTTGAAGCTTTCAATACATCTGGGAATATGACAAGCTAGATTAGCTAAAGCTTTGAGTTAACCCGCCGCCTTTACCTTATCTAGTAGTAACATGTAGTCTAAAATAATTTTTTTTTTTTTTAATTTTCTCAGTTGAACTGGGTATGCGATTCGGCGTACAAAGCACGCGTTGGTCAATCATTATTCTTTATCGGATCTCTTGTGGGCACTTTGTTCTATGGCCTGCTATCGGATAAAATTGGACGTGTGCCAGCATTAATTATATCAAACTTTTCCGGCTTTATTGGCGATTTTTCAACGATATTTACGAGAAGTGTAACAACATTCACCTTGTGCCGTTTCATATCCGGTTTGGCAGCCGACACCAATTTCTGCCTTATGTATATACTTGGTAAAGCTAACAACGTTCCTCGAAAACCGATCAATTTTTTTTTTTTTTACCATATTTTTCTCTCTTCCGATTTTTTCCTATATTTTTTCTTGATAGTGCTCGAGTACATACGACCATCGATGCGTACGTTGGGTATAAATTTAATGGTCGGTCTCTTTTATTGCCTCGGTCTAGTTGTGACGCCATGGATTGCGGTCTTGGCTGGTCATTGGCAGTTCTTTTTGGCGTGCACATCGATACCGATTCTATCGATATTGATATTTTATTTCATCGTACAAGAGAGCGCCCAATGGCTAGTGACGCGAAATGATGTTGATGGTGCCATAAAGCGTCTGAAACGTGTTGCACATTTTAATGGACGTACCGTTAGCCCGATGGCCTTCAATGAGTTTCGCAAAAACTGCGAGAGGCAATATCAAGAGAAAGGTGGCGCCGATCAGCGACAAGCCACATTAGTCGATATGTTTCGTACGCCAAGAATGAGAAAGAATACGTTAATACTCTTTTTTAAATCGTGAGTAATCGAAATCGAAGAAAAATACAGTCTTCTCTAAGATGAAAGAGGTTCGAGATCACCAAAATTGATGAGGAACAATATTGTCTTATATTCAGACAAATTCGATTCGGGCATTTCTCCAATAAGAGCCATCATTTCATTACATAGTTGACGTCACTTTTATCCAAGGAGGACTGTATATAAATTTAAATAAATTTTTATTTCCTTCTTTCTACACATTTTCTCCTCTTTAGCATGGTAATTACGCTGTGCTATGACGCCGTTTCCCGCAATGTCGAGGGTATGGGAATCTCACCGTTTGTTATGTTCTCTCTGAGTTCCTTGGCCGTGCTACCGGCCAGTCTTTGTCTAATTGCGCTGCAAGATCGTATCGGACGTAAAGCAATGGCTTCGGGCTCATTACTTGTCGGCGGTCTGTTTACAACAGCTGCTGGTATCGCCATAGCCTATCAGACCGATACACATAATGCCGTATTGTTAGTTTCACTGACGATCGCAGCACGTTTCGGTGTTGCCATATCGTATGAATCCGGATCGCAGTATGCAACGGAATTAATACCAACATGTGTCCGTGGTCAAGGTGTGGCTGCGGTACATGTTGCTGGGTTCGCTGCCTCCTTTTTAGCACCCTACATCCTCTGGTTCGGCACGTTCTTTAAGGCTGCTCCTTCGATAATCTTAGGCGTTCTCTTTTTCGCGGGGTCCTATGTGTGCCTGCTGCTGCCAGAGACCCTGAATAGGTAAGAGGACTATGAAATGATATATAAGAAAAGGATTTAAGTTAAAATATTGCCTTTTTCGATTTCCAGGAAACTACCAAAGACTATCGAAGAAGGTGAGGTCTTCGGAAAGGGCGAACGAATCTTCGACTTTCCTTGCCTCTCAAAGCCCAAAACTCAAGACGAAGAATCTCATTCCGATTATGAGCTTGAAGAGCCGAAAAAACAACCGCTCATGTCCAACGGGGACGCTCATAAGGAGCCAAATGGAAAAGCGTAGAGAAGAAGAAAGACAAAAAAAAAAAGAAAGCAAAAACGAAGGGATCAAAAAAAGAAAGTCTGGATATATTGTTGATTTTTTTATTATTATTAATTGCTCAAATGCTTAGTTGCTTTGGTGCATTTTAGTGCATTAGAGTAGGTTTAGAGAATGCGCTTTTGATTTTTCTTCATATACTTGAGTACTTACCGTTTAAGTTAGTTAGACGCCTACATACTTACCATTTACTTTAAAAAAAAAAAATTTTTTTTTTCGAAATATTTTAAATTTAATATTTTTAACGCAGAAGAATCGCATGCGGAATTGAGAACGAAAAGTATTGAATTTTTTTTTTTTGAGACGAATGCTTTAATACATAGTTCAATTTATCGATTTTTATAGTAGCAACAAATTTCTAAAGTGCCTCATACTTAATAAGTCATCCTTAAACTTGATAATTCTTAATAGCTTACGATAATGATAGAAAATGTGTTATAGATATAAGAAATTTTTTATTTTTTTATCACACTTAATAATTAGCTCACTAGAGCGGCCCAGCCCTGATGTCAATCGGAGAGCAACGTTGCTCAATACTGTGGAAATAGATAAAGTTCTGTGATGCCAACTCTGTTGCGTTGACAATTGTGTTGTTGGACGATTGACAAGTGTTGGGCTGACTAAACGAATTTTTTGCTTTTTTCCCCCCCTACTGTAGTTAGGAAATTCAAATACGTACAAGAAACTTTTCTGTAATTTAAATATTTTCTATGCTCAGATTTTATTTTAAAATAAAATTTAAAATACGTTTTTTAATATTAATAGAAATATTTTAACGCTTTCAGTGGCTCTTAAACTGTGTTTGATATGTCCTCAGAAGTCATCATACGATGAAGCAACATGGATTGTCAATAGGCAGTAGTTTTAAATTGTTTTCAATAGGATTGGTGGAAGGCAAGGCTTTCTTAGGCACGTAACTTTGAATCCATTTTGAGTTAACCCTTTCGCTCTGGAGTTATATTTAATAAATAGGTAAATTCCCATGTAATATTATGCAAAAACGTCGAGCACAATTGGAAATCGTGAAACCATTCTTCAGGGTTGGGGAATAAAATTTCATTATAGAATTGCCTCTAAAGGGACTGCTCCAATTGACAAGTAAATCGCTTTTACTTCCTAATGAAGAGTGTGTACTAAGTGTGGAAGCACCTTAATAAGAGTAACCGTTTGAAATGTGCAAAAGTGACGAACTATTAACTGAAATTTTGTTTTGCGGTGGAGGAATATTGCTACAGTTGTACTGCAGGGGCGGACTGGGCCACCGGGCAAAATGACCGGTGGACCCCAGCTGCGCTGTGCTTTTTAGCTGTCAGGGGTTTTTTTTTCTTAGGTACCGGAGCCCATTTTTCAAACACCCGGTTGGCCCTTTGACCCCCAGTCCGGCCCTGGTGTACTGTCTCTTAAGTGAAAACCTACAGGACCGAAAAATTTGTCCGCTTAAAAGAGGTGTCCGCTTTAGAAGAAACTATTTGAGAAGCAGGAATATTAAAGAATTTACATAAAGTGTCCGTTTAAGAGGGTTGTCCTGCTTAAGAGAAGTGTGTGCAAGGAGACAGTGGACTGTGTTTTTTCTTGGATACATGATCGTAATTAATTTCATGACAAACTTTTGAAAATTTTTTTTTGACGTATTGTCCTAATAGCCGAAAAAGGGTTATATCCAGGGCAAACAAAAATATTTGAATTGAGCCCTAAAAGTATGCACGTCAATACTAAAGAAACTAGAAATCAACTTATAGGTATTTGCCTGTGGGACTTGGTTCAAGCTTTTACCGGATCCCTAAAACTCCAAGGTGTCCTTCTGAAGGTGTGTATAAATAGGCGTGTTTTTGGGATAACAACGGAGTTCCAGCACCGGAAATGCATCAAAATCCTCACAGGTTTATTTTTAGAGCTGAATTTAAATATTTGAATTTAAATTTAAATATTTCTAATAGGGGTATTCACAAAGGCGTGTTAAAATCGTTGGAAAGTCGGAAAATCGGAAAATTCCGACTTCTTAAAAATGTTTTAAGCATATTTTGTATCTTGCACAACTTTTTAAGCAGATAAAAATTTCCGATTTTCCTATTTTCCGACGCCTTTGTGAATACCCCTAATATCTCATATATATAAATGTTTGAATATTTGGTTGCAATTGGAACTGAGTATTTGCGAAAAAATCTGTATATGCTGGAAGAGGGTTAAAGCAGCAATGGACTTTTAAATGTAAAAGGGCCTTTATGAGACGGTTGTCCTTAATCAGAAAAAATTCAGACTGTTATCGATCAAAGCGTGAAGAAGTAAAGTTATTAAGAGACTTCGATTTTGTCAATCCTTACGGGAAAACATCCTCCACACACATCGGCATTGTATGAAAGGCCCTCCTCGCAGAGTAGAAATTCTTTCAATTTTCTCCTTAACTTTATTTCAATGAAAAAAGTTAGAGTCTGGTAAGATATCTGGGTGAGTTATAGTGTTGTAAATAAATCCGGTTTTTTTTTTTTTTCGTAAATGATTAACGGATAAGGTGCTCTTTTGAGCTATTTTAGGAATGAACAGGCATTGAACGAGGATGAATTAATATATTCATTGAATATTTTGAACATATTGAACCACAGTGAACCCTCTGCTTCCGTCTTTCAAATCTAAATTAATAAGCGGACGGCTCTAAAATTCGAACAATTAAAAGGCCCCTAATACAAATACAGGAATCTTCTCTGCATTTCTAAGTCTTAGACACTTTATGAAGCTTGATATAGTATTGATATCGTCGCAACCGACTTATCCCCAGCGATAGTCAATCCCTTCAAATAAAATAAACAAAAAATTTAAGGCAGACATAAAATATAATTATTTCTTAAAATGAATAAAAAAAAATTACTGTTTAACAATTTTTAAAAAATTAATTTGTAAAAAACTTATTTCTAAATATTTAACATTTAAAAAAAAATATTACAATTAAAAACGCTTTATAGGATTACTATCGTTATTAGGAACAGTCTTGTCAGGTTTCTTTTGTAAGCATGGTAGAAAATACCAAGGTTCCCCTCTAGCGAAATTTTCACCCTCGGCAAGTGTCTCCGGTAGTTTTCTGTGGAGAAAACACAAATTTATAAATGATAAATAATTGAATAATCGAATTCTGTATTGTGACTTACTTATTCAGTGTTTCGGGTAGTGTGAAGCATAAGATTCCACCAATGAACATAATGAAACTTATGAATAACGATGGCAAAGGCTTCAAGTATCTTCCCAAATATATGATATATGAGGTGAAGAAGCTTAACGCATATCCGGCAACATGAATATTTGCAATGCCACGCCCCCTGACACTTGTCGGTATGATTTCGGAAGCATATTGCGCTTCCGCTTCGTAAGCAACAATTGCCCCATAACGTCCAAGGCCGACCATAATTGCCAGTGCTACAGCATTTGTTTCATAATCCAAAGTTGCGATCATGACTCCAGTTACAGCTGTTGTAATACTTCCCATAAATAGCGATCCACTTGCCATGCCCTTGCGACCGATAATATTCTGAAGGAGAATAATCGTAAGACTTGCGGGAATGTAGACGATCGACGTAAGAGAAAACAGAAGGAACGGTGACGTCCCAAGGCCCTCCATATTTCGACTGATGACATCGAAAGCCAACGTGATAATCATGCTATCAAAGTGGAATGACATAGAAAGATCGTATTAGTATAAGAGTTTAAAACACTTGAATGCGGACAAGACCCCAAAAATTCTTGGAAGAGGTTTCAACTCGAAACACTAGAAAAAGTTCTCTTTCCCAATTTATTTCCCGAAAAGAAACGAGTCTCTCAATATCGATGGTTCAATACTTACGATTTCAATAGAAGAATAATTGTGAATTTCCTTAAACGAGGAGTTCGAAACATTCCCCAAAATGTATCCTCAGCGCTGTTTAATTTCTTCTCTTCGATCATTTTTTCTTGATAATGTGCGATAAAATCATCGAAAATTTTTTCGTCCACCTCGCGTCCGTTGATCTTCGCAACACGTTTCAAACACCGTACGGCCTCATCGTATTTCTCCTTGGTCAAATGCCATTGAGCGCTCTCACAGATCAAAAACGGAAAGCCAAGTACGGCTGCAACTGGAATTGACGCGATCAACAGATAATATCGCCATGAGCCGACCAAAACCGCTATCCATGGCGACGACATTAGGCCTATACAGTAGAACAAGCCGGTGACTATATTTAGACCGAAGGTACGTTTCTTCGGACTCAGATACTCGAAGACTATAAAAAAGAAAAAAAATTTATAATTCAAATATAGTTTTAATAGGGGTATTCACAAAGGCGTGTTTAAAAACGTTGGAAAGTCGGAAATCGGAAAATTGCGACTTCTTAAAATTTTTTAAATATTTTTTGTATCTTGCAAAACTTTTTAAGCAGTTAAAATTTTCCAATTTTCCGACTTTCATATTTTCCGATGCCTTTGTGAATACCCCTAATAAAATTTTTGAATCTTCTTCTTTTTTTTTCCTACCCATAATGTACATTAAATAGAACAACGTATCTGATGAGAGTCCCGATATGAAACGGCCGGTAGCAAATGCTGGCAAATCATGTACGAAGGAGGTTAAAAAATCACCAGAGGCACCGGTCAATGAGCTACAGATTAATGCCGGGAGTCTTCCGATTTTATCGGCAAGGAATCCAAAAAATATTGTACCACATACGGAGCCAATGTAGAAAAACGATTGTCCAACTGCCGTCTTATGGGAGTCTTTGCAGACCCAGTTCAGCTATAAAAAAAAGAAAGAAAAACGTTCATTGAAGTGAAGACCCCGAGAAGGCGACTTCTTCTAGTTCTCACCTCTGTTGTTATACTTTCGTAGCCCATTTCATGGCGGTAAATCCAATTGCGACAGGCTCCTTTCGATGGGACTCCAGTTCCATTGACAACGTCCTGTAACAACGTGCATGTCGTAGTTTCAAACGGTGCATATGCCTCGCTAATATCACCGAAGGTCGCGTTGGTTAACTTTTCGTGGTGACACCTGAAAATAAGAACATCATTCCAGGAGTTATGTATGTATGTATGTATGGCAAGACTCGTTTTGGACGTCGTAAAACTAGATATCTAGACAGGGGCGGACTGGGGATCAAAGGGCCCACCGGGGATTACCTAAGAAAAAAAATATTTATATATATATATCCCAGATATAGCTCAATGGGGGTCCGTAGGCCCAGTCCGCCTCTGTCTCTAGAGAAGGGACGATTAACGGGGTGTTCTCCGACGCCACCAAGGGAATATTTTCCAAAGACCAATAATTAACAAACTTATATTTTTGTTCTTTTTTCGGTTTCTAGGCGAGGGGCCCCTTGAAAAAAAAAAAAAACCAGGTCTATAGTTTCTCTTTTCGGGTCTGAGTAAAATTATAGGACAACACTTGCGGCACCTTCTAAAGACTGTTTATCAGAAATATGTGATAAATCCATGCCCGTAGAGAGCAATTTTATGCCCGGGGGTTTTTTCCGGGTCCCTCACAAAAATTTGGGACAAAAACCAACAAAAAAGTCCCATGCCAATTGTGGGCCCCTTCAGAAAGCTCGGGCCCGGGGGAAAATCCCCCTTATCCATCCCCCCTCTCTACAGGCCTGGATAAATCTTCAGAAAAACGCTTTCCCCTTCAATTAGAGTACACATTAAGCTGTATTCAACATAATAGGAGTGCTTAAAAGTAACACAATCAGTTGTTATTTCCTGATCTTGAAGGTCAACTACTCCGACCGCGTTTATCAAGGCATCAAAGATTAATGGCTTGAAATTCTAAAGTGTGATAGGCACACCTATTGTTTTCAACCTAAGTGTGGAAAGGTTTCAATTATTCAAATGAGAAGAAATCTAAAGTTATGGGGTTTTTTTTCCAACAAAAAGAAATACGGAAGAATTATTGCATCAAGTTATCTTCAATTACTTAATAATTTTCAAAAGAAATTTAACAAAGTTTTTAATACACAAAGTATTATGACAACCGGTTACAGAAGAGTAGTGATTTTATGCATAGCGATTGCTCAAAAACTTCAGACTTCAAGAACGTATTTACATAAATATGCATATTGAGTGAGAAGCTTTTGAGCTTATGCGAACACCATCAAATTATTATTCAACCATTTACAGAGTATTCCCTGGACACAAACCCCCCGAACATAGGTGAATAAAACCAGATGTTGTGCAATTGAAATTCACCATTGTTCTAAAATCCTCTCAATATGAACAAGTATTTTCCTGCAGCTTTGACGGTACAATATCAGGGTACTGACTGTTTTATGTAATTCTGAAGCTCCGCCGATTGTTTTTACAGTGTTTCATTTCACTCGATATAAATCGACTTTGATCCGGACTTGTTCAATAATGATTATTTACCATTAATGGCTAATAAATCAAATTTCTTTTTGTATTTTGGGGTCAAACAATGACTATGCATTCTAATTTTTAATATCCGTGACTGATTATTAGTTATGAAGATGGCTCGATTTATATCAAAATAAAAGAATATACAGTAAAAATCGGTTATAAAGATACCGCTTATAACATTTTGGTAAATTTTGGTTCGCTATTCTATTTCTTCTTAATTTCTGTTACCGGATCCAACAATTATCGGTTATAACGATGGATTTTGCTGGTCCCCTCGACATCGTTATAACCGATTTTCACTGTAGTTTGCAAAAATAATCAAAATATAATCCAGAGTAAACTTTAACTAAATTTATTTAAATTGATATAAGGGAACTAATTTTGAATACTTTTCAATTTGTTTAGATTTTATTTCGTTAATCTGGAAATAAGGTCGATTTCACGATGATTTGAAAATAAAAAAATTATTGAGAGAAAAAAAAATCATATTATTTGTAATGCTGGGATCCCACTATATGCGTTAATAGCGCAATCCAGGCCTCCACCAGAACTTTTTAGGGGACATATACCCCCGCATATTGTGAAAAGCTTTTCGGCACATAGCGGGGAATAATTTAAAATCGGTTAAGACTATCATACACGTTCACGGGGCCAAAATTAAATTATACAGTCGTTCACACCAGCGCCACATCAATTGCGGCGGAAATTGGAACTTTGCACAGGCAGTGGGAATCCGGCTTAGGCTATAAAAGCCCCACGACTTTGAAGAAGCTCATTTGCATGTTCCCTTAGAGAAGGTTGAGACTGCTTATAAACCTCAGTATGGGACTAAAAAGTACTCAATATCTCTGCCCCATATGAACGAGAGCCGTCGGATAGCCACAGTGCTCCACGGTTTCCAACTTTGGCTAACATTCCAACAGTGATCTTCACTGAAGGCCCTCAACTTCTTCAGGTAATTGCAATGCCCTGTCAAGAACTCAGTCTAGATTTTAATAGGTATTGTTTCTATTAAAATTCAGAAATTTCATTGTATCGATTATTGATCTTGTATCGATTATTGATCTTATATCGATTATTGATCTTATATCGATTATTGATCTTATATCGATTATTGATCTTAATTCTCAAAAGTTCGACTTTAACTTATTACAGAAAAAGATTTCAATAAACGATCACAAACACAGTGGCGTAGCGAAACATTTCGGCGATCGGGGAAAAATTGGTGGAAAATGGAAATATGATATGGTACCCGGGGTGGCTACCCCCTATGTACCCCACACTACGCTACTGAACAATCATTCCCAACTATTTTCCATATTCAGACGTAATATACTACGGCAACTTTTGAATTCAAAGAATTTCTCAACGCGAGTCCGGCATGTGTTTTGACTCTAAATGAGTAAAATAAAGCCACCAGTTCCAATGTGTTACATAAATAGACTTCATTTCGGAGTTGAAGGAAAAATTCTTTAAAGCCAGAGAAGCTTGATTCTGTGATACTTGAGAGAACTTCTATTATGTTGAACTAGCTTTTAATTAGCACAAGTATTATCAGAGAAGTTGCCTTGACAGCTTCCTTTTGGCAAAGCTCCACTTTTCGTTTCCACTTTTCACTTCATTTCGATTGATTTTACTGTTATCCTTGAAGACTCTCACAAACGAATTCGTTGCATTTGAGTGAACAATTTTTTTCCGACAACAGCTTTACTTTTTTTGTAAACATTTTTAAGGCAACAGTCGACCGAAATGGGTTAAGACTACAAAAGGATATTTAAAGCAATCAAATGGTTTTAGAAAAAATAATATTTTTTCGACCTTGAACTTTGTCCTTGCAAGACTTTCTTCTGCACTCACTTCAAGGAAATTCGTTGGAAAGCAAAAAAAAAAAACAAAAAAAAAACACTTGTTGGGCGCTGTTTCCACTACATCCGCTTTAAAATGTTGAAAGCATTTTTTTTCATCATTTTCAGTTGTCGAGTTTTCACTGACATTTTCTTCTAATTTTTAAAATTTAATAAAAAAAAATATCTGATTTTAGATTAGAAAAAAATTTTTTTTTTCAAAACAGCTCTTGTATTTTAAAGGTGCAAATTCCCAATTCTCTGTAGTGGAAATAGCAACTTTATTAAAAAAAAAAATCAAAGAAATTTATTTTCATTTTCAATTTCGAGAATCTCTGCCTGCAGCTGGTTTAGAATTCTTACCAATGCTCCGGCGTAAAGGCGATCAAAGTTTGTGCGAAATAGTGCAGCGACGACAGTACATTAATATATCCGTATAAAAGCAATAGAATCAATTGATAACGATTGAAGTTTCCACATTTCTCCAAGACTGTGTCGAAATCCATTTTAACAATTTTGAATTTTTAAATTTAAAAAAATAAACTCTTTTTATCACAAACTTTTCCTTTTGTACTAAAAATTTTGTTTTTATTTAAATAATTTTTTTCGTTTTTCTATTGCTATAGCTTCCTTAAGAGCATTTGTCTTAACTACATCGGAGCTGTGTTTTTTTGTTCCTTTTCGAAGCTCAACTACTCGCGCTTCTTAAACGATACTGAAGTCAATTTTAACTTCGGTCTCAAATAAATGTTGCCATTTTCACACAAAAAAAAGAAAGAAAAATAGAAAAAAAGAAAAAAAGAAAAAAAAGAAAACAACAATGTAAGAAAATAAATCAATAAATATAATATATGAGAACAAGTCAAAGAGTAAATTTACCCGGCAATGCGAGGTTAAATAAACATGCCATATGATTTAGTGGAGCGGAAGAATTGTGGAATGTGTAGAAACTTCTATTGGTCGCATTAAGAAGCTGGACTTTAAGGTTGAAGGGTAAATCGAGTGTCATTGAAGGAGAAAAATAGAAAGAGAGAAGCTGAAATGAGCTTTTTGGAACCTTTTGGTATGCTCTGGAAATGGTCTTTGCGTGCAGGATATGCTCTCATTTGTAGTCTCTGTTCAGCATGAAGGCAAAAAATTTTATAAAAAGAATTCACATGGTAAAATTATTAATTTTCCTTTTAAAAGTGGGTGTGGTCTAGTCCTTTAGAAACCAAAAATAGGAGTCGATGAAATAAAAGATACGATTTTTTTTAGAGAGGTAAAATTAATTGCTAGACAGTAGTGACAAGAAGTCCATATTGAACGAGAAAAATGTATAGATCGTGGCATGTCCATTCAATATGTTTCTTGGTCAGCTGTTTAACCCTTAATCTTCAAATATAGAATATTCACAAAGTCTTATAAAAACTCTTTTTAAATTTATCCCCAGCTAAAATGGGTATTTTCAGATCTAAGAAATGCTCATTTTAGTTGGGGATAAATTTAAAAGATTTAAGACTTTGTGAATTGCCTAAGTATAAATTAACCCATTACTGAGGGCATAACTGCTTCGAAAATAACTATAAAAGAAACTGAATTTTTTGAGTGAATTTTTAAAAGTATACTTATCTAAGACGATTCACCCATAAGGACATTTCTTCCAGCCATGGACGTTCACGGGAGTCTTTTGTGCGTTCAATGACTCCTCCAAAACGCGTTTAGTCACAAAAAAAACAAAAAAATTATTCATGAATTTATGTAGTGCTTTCAACATCAACACTGACTCTCCCTCCCAAAATAATTTTCTACATAAATGCCTAAAGAAGAGCATGAAAAATTCATTTGAAGGGAGCGTGAAAATATTTCATCTATGACCAACCGATCTCTGATCAAAGATCACTCTCATATTTTCAATAACATATTTTTTTTCGCATTCTTTCAACTGGACAATCTTTGAATACCATCGACAATTATGAAACCGGGTATGCAAAAAGCAATTACAATGACTAAAGGGTAAAGCATTAAGCTTAATTACTTATTATATAATCCAAAACTCGTCCCATTCCGGTATGTTGCCTTGATCAAACAAACAAAACAAACACGTGTGCCTTCCACTGAATGGTACTTGATGTTTTTCTTTTTCTTAGAAAATCCCACAATCTCATAAAAAATTCAATGACAATGCAGTGAAAAAGTCACCGCCACGAATTCACAAACAAATTCTCCTAATTTTTTTAATCCATTGGCAGCTTCTATTTTTCAACTCCGCGACAAACTTCCGTTGCTAAAAAAAATATGTATATACTCATATATATATATAAGTTATCGCACATTTCATACGTTTTAGAAGCGCAACCAAACCAATTGGTTCGCCATATTTCTCATTCTGTTTTATATTACAGTATTAAATTGTCACAAAAAGAGTATAAAAGTTGAGAAAAAAATTAGCTTACAATCTGTTTTGTTGGCTCTATTTGACGCGATGATGAGTTCTTTAAAAAAAGTCTTTGGCAACGGAAGTAGCATAATTGGTATCAGGCGGTTTTTTGGTCCAGAAATTTTACCAAAAAAAAAAAAAAAAATTTATCAACAATTAAAATAAATACTGGAGTTGTTAAAAGATTAAGATATTGTAAATCTCGGTAGTGACGACAAAGACGATTTGTCCCAGTAACAAAAGAATAATTTTTTTTAAATTTGGGCAAAAAAGGAAAAGTAAATAAACGCAGAACGAGAACGTTTTTTTCCTTACTTTCATTTCAATGTCACGGGTTGAGGAGCAGTATTATTTACACACGAGATTTTTTTGTTATTAGATGTATATAAAAAGCAATAAACGATCCAAGTAGATATTTTGCACTTTAAATTCAAATCTGCAAAATATTTTTGTAATGAATTTTTGAATATATTAAAATAATCGCAATTAACATGTGAAGGTAAATTCATTGCAGCCGAACATGCAATTGTTGATCAGAAACTTTCTGAATTACGCCGGTTTTGTGCTTAGCTTACGACATAACTACTTATCTACATAGTTTGAGAAGCACTGAATACATAGATATTGGACTTAAAGAAGCATGTAACATTCTATGAGACAGGCTGAAGCCGGCGGGTGTCGACGGTAAACGACGTTTTGAAATCCATTGCCCTTCAAAGCTATAGCACCGATCCTCTTACAATCTTGAACACTATATCAGTACATCATTTTCCAGGTTACTCTGGAGAGTTTCAAAAAACCCTCTTAGCGTTACCTGGGGAAATTGATTATTTGGACTGTGTCATCATAAAAAAATTCAAAAAAAAATATTCCCTTTAATACCTTACTCCTTCGATTAGAAATCTTATTAGAAAGAAACTCACAGGAGCGGAGGAGAGGCTAAAGCCGAAGTATGGTGTATTTTAAAAGGTTCTTTTTTGACCACATAAAGGACCTTAAAGATATTTAAAGTACTACCTCATTCAAACAGAGTAACCTTAAAACATAAGGAAAATGTTCGTCTTAAATATTTATATTTTTTGTGTTCGCTTCAGACTCATCAGCGTTTTTAGAGTTTCTAAGGGCAGACGGACAAAGTTACTTTGCGACTGGGCTTAGGCATTCAAAAAATTTATATTCCGTGATGCTTTGTGAATCCTCACATTACGAAGGTGCCCTAGAGACTTGGAAAATTCAAATTTTTCCCAGCGTTGGAAGAGAAAAAATACAGTCAAAAAGTTCATCACATTAAATCCAGTGTTGACCATTATTGTTCTTAATCTAAATTCTATCAGAAATGGCCTAACAAGGCCTGCACTTATGCCATTGGAATGCTCCCTCGCATCATGATCATTGAGAAAGCCACAGCTATCCGAATTTCCAACAGGGACGTTTCACTTTGGCTAATCCAACGAAAAATTCGTAAAAGTAAATTTTATTACTTGAAAAATGTTAACGAACTGGTAAACCTGATGAAAGTATATGTCAACACTTCTTATCAACTTTTTATGCCTCGTAATCAAATCCCCAGTTTGTCTAAAAATAGACCCCGCTTAATTTTATTAGTTTTATTTTAGCCAATTTTCCACTCATAAATATCCTCAAAGAAACATAATCTTAAATAAAAGTAAAACAAAGATCAGATGTCTGTATAAAGATTATTAATTCATTTCAGTGAAGAAGCCATTGATTGGGTACTATCCTGTTGTTCGACATTCTCTACATTCGAAACGAAATTCCCGCAGGATAATAATTTTCTAAGCTTCATAACTCTTAATATTTCAACTAATTCGGGACTAAATTCGGGTAGTTTCGGAGTCGTTTTGCAAGTCACTTCGGAGTTGTTTCGGAGCAGTTTCGGAGTCATTTTGGAGTCGTTTTGGGATCATTTCGGAGTCGTTTTGGAATCGTTTCGGAGTTATTTCGGAATCGTTTCGGAGTTATTTCGGAATCGTTTCGGAGTCGTTTTGGAAGTCGCGTCGGAGTTGCTTTGAAGTTGTTTCGGAGCTGTTTGGGAGTAGTTTTGGATTCGTTTCGGAGTCATTTTGGAGTAGTTTCGGAGTCTTTTTCGGAGTTACATCGGAGTTGTTTCGAAGTTGCTTCGAAGTTGTTTCGAAGTTGTTTCGGAGTCGTTTCTTAGTAATTTCGAAGTCGATTTAGAGTATATTCGGGACTGTTTCAGAACCACTTTGAAGTCTTTTCAGAATCATTTCGGAATCAATTCGTAGTCATTTCGAAGTTGTTTCGGAATCGCTTTGGAGTTGTTGCGGAGTCGTTTTGAACTTAAATATTATCACTATTAAAATCTTTTTGGGTGTAGTCTAAGCCTCTTTAATTTCATTTCCATTGAAGATAAAGTTCTTCTATGAAAACACTCCCGTAATCTGATTAAGTTTGCCTCTAACAGTGCTTCCGACTTATTTTTATTGTTAAGCTTTCTCGGAAGGAAAATTAGAAAAAATAAATTTGCATTCTGCACAAATCATAACTAAGCGATTCCCAGAGCGAAAAATTGTTCGCCTCTTTTGAGTCATTGCTTAAGCTTGTTTACACATTTCGTTCATAAGTAGAAAAGACACTCGCAAGGCGCCAGGCTTAATGAAGAGTTACTAGCATCGCTTGATGCTGTCTTCATTCGAATTAAGCTTGTCACTTTTCATTTAAGCTTAAGATTAAAACCGATTAGAGCTTCTATATGCTGTACGGAAATAATTTCCTGATTCAATATAAAAGGAACAAACTAAAAGAGCTTAAGTCTTTGATTGAAAGGAATAAATAAGAATTTTTATGGTAATGGAAGTCTTAAGTATTTCGAAATTTTTTTTCATTAAGAAAATTATGAAAACATAGGAAAAACTACTCAACTGCGTTATCAGTTCCATGGAACCATTAATAGTTGCCAGTATTTGGACCAGTTCAAATTGCACTAGAGAATATGCACAAGTTTTTCGCCACCACTGTAATTTAATTATTTGTTTTAATCAAATTTTTATAGATCGAAGAAATTGCGAAAGAAACATACGCAGTACAGGAAGAACATCATTAATAATGATTTTGAGGAGATGTTGGAGCCCGATACCTACCGTTAGACCACTGTAACTTCTCTGGCGGCAATTACGTACGTCACCGTGCCAGTCACTTTTTCGCCCAACACTTAATTTCAATTAAGCGAAATATGGCAAAATACATTCTTAAGGTAATTAAAAAATATTAATCGAGCACTTGAGGGAGTTTTTAAAGTCAATCGGGGTCGACTACAGTATAACCTACGCCTCTGCCAATGCAGAGAGTTTTAAGAGCTGTCCTACTGCACGGGAAATGCAGTAGAAAGGGAAAACTAT
The DNA here is from genome assembly GCA_020466095.1 of Chlorops oryzae. NCBI lineage: Eukaryota > Metazoa > Arthropoda > Insecta > Diptera > Chloropidae > Chlorops > Chlorops oryzae. The sequence goes on along the minus strand of CM035809.1, from coordinate 15,476,971 downwards.
AATATGGTTGTAAAATTCCTGAAGGAACCGTTTCCCTAGACTTTTTTAGGGCTAAAAAGTAATAAGGTAACGTCAGCATATTTTACCAATATTTCCCTACCAGATTCCAGGTAGTTGGGAAGGACTAATTGAATGATTTTAAATTTAAATTTTTCTTCATCATATCTAAGACCCAGACTCACAGAATAAAGCAACTGCTTATTTGTTCATAGGAGAAGTACCTCATTTTGACTCCTTATCTCATCATGCCGGTATTAGAGAATACCAATTTCGCGATTTCCATTACCTCTAATGGAACTTTCGGATATTTTCCATTCACACCGTTCGGCGTAGACAACTTCAGAATATGTAAATGAAGCCATGAAACGATATTTTAGGTTTTTATTTACCTGTCAATCTTTGAGAAAATTCTTATTGTTTTCAAAACTAAACAAAGTATTTGAAAATATTGAAAAATTTTTAATTTGTTCTTTTTACCTAACGTTGACATTTAAGAAATCAGAACTGATATGTACTTATACTTAATGCCTGGTCTTCAATAGTGCGAGAATTAGGGCAAATGTTAAGCACATGTAATCATATTAATCCAGCTCCACATATATGTGGATATGTGCAAATATATTTGCATGTGGTTGAATATTTGCAGGAATTGCTACGTACGACTTCCCGCGCTTTTGGAAAACAAAGGAAGAGGTTGAATAAACACATTTAAGCGGTTTAAATCGTTGCAAAAGACCTCAAGAGTGTTTTGGATGGGAATTCTTTTATTGAGACTTAGATTTTCGATCAAACAAATTGTTTGAAACAATCAAGTCGATAAGTCAAGTCATTTGGTCCACATCTTTCAAGAAAATTCCAAAAAAATATCCAAATTTAAACTATTCAATAAATAGTAATGAATAATTTTTACAGCTTATACCCAGCAAATATTTTAGGAGTGATCATGTTAATGAGTCCGAAACTTTAAATGAATATATGATTCAGAAATATAAGTCCGAAGTACATAGGCGAGAAATATGGGTCTCAAAAATGAGTCCGAAATGAGTTTCAAATGACTTAAAGTGACTGAAATTACTCCGAAATGAGACTAAAATGGCTCCGAAATTACTCCGAATAACCGAAATTACTCCGAAATTACTCCGAATATCCAAAACGACTCTGAGTACCCGAAATGACTATGAAATAGTTCTGAAATGAATCCGAAATGACTCCAAAATCACTCCGAAATGATTCCGAAGTGGTTCCGAAATGATTCGAAATGACTCGAAAATTGCGAATTGACTCCGAAGTAACTCCTAAGTAACTCCGAAATAATTCCAAAATGACTCCAAAATGACTCCGAAATGATTCCGAAATGACTCCGAAACACATACACATGTATAAAACATGAGGCTCAGAAAAATTATCCCGATCTTAGTCCGAAATATCTGAGCGGGCAATAGGACGTTCAAAAATTAGTTCGAGTTTAAAATATCTACACATACACATCTAATTTATAATGTGTCACTGAGCCATAAATACAATTGCCTTCAATAAAATATCCTAGGGTGACCAAGGACCTCCTATTCATTGAAAGCCATTTTAATTTTAATAATTTCATTTCACTTATTTTCTTTAAAAATATTAACAAAATTTCTTAGTCCAAAGCATAATTCAATGGCTGTCGGTTGCACTCCTAATTTATGGAACACAGCTGTATCTGTGAAGTTCTAGGCCTATTAGTTCACAGTGTGTACCCAAAGAATGATAGTTATCAAAGCTACTCACGAACATCGAATTAAATTTGCGTGCATAAAGCTATGACAGTTTTTTTTTTACATAGCGGAGATCTGATCTTAGTGAATGCATTCAATTTTCAAGAAATGTCTCATCAACTCTATGGGAGCTCGCGAGATGAAACAGTTCTCTAGTTGAAGTTGAAGTTCAAGTTCAAGCAAACGAAAAAAGTAATTTGAATTTAAAATAATTTCAGAAAATTTTCTTTTTTGTTTCGATTTCGCGGCGAATTGTCTGGACTTTTTCTCAAGTAAAAAGCAGAGAAATTTTTATTTACTTTCTTTAAAAAATGTTCTTCGAATTTAATTAATGCGAACACATGATTTAAGTGGAAGTTATTTTTGTTCTAAGTGTCTTTTCTTTAACCCTTCGAGGATATGCTGGTTTGTGTGTCTGTGAAAAAGAACAGTCAAGAAATTCTCTAAACTGTGAGCAATGATTCGAAAATTGAATTGAGAAGCTATGAGTCGAGTCATTCTCAGTTTTTAAGGGTTAATCAAACCATCAAGTGCAAAAGAAAACAAAGAATTTTTTGTTTATTTTATCTGTTTTATTTTTTTCTTCTTTGCATTGTTTTTATGCTGAGGTACAGAAAAGAAAATTTGTAAAAACAAAGATTTTCTCTTGAGCAAAAAAGCAATAATAAATGCATCGCAATCACACATCTGTGCAATGCAATTCAATGCTCTATTTGCTCATTTCATTGCGGCGACACTCAATAATTTAATCATTAAATCCCCCCCACAAAACATATTCCTTAATTTAAATTTTTTCTCATGGCATCCGAGACAATGGCAGTGACTTGGCGGTCGTCTGTTTGATAAGGCGCTATCGAGTGTGTTTTGCAGCGATTGAAATCGAGAACGAAAAATAATGAAAAAATTTAAATATTGATTAAGTAAATAAAAAAGAGAAAAAAAAAAAATAAATAAAAACTAATAATGGAACTGAAGGTTCTCAAACATATGTTTTGTATGCAATCCTTTAGAGTCTACTGCACTCTTACGCAGCTGTTTATGATGACTGTATACTGTGAGAAAGAGTAATAAAAGTGAGAGTAAATGTAAAACAGTCAGGCAGTGATATTTCGAACTTAAGGGAATAGAAATTTCTAAAAACGGTCAATTCAACGTAAAACGGGTTTTTCAGATCACATCCGTCATAGCCTTTTTATGGATGTTCTGAGAAGAAATCATGTTTTTTCATGGCAAAACGTTTTCAAAACTAAATATCCTTCACATCCACGGCCTATGTTCAATTGAAAATTCAATATTTTTGAACCAAAATTGAAAGTGGAATTACCTAAATCGAACCGAATCGGATGGAAAATAAAATCTTACTCTTAAAGTGTCGTTAAGGCGAAAAAATTCTTAAGACACTGGTTATTCAAGTGTTGGAAGCTGGACTGTAGTTATTTGTTTGTTAAAAGCGTTTCCCAAAAATTAAAACAAAAAAGAAGATAATGAAAGAATACATTTTTTGAATAATTGAACAAAATAAATGAGATAGCTGAGTGCTTCGAAATTCGAAATTCCTTCGAAAGAAATTGTTTAAAAATTCCCTCAAATTTTTATTGTCTATAAATGATAGAAAAAAGTGATCAATCTTCAAAAAAATATTCTAAAGTGTTCGATAAATATAAAAACAAATATTCATGAGCTGAAAATTACACTCACAACAGAAGTAATATCCTTCAGAGTAAATTGATCGCTGGCTTCCAATAGTGCAGGAACTCTTGCAAATATTCAACCAATGAAAGCGTATGAAACCAGTTACAATCAAATCTTCAGTTGATTAGAATTGGTTTCGTATGTTTGCATGTGTTCAATACTTACAGGAATTGTTGCGATTTTGGCAATCAAAAATTTAAAAATAAATATAGAAAAATCCTTTAACCCTTTCGCGCCGGATTTTTGTCTCGAAACACAGGATTTTTTTGGTTTTGATAAACTGATTTCAGAAATGGATAAAGGAGCAAAAAAAAAAACATTTCCTGCAGACTCAAAAATTTCGAATGTCCTTCGGTTATCCTGGGATATATAATCCCAATAACAGTTTTAGATGGGACACATACTTATGTATGTCCTAATAGAAAAAATAAAGTTTTAACTGAGTGGGGACGTATTGTCCCAGTAGGCGCGAAAGGGTTAAAAAATTGTTCAATCGCAAAAAAAGATCAAAACAATTTTCCCAACGATTCAAACATCTTTTTCCTTCAATTAAGCGAGAAAAGTGCATTGGATATGACTAAGCATTGACCTCTTCGCTTTACAGATAGCCGGGGAACTAAAACCCATCGCTCACTGAAGTCCCGCACGCGATATCCACGAAATCCTTTGCGAAAGGAACTCGAACAATATCTCTACATTCGAGAGCTTAAAAGCTCATTTTTCCTCCAATCGAAAGGGACTCAAACCACGCGAAAATGCTGGACATCGATCGAATGTTAGCGAAATGCGGTGATTTCAATCGCCTGCAAGCTTTAATGCTTGTTCTCTTCTGCATCATCAATTTACTCTCATCGATGCATTATTACTCGCAAACGATTATCAGTTTCACGCCGAAGTATTGGTGAGTTCCCACACGATATTTTTTTATAAATGAATGCAAAAAAAATATATGATTCTGTACAGGTGTGCTGGTGATGGGGCCATTGCAGGGCATTCACCTATTGCGGCGCCTTCGAAGTCATCGTGTCATCGGCTGAGACTAAAAGAATCGAATAATCACACTGAGAATTTGAATATCGTAGAAAGCTGTCAGAAATATGAATACGAGCTTTTCATGGGTTATGAAAGCTTTTCGAGTGATATGAATTGGATTTGTGACTCGGCCTGGAAGCTTACCTTAGGTCAATCGATGTTCTTTGTTGGATCGGTTGTGGGCAGTTTGGTGTTTGGTTTCCTCGCTGATGTTATTGGTAACGGTGGTTGTAAAGAGCTTTAATCGATTGTTGAATTTAAATTTTTTTCTTTTTTTGAAAAGGACGTCTTCCAATATTAATAATATCGAATTTTGTTGCTATGGTTGGAAACACTTTAACCATCTTTGGAACAGACTTGATAAGCTTTTCAGTATTTCGATTTATATCGGGACTTGCGACAGACAGTAATTTTGTTATGATGTATATTTTGGGTAAGTGAATTTCATATTTTAGTTCCACATAGAAGATAAAGCTTTCATTTGGAATTGATGCTTCAAATAGAGATTTTTTCAAATCCGATTTACGATTACGATTATAAATTTCGAAAACTTTGCTAAAAATCTAGGACTTTCTCTTAAAGCTCTATTGGTTAAAAAAAATATTCTTTGTAATCTTCATTGACTCTCATTTTGTTGAAAAAAGCTCTCATTGAAGTTCAATTCGAACTTCCATTGAGTTCCGTAATAGGATTTTTGTGTGAGTCCATATAAAGTTAAAAAGCTTTCATTTTGAATTGAAATTTTAAAGCATTCATCTAGAGAGATTTTGCCCATTAGTAGTTAACTAAATCCTGCAGAATTATCTTGATGGATATCGAAAGTTTCATTGAAGCTCTCCGAGTTTCTCTAAAAGCTCTCTTGGTTACCAAAGTAAATAGTTACAAAAATCGACACTGAAAGCTTCATGGAGTTCCTTTAAAGGTTTATTTTACTGATCCCACACCTTTTTTTCGATTATTTGTAGAGAAAGACTTTCTTTGGAAAGCTTCAGCGAAATAAGTGAGTGTATGTCAATTTTCAAGAGCTTTAAATTCATGTTAAAATTGTAAGGATCTCTTCTACAGACCTTTAAGGCTTTTTGAAGGATTCAATCCTGAAGTAATATTTTAACAACTTTCAAAAATTTTAATTATTTTTATTAAGTTTTTTACGTTATTTCCTTTAAAGTTATTTTGGTTACAGCAAAAATTCATTGAAAGCTTTATAAGTTGATTTTTTTGATATTCAATTATTTTTTCTGTAAGTTTCATTAAAGCCTTAAGCTTCCATTGAGTTCAATAAGAGGTTTCTATTTGACGGGAATACCTTCAAGACAAAATCCCTTTAAATTGACATCGAAAATGTTAAGACATTTCTTGAGAGCTTTCTTGTGTCTCATAATATTTCATGGACTTAATATCTCTCTCTCTCTCTCTCTCTACTCTCTCTCTCTCTCTCTCTCTCTTTCATTCTTTCTCCTTCCCCAAATAAAGTCATGGAATATCTTCGTCCATCGTTGCGTACAGTTGGCCTCAGTATATGCATCGGATTTTTTTATTGCCTCGGTTCAATGGCAGCTCCATGGATTGCAGTTCTCACGGGGTGTTGGCGCGGATTCTTATTGTCAACATCGATACCCTTCATTCTAGTCCCGCTGTATTATTTCATCGTACCCGAGAGTGTTCATTGGCTAATATCGAAACAGAAATACGAACAGGCCGCTGCATGTTTGAAACGTGTTGCCAAAATCAATGGACGATTCGTATCCGATTCGGATTTTGATGAATTCATCGAGGAATGCAAACGCAATCAGGTCCATACAAAAGCCGAACCGAATCTATTGGGTCTTTTTAAGACACCACGTCTGAGAAGGAATACGTTAATACTATTTTTCAAATCGTAAGTACTTCATTTTTGGATAATTTAAGAGTATCGATTTCGTATCGACGGTAGCAAATCTATGAGATTGACTTTTTCATTAATTACGCCCACCCGTGGATTCGTGGAGAACAGCATGGTGATTACTCTCTGCTACGATGCTGTTTCGCGTAATGTCCAAGGTCTTGGCATTTCACCGTTTTTCATGTTTACATTGAGCGCAACGACAATACTGCCGGCGTGTTTCCTGCTCATCTTGTTGCAAGATCGTATCGGCCGCAAGGCAATGGCGTCGATGTCGCTTCTTCTCAGTGGCATTTTCATATCGGTCACAGGTGGCATACTCTATGAGAGCCAGAAAAGCGGGGAACCAAGTGGGTTATTACGATTTTCTCTGATTAATTGAGTTCATTTTTCCGAATAATTTTTTGTCGCTTCGTGGTGGTTTTTTTTTTCTCTTTTATCAGATGTCGTTTTGGTGGTGCTGCTGTCGGTTGTAGGACGGTTTGGTGTAACGGTGGCGTATAATTCTGGTGCTCAGTATGCAACTGAATTGATACCGACCTGTGTACGGGGTCAAGGTGTTGCGGCTGTTCATGTTACGGGATACGCTTTTACATTTTTCAGTTCTTACATACTATTCACGAGAAGCTTTTTCACACCAATGCCGGAGATCATTTTGGGTTTCATCTCGTTAGTTGGGGCTGGACTTTGCTTGCTGCTGCCGGAGACGTTGAACAGGTTTGTGATGATAAACTATAGCTTATTAGAATAATACAAAATTATTTAAGTTAGTGCACTTAGCTTATTTCGATCTTTGAGTTGATCGCTTTAAGTTGAAGAGCTTTAAGGGGTTTTATAAGAATCCATGGCTTTCAAAACTGGGACCATGGCTTTTATCTGGCTTTATACATATTTGTTTGCAAATCAGATCATGAAACCGTTCAGTTATCCTATAGTTGTTGGCAACACCGATTAAAATAATGACCGAGCGAAGAATAAATTTCGTGGTGGGTCAAAGTATAGACTATCCCTTAGGATAATTAGAACTCGAACAGGGTCTTAAGGATAACTTTTCAGTTCTCAAGGCAAAGGAGTCAGATTCGAGAAGAACATTTAGTACTAGTCCTAGGTCTTACTATGCTAAAATCATGCAGAACCCATGGACTTAAAAGGGACATTCAAAAATACAGGTCAGACTTTTAGGGGAATTTGTAGTTTTATTTTTAAATTTTTTAATTTTTAATTTTTATTTGGGCTTATAGGTCCCTCATTTTCCACTTTTAGTGAAAAATGCAATTGTTGGCAATCGAAAAAATTTATTTTTCAGAATTTATATAATATATTATATATAATGCGATCGATTTCGAACCCAGCTACGAGTTCATCATCAGGCATATTTCCCAGAAGGAGAAGACAATCGTGATTCAGCGATCGTAGATCTTAAGGGCTAATTTTATATAAGTCTGGGACCTTGTGGGACTTGTGATATTGTTCGAGAGGAAAGGCACTTTGAAGGCCTATTTAAGAAGAAGAAATGAAGTTGTAACATACGTAGACATATTTTCATTTACAAAAAGGTCCCAGTCTCAAGATAAACTCAATTAACTGATGAAGATATTTAAGGAATTTATGCTGTTAAATTCATACCAAAGTTCATTCTATAAGCTTTCATATTTTTACCAGAGAAGATATCGGTCTACTGAAGATATTTTCAATCAAAAAATGTCTCCTCTTCCGGCTCTGAAACGAAGAAGACTAAAATTTTTTAACATATTCTCTATCATTCCTTTAATTTGCAGAACTCTTCCTACTTCCCTTGAAGATGGTGAACATTTTGGGAAGACCGATCGTTGGTATCAGTTCAGCTTCTTGGAAAAGCGAACCCAATCCGTCGATGTCTTGTCCACGAACGGAGTAAATAATCGCGGCAGTAGAGAGTGTATCTCTTGAGATGGCCGCCATTTTACAAGTTACCGAAAGCAACGAAGTGATAAAAATAAGAGATGTGAAGCTGTTCTCGGACTAAGCAATCAATTTAATATCAGCCAAAGAAATTTTTTTTCCTTAAATGTCTATGTAGCTTACTGAGTTCGAAGAGTCTTGGGATCTCCTTTGATGTCGAGCTTTAAGGTGGTGTATGTTCGTCATAAGAAAATAAATATTAGAGGAAAAAAATATGAAAAAAAAATCTCTTTCGGCACAT